>JARJHM010000216.1:0-440549 GCA_033356055.1 Carex pumila
ACTAATTTTTTTATTTTTTTTTATGAACCAATGAAAATCAAAATCAAACTGCCATAACATGCTTTATCAGAACTACATGTAAAGATTGTATTTTTTTAAAGAGAATGCGGCTTCAATTAATTATATATATTTTAGTTATTTTTCGACTCTGAAAGTTTAATCGCCGATAACCCTAAATTAATTTATATCAAAAAGAAGTCCAAGTAGATATATTTTATTTTATTTGATGGTTATTTTTCACCGAAGAACCTGGAAGTTTAATCGCCGATAACCCTAAATTGATTTTTATCACAAAAAAGTCCAATTAGATATATATTATTTTACTTTATGGTTATTTTTAACCGAAGAACCTAGAAGTTTATTCGTTGATATCCTTGAAAGTTTAATTTAGGGATATCGGCGATTAAATTTCTAGGAATAACCATAAAATAAAATAATATATATATCTAATTTGACTTCTTTGTAATAAAAATTAATTCAGGACTCGGTGAATAAACTTTCAGGGTCTTCAGTGAAAAATAACCATAAAATAAAATAATATATATCTAATTGAAATCCTTTGTAATAAAAATTAATTTAGAACTATCAGCGAATAAATTTCTAGGGTCTTCGGTGAAAAATAATGATAAAAGAAAATAATCATATAATTTATAATATTAACAATTTGTATGGTTTGATTCTATCTGAGAATTTTAGGGTTATCAGTGATTAAACTTTCAGAGTTTTCGGTGAAAAGTAACTATAAAATAAAATATATCTAATTGGACTTCTTTGTGATAAAAACTAATTTAGAGTTATCAGCGATTAAACTTTCAGGATCTTCGATAAAAAAATAACAAAAACATAAAATAATATATAATTAATCGAAGTAAAATTTTGAAGCCGCATTCTCTTTAAAAAAAATAATATCCTTTACATGTAGTTCTGATAAAGTCTGTTACAGCAGTTCGATTTTCATTTTCATTGATCCAATAAAAGAAAATGAAAAAACCAAGTTGCAAAATTTTCCTGAGACTTGAGACCTTAATTCTAAGTGGCAGGAGAATTCTAGTTGCAGAATATTTTTAATAAAATCGCAATAACCTGTTTATTTTTAATTAAAATATATTATAAAATGGATAAAGATAAAAATGTCGGACGCGGAGGATACGCATTCCATCTGGTTAGCTCTCACTTGAGCCGTATAAGAAATTCAGACATGTTTAAATTCACAAATCACTTTAAATTCGTGCCGAGACATCACGAAAGATTCGGATCTAACCTGACATTATCAGATATATATGAGGATATTCTAATTCATAACCCAATTGCATTTACTGTCACCAAGTACCAGGTGTTAATATAACAGTGAGTGGTTAACTGGTTATTGGTGAAGCCACGAGAGATGATTTGCATCACATTTGACCACAGAAAAAGCGACTCGGCGAATGTGGCCTTGGGTTGTTAACAACTGTTGGTTCACTCTGGAGGAATGGTGGCTTACAGCTCAATCGTCCGAACCAGACAAAACTGTCTTGAAATTTGACTTGTTTGTCAAAGGTCTTATCACATGTCAAAGGACAATAGCAAATTAATAAAAAAATATTTAGATAATGGAAGAAAAAAAAACAATTTCATTGGAGAGCTTATAATTTGTTGTTTTGAGGAAAATCGGCCATTTTAATTAATATTTTTGAAATAATTGAAAATTTTACAAATATTTCTGTCTCTAATTTTTTTTTAATTATGTCCTGACCGCCTGGGCCTCGGGCGGCCCAAAAAAGCCTATGGAGCGCCGGCCCAAATGGCGGCCCACAACACCAATGAGGCGCCCCCCCATATGGCGCCCCATAAGCCAAGTGAGGCGCCCCCCCATCTAGCGCCCCACTGCCCATGTGTATCACCCGTGAGCTGCCCCTCCTCTCTGCCTCTTCTCCCCCATCGTTTCTGCCGAAAAAAAGAGGAAAAAAAGAGAAAAAAAGAGGAAAAAAGAAGAAGAAAAAAGCCGTTCCGAGCCGACCCCTCTCTGCCTCGCACCACGCTCGTCACTGCCTCGCGCCTCGATTCACTTCTCTCTCGATCGAACAAGTGAGTTCTCTTTTTTTTATTCGATTAGGATTTAGGGTTTGGGTTAATGTGATTAAATGGTGTAATGTGATTCGGTTTGGTTCGATTTGATGTTTAGGGTTAAACGTGAGTAATTAGTTGAATTGATTGAATTGGTTGAATTGGTTCGATTTGATGCTTTAATTGTGGCAATGACATGAATTGGTTCGGTTGGTCGAATTGGTTCGATTGGATGCTCAAATTGGTTCGATTGGATGCTTGAATTGGTCGAATTGGTTCGATTGGTCGAATTGGTTCGGTTTGGTTTGATTGGATGCTTGAATTAGATATTTGAATTGCTTAATTGCTTGAATTGGATGCTTGAATTGGTTGCATTGGTTCAATTGCTTGAATTTAGGATTATGATTTATGGTAAAATTGCTTGAATGTCATATGGTTCAATTTAGGGTTTATAGTTGTGAATTGTGAATTTTTTTAAAATTTAGGGTTTATGTTTGTGAATTGTGAATTACTTAAAAATTTAGGGTTTACGGTTCAATTTAGGGTTAGAATTTATGGTTCAAATGATTGAACTGTTTAAGAATTTAGTTGTTGGGTTTATGATTTAAAAATATGCATATTTATTTTTTGAAAATTATTTTTGTGATAGTTCATAAAAAATATGTATATATGAATACAAAGGATTTGAAGTAAAACTAATTATTTTGAAGTATATCAATATTTGTTTAAAAATGATATATATATTTTTTTATTGTAAGTAATTTGTATGTATATCTCATTTTTTTAAATTTTAAAATTTAGGTCTGCAAATATTTTAAAATTAATTTTGTTTTTTGTAAAAGTTCATTTGTTTACAAAAAAAATGCATATACATGCAAAATTAATTTTGTAAACAAATTGCATATACACCTAAAAAATAAATCCAGAATTGTATATGCATTTTTTTTTTGTAAAGTTTATTTATTTTCAACAGAATTAATTTTTGTAAAAAACAAATGCATATGCATGCAATTTACTTACATGCAAAGTGTAAATTAATTGTATATACATGCAAATGCATATGCATGCAACAAAATTAATTGTATATGCATGAACATCATATACACGCAATTTATTTACATACAATTATTTTGTGATTAGATACATGCAATTCTTATTAAAAAAAAATTTATACATGCTTTTTTTTGTAAAGTTTATTTAATTTCAACAAAATTAAATAAAATCGTTCTCTTAAAATATAATAATATTTGCATGTACTACACAAAAAATAAGAAAATAGAATAATGTAAGTAAACAATTGTACTGAAAAAATCGTTCTCTTAAATATAATAATATATGTAAACCATTGAAATACATGTATCTTTGCAAAACTGCTAGTCATCTCTACCACCCTTCTCGGCTTTTTCTTTCTGCAATTCCATCTAAATGTATCAGTAACCCACTTGTCACCCCCGGTTGCCTTGGAAAGGTTCTCCGCAACGTGTTGCATACACAGCCTGTGCACACACTGGCCAGTACGGGTTGACCAATCGTAATCTTCACGATCAAAAACATATTTTATTCCTTCGTGCTGGTCTGATATCACACAGAAAAACTTCCCTTCCCCAATCACCCGTCTTCTTAAAAACTGCATAAAAAATCCCCAGTTCTCGCCGTCCTCTTTATGAACAATTGCAAACGCCAAAGGCAACAGCTGGTTCTCAGCATCATATGCGCATGCTATGAGTAGCCTCCCCTCGTAACGGCCAGACATGAAGCATGCATCAATGCTGATAACGGGTCTGATGTATGGCACAGCTTGGATACAAGCACCAAAAGCCCATGCTATGCCCTTGAATTGTTTAGCTCCCTCTATTAGTACTCCGTCTTTATCAAAAAAAGGGCTACAGTAAATATACGGTACGCTACAGTAAATGAAACAGTCAAAAATAACTACAGTAATGACTAATTATCAACAGTAATAACTAATTATCAACAGTAATGACTAATTATTATAATTAAAAAATATACCTATTCACTCAGTTTTTCGCCTCAAGCGAAATTCTCAGAACGGAACAGCAGTAAATGCACAGTCTCAGAACGACTTCTTTCTTCTTCTTTTTTTTCTCTTTTTTTCCTCTTTTTTTCGGCAGAAATGATGGGGGAGAAGAGGCAGAGAGGAGGGGCGGCTCATACACATGGGCAGTGGGACGCCAGATGGGGGGGCGCCTCACTTGGCTTATGGGGCGCCATATGGGGGGGCGCCTCACTGGTGTTGTGGGCCGCCATTTGGGCCGGCGCTCCATAGGCTTTTTTTGGGCCGCCCGAGACCCAGGCGGTCAGGGCATAATTAAAAAAAAGTTGGAGGCAGGGGCATTTATAAAATTTTCAATTGTTTCAGGGATATTAATCAAAATGGCTGGAGGAAAATTAGAGGGCATATAACAGGACTATAGATACCAAGAGAAACCAGATCATAACAGAGCGTATTAATCCGTAACCCAGACAACAAAGTCTGTGTACATGTACAGAAGTACATACTAATGTTGAATCCTCAGATGTGTACTGATTTTGGAAGCAAATCTGCTGTGATCCTACAGGATCGTAACGTCATGCGATTCCAATTTCAACTCTCTATTTATTACAGTGTACAAATTTTAAAAAGAGAGAGTTTTTGTGCACGGATCTCAAAATATATAAACGGTTGAGATTAGAATTGCAGGCAGTGGCGGAACCAGGAATAATCGGTAGGGGGGCCTAACTAATTTTTCTCAGAATATCAGTAGGGGGGGCTAACTAGTTTCTCTCAATCGCGTGTCCTCGTTGGAAGTGTGCATGACTCCTTACTCCTTACCATCGATTTTAATAAAACTAAAATATTAAAGAATAAAAGGTTGACCTCCAATCAGATTTGAATTCCATTTTACTGTCAACACTTTTTAATGTATTCATTTGTTTGTTGAGACTCACCAGAAAGGCTTTTAATGCATTCATTCGTAATGTTTCACGGAAATGTGCATTCATTTTCTTACCTTAATGAGGCATTTCAAGCCGTGATTCCTATATATTATATTTGGGCTTCCATCTTTCAAGTCTAAATACACTGACTATTGTTATAGGCCAAGGGGGGCCAGGGCCTAGGCTGGCCCAGGCCTTGGTTCTGCCCCTGATTGCAGGGACCCTGCAATGATTGCAGCAGGTTTATTTTCACTGATTTTACCGTCCCATTTTTTTTTCTTTGAAATATCTTAAAATTTAGGGTCTCAGCTATATTTTTAATTTTTAAATTTTAATAACTTGAAGATTTAAAATGTAAATTTCAACATAAACTATTATATGTAATTTAATTATTTTTTTCTATGCACATATAATTTTTAGCATTAATTTTTTCGACCTGATGATTCACATAAAAAAAAAAAAACAAATTTGACCGGTGATCGGTTTTTATATGCATTTGAAAAAAATATATATAAACCACAGTTTTATTTTTACGTATAAATTTTAGATTTCTATTATAATCATATAACAATTTTATTTTGAAAGCAAAAACAAATCCGTATAATCTAATTCATATAATCATGAAACATTCAAAGTATACTGAATTTGAAATTCATTAGTCCGAAAAATACGAACTCGATATTTATCTTAATATCACCAACACAAAGTAAAAGATAAAATATAAAAAGACAGACATCCAGTGATCTGAAATTTTAATTAATATAAAAAAATTCAAAATTTTCAAATCTACACCCCAATGCAAAAATTTTAAAATATGTCCAAATCGGAAAATAATTCTCCAAATCCAGCCCTTGGATTCACAAAATAATTTTCCTGATCCAAGCTTGACTTTGCGGGAGATTATTTTGCGAACCAGGGGTTTCTGGGAAATTATTTTGCATAAATTCAATTTCGAAAAATAATTTTACATTATTGGATTTTTCTTATTTTCAGTTTTTATGATTTATTTATTTATTTTTATTGAAATTAGAAATATTCTTATTCTTAGAAAATAAATTGAATACTATATAATTAAATTTATTAGAAATACTGCAGTAAATAACCCAATCAATATTTTTCATGAATGATTTTTTTGCTGCTGTAAGAAAAATTGAAATATTTCTTGGTGCATTTATTGAAAAAAAAATAAACTCTATTTTGGATCTAAATTATTGTCGACAAATAAAGAAATTATTGTGGTATTTCTAGTCCATTCAAGTTCTAAGATACTCCATCTATTTTAGATAAAAAAAATATTAATTTGACATTTTGATAGAGCCGAAATTATGACAAATGATTCTTTTTTTCAAATTAGATGGAGTATCTTAGAATTTGAATGTACTAGAAGAACCATATAATTTCTTTATTTATCTAGAAGTGACTATTGAACCGGATCAATAACTCAGATCAAAATTTTTTTTTTCCGATAATACACCAATAAATATTTCACTTTTTTTTACAACGGCAAAAAATCCGGCTTGAAAAATGTTGATCCGGATTATATGTCATAGTCTATCTAATAAATTCAATTATAGTATTCCATCTATTTACAAAAAATATAAAAACATTTATAATAGTTCAATACAAAAAAATAAATAAATCATTACAACTTCCATTTAATTAAAAAATGAAAACCAAAAAAATACTATTTCGGTAAATAATTTTTCAAAAATAGGATTCTCAAATTTGGAAAATTAATTAATGAATCCAGGACTTGGATCTGAGAAATAATTTTCCAAATTGGACAGAGTCGGAAATTTTTTTCAAATGAAGTGTAAATTTGTAAATTTTGTATTTTTTATATTAATAAAAATTTAGGTCCAGTGATGAGTAATGGTATTTACTCTTTTTTTTTGGAGTCGACAGTGATAATATTCACAATTCTCACATTTATGCTAGAACTTTACACTATTATGGAAGAATAATAAAAAATGAAACAAAAAAATAAATTCACTAAGCTCTGGACATGATCATCTATCCTTCAACTTTGACTCAGTTCGGAATATGGATGAGAATTTGATACCACATTATCCGATTTTTTTATTAATATTAAAAAAATAAATAAAATTTAAAAAAATATCCAAATTCTGAATGAATTTTGAAAACTACCCAAACTGGTTATCCAATAACCGGATTTGAGACAAATTTCCGGTTAATGGATTCCCGGACTCAAAACATTATATCCGGTTAACCATTAACTGGAAAGTTATATACATATACTAGTATCATGCCCGTGCGTTGCAACGGAGACATATATATTATAAAATTGAATAGAATATGAAGAGACCTTTTTTTATGACATTTAAAAAATATATTGAAATGAATATAAAAAACTGAAATGAAAAAAAAAATTCAAATAATAAATAACAATAAAAAAACAATAACAAATAGAAAAAAAAATTTGAATCAAATATAACATGAAAAAAGTTGTTTAAGTATCATTGCGATTTAATATCAAATTTTCTTTACAAGCAAGACATGTCCTTAAATGATTTAGAGGAGAAATAATATGTAAAGAAATAAAATTCGCAAATATATAATTAAATAATTCAAATAAGGATTTTCTCTACATATATATATATTATTGATAAAAATTATTTTAACAATGAAAATTTCTCTACATGAAAATTCTAAATATTCTTTATTTTCTTTCCATATTGAAAAGATATGATTATTTTTATCAGCACAAGATATACTATTCATCTATTCACAAATGGATAATATATCAATACAACATAAATTGTTAATGACACAATATTATTCAAATTTTTAATTTGATAGATTAATTTACCATTCAGTTGCTGCCTTCTCAACATTTGATCATCTTTCCTTAATTATTTTGCAATATTAATTTCCTTAAGAGGCAATCCCATGCAGGAAACAAATATTTTGTATAATTAATGTCCTAGTAGATCAGTTAATTCTTTATAAAGAGGACATAAATATTCTAGTATGTATTTCAGATGAGAAGCAATTAGTAATGTTTTTTTACTTTTTCGTTATTTTAATGGAAATTTCAAGTTTATCAAGCTTTATATCCATATTAATGAAAAATTTAAAGTAATTAGCCATCAATATTTTTTTAAATTTAATGAAAAACTGTGATTTTAAAAAATTCAAAAAAAATAGTAAAATATTTCTAAAAAATATAAAATTTGGTCTCCAAACACATATTAATATGAAGATCATGTTGAGAAATTTGAATCAATTGTTTAAACTTTAAATATGGAGATATGAACGGAAAGTAAAATACTATCTTTATTTTTCAAAGCATGATAGCCTCTCTCTATCTATATATACTAGTATCATGCCCGTGCGTTGCAACGGAGACATATATATTATAAAATTGAATAGAATATGAAGAGACCTTTTTTTATGACATTTAAAAAATATATTGAAATGAATATAAAAAACTGAAATGAAAAAAAAAATCAAATAATAAATAACAATAAAAGAAACAATAACAAATGGAAAAAAAAATTTGAGTCAAATATAACATGAAAAAAAATGTTTAAGTACCATTGCGATTTAATATCAAATTTTCTTTACAAGCAAGACATGTCCTTAAATGATTTAGAGGAGAAATTAAAGAAATAAAATTCGCAAATATATAATTAAATAATTCAAATAAGGATTTTCTCTACATATATATATTATTGATAAAAATTATTTTAACAATGAAAATTTCTATACATGAAAATTCTAAATATTCTTTATTTTCTTTCCATATTGAAAAGATATGATTATTTTTATCAGCACAAGATATACTATTCATCTATTCACAAATGGATAATATATCAATACAACATAAATTGTTAATGACACAATATTATTAAAATTTTTAATTTGATAGATTAATTTACCATTCAGTTGCTGCCTTCTCATCATTTGATCATCTTTCCTTAATTATTTTGCAATATTAATTTCCTTAAGAGGCAATCCCATGCAGGAAACAAATATTTTGTATAATTAATGTCCTAGTAGATCAGTTAATTTTTTATAAAGAGGACATAAATATTCTAGTATGTATTTCAGATGAGAAGCAATTAGTAATTTTTTTTTACTTTTTCGTTATTTTAATGGAAATTTCAAGTTTATCAAGCTTTATATCCATATTAATGAAAAATTTAAAGTAATTAGCCATCAATGTTTTTTTTTAATTTAATGAAAAACTGTGATTTTAAAAAATTCAAAAAAAATAGTAAAATATTTCTAAAAAATATAAAATTTGGTCTCCAAGCACATATTAATATGAAGATCATGTTGAGAAATTTGAATCAATTGTTTAAACTTTAAATATGGAGATATGAACGGAAAGTAAAACACCATCTTTATTTTCCAAAGCATGATAGCCTCTCTCTATCTATATATACTAGTATCATGCCCGTGCGTTGCAACGGAGACATATATATTATAAAATTGAATAGAATATGAAGAGACCTTTTTTTATGACATTTAAAAAATATATTGAAATGAATATAAAAAACTGAAATGAAAAAAAAAATTCAAATAATAAATAACAATAAAAGAAACAATAACAAATGGAAAAAAAAATTTGAATCAAATATAACATGAAAAAAATTGTTTAAGTACCATTGCGATTTAATATCAAATTTTCTTTACAAGCAAGACATGTCCTTAAATGATTTAGAGGAGAAATAATATGTAAAGAAATAAAATTCGCAAATATATAATTAAATAATTTAAATAAGGATTTTCTCTACATATATATATTATTGATAAAAATTATTTTAACAATGAAAATTCTAAATATTCTTTATTTTCTTTCCATATTGAAAAGATATGATTATTTTTATCAGCACAAGATATACTATTCATCTATTCACAATGGATAATATATCAATACAACATAAATTGTTAATGACACAATATTATTAAAATTTTTAATTTGATAGATTAATTTACCATTCAGTTGCTGCCTTCTCAACATTTGATCATCTTTCCTTAATTATTTTGCAATATTAATTTCCTTAAGAGGCAATCCCATGCAGGAAACAAATATTTTGTATAATTAATGTCCTAGTAGATCAGTTAATTCTTTATAAAGAGGACATAAATATTCTAGTATGTATTTCAGATGAGAAGCAATTAGTAATTTTTTTTTACTTTTTCGTTATTTTAATGGAAATTTCAAGTTTATCAAGCTTTATATCTATATTAATGAAAAACTTAAAGTAATTAACCATCAATGTTTTTTTTAATTTAATGAAAAACTGTGATTTTAAAAAATTCAAAAAAAATAGTAAAATATTTCTAAAAAAATATAAAATTTGGTCTCCAAGCACATATTAATATGAAGATTATGTTGAGAAATTTGAATCAATTGTTTAAACTTTAAATATGGAGATATGAACGGAAAGTAAAACACCATATTTATTTTCCAAAGCATGATAGCTCTATCTATATATATATCACGACAAACATGTTTTTTATTTACAAGTTCATTATATATGGCCATTAGGCCCATTACAAACATCAAAATAATGCATTAAGCATATATTAAAATAAATTCAAAAACAAGACAATTGACTTGTATAAAAGGAACAAATTAAGCCATCCGAAAAACATAAGTTTTTTCTTAATCAACTAACAAAATATTTTGTTTAAAATTTCTCTTCATTTAATTTCAAGAAAATTAAAGAAGAAAAAAAACAAAAGTAATCTTTAATTTCTACTATAGCTGATACTTTGAGTTTATAACTACTAAATTTATGGAAGAACATTCTAAAACGAAATACAAATAAGTTTAAAATTTTCTCTTATATGCTAAAAACAAATGCGAACAAGTTTGAATTTTCTTACTATATATATATTGAGTTGTTTCTCTCTCATTTCTTTTTTCCAAAAGATTCTGAAAATTTTGCTAATTAAAGAAGTAGAATAAATTGAAATAAGGACATTGATGAGAGTAAAAGTTGTCTATTAATTAGATTCTTTGAATTATGCTGTGCTGACCACAATAATTTTAGTGTCAATATTATCACCCTTCACAAAGATACAGTAGCCCTAAACAAATTTTGAAAAGATATGATTGTTTATATTTTTATTGTCGAAACTATAAAGGAAGAGGAGAATGAAACGAAGGAAACAGAGAAATAAGGAAATAATTTAATTGCAGGAATCATATATAGCTATAAAACGAATTAAGGAAACAGATTGCTAGAGATTTATTCCATTTTAATTGTGACAAACTATGTAACAGTCTATGTGGCGAGTATGTTTTTAACTAAATTTAGACTTCTATATATAAAATAAATGTATTTGAACAAAATAAGATAAATTATGCAATTGGAGGGCTGATATTCAATTAAAAAATTAATCTTTCAATCTCAGTATAAGAATGGAGATATACATCCATAAAAATAAATTCATCATTTAACTTGATCTAAAACTTTTAAGCTAAGAATTATACACATCCATAAATATAAATTCACTATATTGAAATTTTTAGCAATAAATAAATTTTAGAGGGTCAACATTGCATCATGCCATGACAGCAGGTAGTAATAGGGGTGAAAACGGAGCCGGATTATCCGCTTCGAATCCGCTCCGAATCCGCCTAATATCCGTATTCGAATAAAACAGAACGGATAATACCCGGATCCGAATACGGATAATTTATCAAAACAGAAAATTTACCGGATACGGATACGGATATCTTTTCAGATCCGTAAACGGAACGGATATCCGCAACAATCCGGACCCCAATCGGATCCCAATATTTGGGCTCCGGACCCGTCCAGATATTTGTTCTCTACCGCCTGGGTTAGTAGGTCTTATATAACCTCTCAATAGCTCCCCTCTTTTGTTATTAAATGTGGTGGGACTAAATGAAAATGTACAAAACCGGTATAACCTCTTAATGGGCTGGGTATTTGGGCTAATGTATTGAGATGCACTTTAAGCCCACTTTTTGGTATATAGATTGCTTCGAATTGTCTCCTGATTCATATGTAACACTGGGCCACTGTGGAGCAGTCAAGATTACAAGTTCTATTACATCATACAAAGAAATAGAAAGTGATTCATACGTATCTATCAAATAAATCAACTGCTTCGAATTTTCTGAACTGAATTCAAATAAACAGATCAAATAATTTTGTGGATTTATTATTCATCTGTTTTAATATTTAAATTTTGTTAATTATATATGTATTTTAAAGTTTATATAACTCAATATCCGATAATTATCCGTTTCGTATTCGTATTCGAATCCGTATCCGTAGATTATCCGCTCCGTATTCGTATCCGTTTAAGATGGATATGGTTTTGAATTTTGATATCCGTTTACTATCCGTATCCGTATTCGTATCCGCTCATTATCCGACGAATGCGGATATGGTATTAGCATTATCCGTTCCGTATCCGCTCCGTTTTCACCCCTAGGTAGTAATCATGCGTAATTGCATGCTACAATGATTTATAATCATTCTATTGAAAGTTGGTAATTTTGATTGTTAAAAAAGTACATGACAAATCTAGAAAAAGTGAACCCTTTGATGCAATGGTCCCTCTATTTCTCAACAAATGCTCTCAACTTTTAAAACGACAATGAGCTATCTATGTTTCAAATCTTCTAAAACAAATACATAATTTTCTGAGAAGAATCATCAACATTCGTGGGTATCTATCAACCTTCTGATATATAATATCCATTATTTCATTTTAGAAACCAACAAAATATTGGTTCTTACCAATTGAGAACAGTGTGTTTGGTCCACATTCATTGCTATACACCAAATAGAATTATTTCTAGAAATGCAAGAAATATAGATTGGTGCATATAAGATCAATGATCAGTTCCTGGTTCACATTCATTGCTATGCATCAAAGTAACAATATATAAATAAATAAAAATTCATCAAATCATTGCGTCAAAAGGATGTGGTCCCTGATCTGGCTTCTTATAAAGCTAGACGGGCAAGAGCAAGAAGAAAATTAGTCTGCAAATTTGCTGAAATTTTTATTGATACCATTTCAGAAAAATAAAAATAAATTAAAACACTACTGAAATTGTGGAATTCGAAAAATACCAGAACTTCCAAGTTAATCTGCGGCTCCTCAAAAATCTAAATTTTAGTATTACAATGCATTTTTGGATTTTTAGAGAGCCTCAACGTCAATCTGCGGCCCTCCAAGAATGGAGCAGTAGATTGACTTGGAGACCTTGGTATTTTTTGAATTCCCCATAATTTGTGATTTTTTTTTACAGTTGTATTAATAAAAAATTTGAGCAAATTTGATAATAATCCTCGAAATCATGTAAATATGAGTCTAGTAAACAAAATATTAAACAAATTACTCCCTAATTATGATTTAGGTAACAACTTTATAAATATCCTAAAAATAATAAAAGAGGAGGGTTCAAATGCCTCCATTCTTTGTGCCTCCATCATGCCTCCATTTTTTAAAACTTTAATAACTTAAAATTTAAATCTTAAAATTCAAAATTTGATATGAACTATATCATTTTATCTATACATGTGTAAAAAATTATGACATTTCAATTTTTTTTTAGTTGTCATCTTAAGATTGTAAAAATATATACTAATGTGGGTAATTTCTAGACATTTATTTTTTAACTTATTGATTCACATATAAGCAAAATAAAAATGTAATAATTTTTTATGGGCATATAGAAAAAATAACATAGATCACATCTAACGGTTTTATTTTAACGTTTAAGTTTTAAACTTTGAGTTATTTAAGTTTTTAAAAATAAAGACATGATGGAGGCACAAAAAATAAAGGCATTTGAACCCTTCTCATAATAAAATGAAGTAATAAATGTCATATATATTCGTAACACCCATAATATAATAATTCAAGTAAAAATATTCCGTATGCTATACAGTGTTGTTTCCTCTTGGCAAAAAAATATACAAGATGCTATCAAGGATTTTTAAATTTCCTTATAGCTACTTTTTTGTTGGATATATTTTTAGGGTACACAATTAAAACATAAAAATAGACACAAAAATTTTTCATTTAATCCTCGTGAACTCCGCGCAAAAACACCATGGAGATATCGGAGCCATATTTGATCTTCCGAGAGATTGCCGTTTTGAGAGTTGTAGCATCGGCCGGCCGCTGTTCTGCCCCGCCCACTCTACTCCCTCGTCTGCTTGGTCCATCTTGCTTCGTCTCATTGAGTGGATGACTCAGTTTAAGAGTTCGCCTCTCGTCATCTCGCTCATTTGTCTCGACTTTTTGGATTCAGCTGAGGGTATTGTGAATTCATCTTACTCTACTACTACTATATATATATGAATAAGGTATGTACTTTTATGGTTGATCCCGATGACGAGAATGCAAAGAGTTGTCTCATTTCTCTTCTCTTCCTTCTTTTTCTTTTCCTTCTTCTATCTTCTCTGTGAGGGGTGACTGTCTTAGTCCAGCTGATTTAGTTTCCGGTCCGGTTTGATTTAGTGTTTTCTCAACTCAGTGGTGACTGTTCCGATTCGGTTTGATTCAGTGACATCTTCTTCCTCCTCTTTGAGTGGTGACTGTCCCGGTCGGTTTGATTCAGTGCCTCTCGGTTGTGCATTCCTCTGGATAAGGTCGATTTTGGAAAGAAGAAGACGTTTCGTCCAAGGAAGGATGCGATGCGGCATGGTCCGCCAATCATGCAACTCAAAAAAATTACTGTTGTGTCTATATTCCCAGAGAAGAAAATCGAAAGGCCCACCTACTTACTAATTGGGCGCGAATAAACTAATTCGCATTCTCTGGTTTTACATATTTGTTATTTCAAGACATAGCAAATTAGATGATTTTACAAGTAGCTCAATGTATAGGTTTTATTTAAACAAAGAAAATCTATGTAATAGCTACCTTGTAAATCGTTGGATCAATGCAATTGCGTACGGGCTTTCAACCAAAAAAAAAAAATAGACACAAATAAAAAATATCTTATTAGGTAGTTTATTCTCACAGTATAATAAATATAAATTAAATTAGGTAGTTTATTGTGACAGTATAATAAACATAAATAAAAGTTCTCAACATAATTTATCTCTTTAGGGCATGAAGGCTTCAAATTTCCTTTATGGTTAAAAAAATTACTGGCTTTTCATGCTCAATTGATTGTTTAGAAGATAACATTTTCACAGCAAGAGGATTAAAAACCATTAAAAATGACAATTAATTTTGTTCTTTATATAACATCTCACCCTGAAATAAATCATTATCTATTTTCGAATTGCACCTACCTATGCATCAAAATTCAAGATAAAATCTCTCATCTTTCAATTAAGATTGTTTGGATAAAAAAAAATTTGCTCTTCACAGGATTATAAGAAGAAAAGAGAAATAAAGGAATATTTTTTTATAAAAAGAAGTATGTATTTATTAATGTATCCCAGTCTCTAAAGAAGATTCCAAAAGTACTAAAACTCTTTGATTTTGATTACTACAAATATAATTATAATTTTTTTTTTAATTTCAACATATTTAACAACCCATCATCAATCAGAGGGCAGAAGGATCAACCGTACGTCTCCGTTGCAAATATGCTTTTCCTGTGCATAATGCTTCCATATTTTGGTTTTTCAAGTACTAACAATCCAACATTCCTTGTCCGGAATTTAATGAATAAAAAAAATAGAAGAAGAAGAAAAATAAAAATAAAATATTTACAAATATTAAAATGAATCATCGGGAAAGGGAAAAGAGAAAAGGTAATATCCCAAGCTACAGTTCTCTGAAAATCTCCGCGTATAAAAACCTTAATTCAGCTTAGTTCCGACGTGCTTTCAAAGTGTTTTTTTGGTCACGCGCTTTCAATTGTCATAATTTCAAGTACAATATGTATGTTCACATAACAACGATGCACTTTCAACTATCATAACCGGCAACGACGTGCTTTCAACTGCCATAATTTCAAGTACAATATGTATGTTCATAGAATAATATTTATATGTTCACAGGATAATATGTGTGTGTTCACAGGATAGTAAATGTATGTTAAGAGGATAATATGTGTATGTTCACAGGATAATATTTGTATATTCACAAGATAATATGTGTATGTTCACAGAAGGTGGTCCCCAGTTTAACTGCCGATTGTACTTCAATTGTACTTTGTTCGTTTACCACGCGTTTTTATCTGGGACCACGCAGTTTCATCTGTATAACATTCATTGAACTTATTTATATAATTGTTTTCATAGTATTACCGGATTTAATGAGCTTGTTTATAAAATTAGTGTAAAAAATTCAAAAAATTTTGGAGGGCTAAGGACGGAAGACTAGTAGCTACTTCCAAGAGAAAATATGTTTTTTTCGAATAGAAGCCATGATTTGAGAACCAACCACACCAATTGATGCCCCCAGCTAAGGTGCGCACCTGGTTTTGTTTTCTTTTTTTTTTCTGTAAAAAACTTCTGGTGGGAATGAAAAGTTGAAATTATCAAAAGTCAGCAAAAACAATACGAAGGTACATGAGAATTCCCATCTTTTAGAGACATGTGGTCAGCCACCTCTCAAGTAATTTATTTTTAATTCTTAATTTTTTTAGTTCCATGTTGTAAGCTAAATCATTGTATATATGTACCCAAAAAAAATGGCGCACACTCTCACCTAGAGCATCAGCATCAATTGATGCGCTTTCTCAGTACGCGCACTAATCTCTCCAGATTCTCACCAGCTAAGTTTGATGTGCGGACTGAAGGTGCGTGGATGGTAACTTTTGAATTATGTTGATTAGAATGGTGTTTAATCAATTTTGAATTAATGAGGTGGTAACTAAAAAAATTCGGAATAATTAAGTACCTGCTTGAATGTAAGCTTGTCAGTCTGATATTTTTTAAGCCAATCATGCATGTTAACAACTGCAGAACTCACTTTGAGAAGACTGCACACTACAAATCACCAAATCATTGGAAAATATATTATTCCAACTAGTGTTCTATTTTGTCAGTTGTTAATTCTTTTTTCTATGAAAGTTGATATGTTGTTGTTTTGTCTATTGTCGTTAGTTCTCCATAAATTAACTGTTAATTAGATGCTCTGTTATCTTCATCTCATGCAAGGGTTGCTTTATCTACACTTAGTGTTAATTAACTAAAAAGATTTAGGTGTACCTCACAATAACAATCCCTTGCAACAAATTAAACCTTACAAAACAAGCAATCCCAAAAATAAAATAGACAATCTAACATCCATAAAAAATCTCCACGTGTAGATGTAATACAATAAAATGAAATCACATTTAAGCACATATCCTTCAAATCTTATGGCCAAAATAAGCATCAAATGAGCATTCTGATCATTTCTTGTTTTTCTCAGTTTTTCTGCATAACAAATAGACTCCCTGAAAAACCTATCAAACCAACAAATAAAGCTATAGTAGCTAATTTAGAGGAGGATGCCAAGTGTTGTGTGTGTTTGTCTAAGTTCCACAAAGACGACACGATGAAAAAACTACCGTGCCAGCACATATTTCATCGGGATTGCGTTGACCAGTGGCTAGCTGTCTGTCAGAAAACTTGTCCACTTTGTCGTGTATCAGTTGATTCAGTCGAGGCAGAAAAACATGCCAAGGAGCAATTGAATGATGATTTGGTGATTTGGTTTTCCTCCATGCTTGTACCAGGTTTCTGAAACATTGTTGGTGATAGCCAGGATTATGTAGTAGCTCTATGCCAGAACATATATATATTTCTGGTAAGGCCAAAAATTGAGCTAGTTGTGAAGTTCTTGTGGAACTCGCCTATATATGTATACCCATTTTTATGAAACAATTTTTTTTCCCCTTTTTCTGCTTTATAATTGTCTTCAATGTCACAATTGGAACAAATATTGAAATTTTAATGGTAGCATTGAATTCAAATCCTCCCTGATACTGCAAAAAAGAATCTTTTACAATTAGTTGATCCAAACCGTTCTTTTATTTTTTGAAGGTCAACTGGCAAGAAGCCAGCCAACAAATTGTAAAAGATTCCTTTGCATAAAAAGAGTTACTTGCAAGTTTCTAATGAAATTTTACAGTATTAACTCAACACTTAACTAGTAAATAGAGCACCGGACTGTTCGATCTTTTAACTTTGCATGAATCTCAAAGAACAAATAATACTGACCCTTGTGCCATCCCGACTAGCACCGACTGAGTAATCTGAAACGTTATTATGGTAATTGTATAAGATTCTTTTTACGTTACCGGGGAGGATATGGATTCGTTAGCTAGTCCCCCCCCCCCCCCCCCCTTCCGTTACGGGGTGTGTATATCCTCCCAGGTATGTACAATTAGCTCCCATTAACTCCTAGCTGAGCGATTGAAATTCGATTGCACTGGATCTGAATATATACCTTCCTACGTGTTCTACTTTTTTCATTCTTTTTGCCTTTTTTCTGATTTGAAATGCCATTTAGGAACTGATAATGATAGCTATTAACTATCAGTGTCATTTATTTCAAAATAATTGATCCTAAATTAAGTAAATAAGTTACACTATCAATCAGTGCCAGTTTCCTCTTAAAGAACCGTCTCTGTTATAACAACATTATTTATTTATTTGTCATCAATAATTATCAGTGTCTGCTCTTTAACAGGGTAGTTTTGGCGTCATGCAGTGCAAGAACTATATACAACTCTTTGTTGATTGTATAGTCTGTGCGCTCCATGAAGCCAAAACTAGTGTGTTAAAATCTTTACCCTTTATGAAACGACACTGAAAAGCCCACATAAGCCGACATTGATGATGATTATGTACTGCTAGTGTCAATTACTCTGCTCACAATCACATACATTGACTTAATTAATATATTAAGTTATTAACTCACCGTATAACTTTTGTTGGATGCATAATTAAGGATGCATGTGGTGTCACAGTTAGGAAACAAGTTGTCTAGACTCTAGATTGTTTGGTTGTGGCCTAAAGTTAGAGAGATCTAAAATTAAACTATAGCTTAAACTATTTCTTGTTTGATTAGAGTTGATGGAGGACTAAAGTTTAAAAGCCTAAATTAGTTAATCATTTATAATAAGATACTAATTATATAATATTAATATATTAACAATATAAATATTAATTATATATTAATAATAATTATTAATAAAAAAATTAATAGTATAATTATAAATTAATAATAATTACTAATTATATAATCTTATTAGAATAATAATTTAATATATTAACAATATAAAATATTAATTATATAATTATATATATTAGTAATAATTATTAATAATAAGATACTAATTATATAATATTAATATATCAATAACAACTATAATATATTATAATATTATTATAATAATGATTTACTATATTAAGAATATTAACTATTAATAATTATTAATAATAAGATACTAATTATATAATAGTAATATATTATAATATTATTATAATAATTATTTAATATACTAAAAATATAACATATTAATTATATAGTTATATATCGTTAATAAGATACTAATGACACAATATTAATATATTAACAATATAACATAATAATTATATAATAATTATTAATAAAAGGATATTAATTATATAATATTATTATAATAATTATTTAATATATTAATAATATAAGATACTAATTATATACTAATAATAATTATTAACAATAATATACTAATTATATACAAATAAAATGTTATTATAATCATTCAAGTTAGGCCACGAGATGGAATAAAAATTAAATCACCATGGGAGGTGGCTTAATTTAGGCCAGCCTAAATATCGGCTTATGCCATCTTAGACCGGCTTATTTAAGATACGTTTGATAAAATAACGATACATAAATTTCTTATTCCACCATTTAGACCGCAACCAAACATGGCACTACTGGAGGACATTGATCCCATGCCAACAGTAGCAAATGAAAATTGATAATTTCATACTGAAATATTTCATTGATCACAAATCTATTTGATTGCAACTTGGTGTACTTCTCCCTGTTTCTTTATTAGTAGATGCCCGATTAGACAGTGGAGCTTTGAACAGGTTGAACTGTGGCCAATAAATAAAAGAAAAAGAAAAGAGGAAGATAGAAACAAAGGGAAAAAATGGTGCATCTTGAGGTACAGAATTGACAGTTTATCAATCACATTCAAATCCCTCAAATCATTCATCCAGCAATGACCTATTCCACCAACTGTGAATTGATTCTTCACCCAGCTTTATTTTCCTATCACCTTTGCTTTTTTCTTTCTTTCTGTTTTTTTTTTTTTTTTTTTTTTTTTTTTGAGGTACAAATAGTTCTTAGATAACGAGTTCAAGAATCCTGAGTAAGAGATCCTATCACAAGTACTTTGTTGTCAACAGATTAATGGACAAATCAATGAATCAAAAAGAATAATTTTTTATATCCAAATTTACAAGTATTTATACATACTATACAAAAGTGTTCTTTATGTTTCATTTTTTTTTATAATCATAAGGAAATTCAAGTTAAATGTTTTTTGAATAAACAAAAAAAGAAAAGAATTTTTATTACGAATAATGTAAAAGTAAAACACAAATATTTTTATAAATACATTTGGATAAAAAAAAAAAAATAAGAGTGAGTCTCTGGTACTATAAATATCATGGGTTTGTTCGTAATACGGATCAATATTTTTGTTTTCAAAATTCTAATATTCGATCTGAACTATTCAACATGTTTTCCATATAAATATATATTTGCAGACATAATTTTATATTATTTAGAAATTTTTCACTATTTTAAAAATAAGTAGAAAATCACTTGATCTTTAAATTCTACTGTCCAAAAGTAGTGATTTTGTTACCTATTATAAAAATAGCAAAAACAATTATAAAATTTGATGCAAGTACATATTCATATGAAAATCATGTTGAATGGTCGTATCGACAATTAAGATTTTGAAAATAAAAATTTTAATTTGTATTACGAACCAAATCATGCTATCCATAGTACCACTCACTCAAAAAATATATCAACACATGAAACGCAAGTAAGATGTTCTAAGAGTAAAAGAAATGTACACATAGAAGTACTTATCTTCCCTCAAAAGATAATAATATAAAATGAATTTTGTTAGGTGTGTCAATAATGCAATATCTTTAGAATATCTTTCTCTACAATCTGTCGCACTTAGTGAGACTTGAAAGTTCAAAGGGTACCAAAATCAGACCATTCAACCTTTTTAAATGGTGTTATGAATCCCTGGAGAACTGTAACATGATGTACCACCTGGCCAAACGAGAAATACAGGCCTTTTGTCTTTAATGCCTTCTGATTTCTGATTCTTGAAAGCTTTATAATAAATCCTCCTGCACTTCTTGTACTAATGCCAAACTTGCTCACTTCAAATCAAATACTGACAGGAGCTTTTCATTGATTTCGAGCAGTTTTCATTGATTTCGAGAAAAAAATATATTGAAAAATTGTAAAAATATATGAGATTAAATTGTCATTTTGATCTCAAAAAAAAAATCGGGACCAAAATATAATTTTGGTTCTTATGATATTTGTAAAAAAAGTAATCATGTTGATTTCATAAAAATATTTTTTCCTAATTATGGTTTACAAAAAAAATTCGAGGATATATCACTTATTTTAACAATGTTAACCATCACTTTTCAATTAAAGGTTACAATTTATATATATATATATATATATATGAGGTGAGCTACGGTGAGTTGCGAAGTAAAGCTACTATTTTACTTCACACTCATATTTTGTGATTTTAAAGTTCAAAATGTCGATCTGAACCGTTCATCTTGTTCTCCATATTGAAATGTGCTTGGAGACCAAATTTTACATTTTTTGGAATTTTTTTACTATTTATTATGCAATTTTGAAAGTCGCTGATCTGATGGTCCAGAAAATTTTACTGTTTTTTTACTGTTCACAGCAAAATAGCAGTTTTCAAAAATGCTTAATAAATAGTAAAAAAATTTCAAAAAATGTAAAATTTAGTTTCCAAGCACATTTCAATATGGATTAAAGATTTAACAGTTCAGATCGGTCGTTTGGACTTTTAAAATGAAAATACGGCGTGAAGTAGAAACGTGTTTTACTTCGCAACTCACCGTAGCCTATCTATCTATATATATATATATATATATATATATATATATATATATATATATATATATATATATATATATATATAATATAATGAGGAGGGACCCAATTACATTATTTTTTGTGACACCGAATTACACTCTCGATTTAAAAAATTTTCAAAGTTTAAATAGTCGATTCAAACCGTTCAACATAATGGATATATTAAAATGTGTTTGCAGATCAAATTTTATATTTTTGGAATTTATTATTATTTATTAAGTATTTAACAAAATCGCTATATTCATACCATTGAATTTTTGTACCATCTTAATAAATGGTAAAATAAAATTAAAAAAAATGTAAAATTTGACCCTCAAGCACATTTTAACATATCCATCATGTTGAACGGTTTGGATCGATTATTTGGACTTTGTAAATATAGAGTGTAATTTAGTGTCATAAAAAAATAGTATAATTGGATCCCTCCTCATGATGATATTGAATACGAGGAGGACTCAAATGCCCCATTGCTTCATACTCTAATCGTACTTTAATATCTTTATTTTCAATTTCAAAGTTCAATTAAAAAATTTGAACCACTCAACATAATATCCACGTTAAAATGTGCTTCGAGATCAAATTTTATATTTTTGAATTTTTTTTACTATTTTTTAATATAGGTACAAAATCACTGATTTAGGATGGTGCACAATTTTCTGAAAAACATTGATTTTGTACCTATCTTAAAAAATAGTAAAAAAATTCCCAAAAAATACAAAATTTGATTTCTAAACACATTTTAATGTGGAAATCATATTGAGCAGTTCGGATATTTTGTTTTAATTTTGAAATCGAAAATGAAGATGTTGGAGTACGATTGCAGCATGAAGCAGTGGAACATTTGAGTCCTCTCCATTGAATATATTGTTGGGGTTTTGACAGTTCAAACCCATTGATTTAGCTTAATTGCGAAAAGTGTGTAAAATAAAATTTTACGGTTTAAGCTAAGAATTAAACGAGGTATGTCAGGAAACTTTCCAAGGCGGTACACCTTCAGTATTCTTTTGGCATCAAAATCTCATTTAATTCATTTACAGATCTACTCCATAATTGATTTCTAAAAGCTTTAAATCTATTTACAAATTAAATAGATTAATATAACATGATTTATACCTTGTTTCCAAATCACAGTTGGAATGCAGAATAAGCGAGAAGAGCTACACCAAGGAAGGAATCGACTCGCAGTATCACACGTGTGATACCTCTATTGGTTATCCACCAGGACTAACCGGAGAGCGGTTTATTTCTTCTGCCAGAAATACCGTAAACTGCGGAATTCTGCAAAAATACTATTCATCGAGAAAATAACGAAATAAATATATTTGTGTCCCTAGGTTACTTGGTATCGCTTAAAAGCTAAACCACAGGATTTCGCAAAATATATTATTTTCCTAACCTCGTAATAACCGAAACCGAGGAAGAGAGAAAAACCGATTAACAAAGTAATCAGATTAACACGTGAATTAGTAAGTTTTTTCTCTACCCTCACCCCTCTATTTATAGTGTTTTGAGGAGGTTCGCAAAAGACCGAAATACCCCTCAAAACAATTCTATTTACCAAAATACCTTGACACCTCATCCTTTAATATGTGAAAAGACCAAAATGCCCCTTCCACACTCTTCTCCATCCTTCTACACCCTAAGGTGTCATGAAAGGTGGCATAGGTGTGAAATGACCATTTTGCCCTTGGCCCATTAAGGCATGAATAGTAAAAGGCTTTGATTTTGGGCTTTGACTTTGGCCTTTTAATTTTAATTAAGGCTTTGATTATTTTGAGCTTTTAAACCCATAATTCAAATCCATAATTAACAAATTAAAATCCAAATCAAATATATATAATTGTCATGTACAATTATATTTCTTTTCGGTTGTTGTTCGATAACTTTTATACAACGTAACGTGTACGTTTATAAATTAACCGTTGTTTTTGCATGTCATTCTAAATGACTTTTATAATTTAATTATATCACGTATAATTAATTATAACCATCTTAATATTAATTATAATCAATTTATAATTAATCAGCAAGATTCTCCGAGTTATGTTGGTAAACAGAGTTAAAACTGTTTTAACTTCTATAATCATGGGTGGCGTCTAGCAACACATCATGACCATCTAATTATACAGATGATGCTGTACTATACAATATCACGATCCATTAAACAATTTACTTATGTCTGTTCTTCTGTCTCATAGCTATCAGATCAGTTCCAAGGTAGATGTGTGTCATCCTTGTTAATTGTATCTTTTCTTGATCTTGAGTAGATTATCAAATATAATTACTCTTGTAATTATACCGCATGCAGATAATCTAACTCTATCAAGGGGCCCAGTGATGCTATAGCTCGTATAAAATACGAGGGACAAATAGTACTCTTGGTAGACTATCACTTCCTCAGCTAAGCTGTACATATGAGAATGCTACCGTTATGACTGCTTTTTACGGACAGCGGTGGACAACAATCACACATACATATCTCTCAGTGGGAACGATAAATACCTCATACTGTAGAACGTGACACTGAATGAAAACATAAATGACACGAACATAATTCTATTTAATGTTTCATTTGGGGTCTGTCAAATACCATGTTCCTTAAACATGTATCTATGTGATTAAAATGACATCTCGTGTCAGGTGGTTTGTAAAACTTAACCATCTTTTAATCACATACTAACCTTATAGCGGTAATTAGTGTTCCTGCTAATTACCTCGATCAATGACCTTTTAAGATTAAGAGTATATATCATCTATATTATGGAGTTTCACAATTTCAGTCATGAACTCGAAATGATCCATAAATGCAATAATACTCAAGGCAACAAAATGATATAAACATTCAATTCATGAACAAAGCTTTATGATAATTTATCGTATTATTGACTTCTAGATTATTACAAACTAACATACATAAGGTAAAATAGACATCACACCTCGTTATTTTATATAGAATAATTATACTAATCCCCCCACCCCTGGCCCCCCATTTATCCCCGCACTCTCTCTCTTCCTTAACTGTCGTATCCCCTCACTTATTTGGCTAAAAATTTTCATTTATCCCCACATATTAATATGCTTTCCTCTAATAACAATTTTCGCATTAATTATTCCTTTAAAAACAATTTCCGCATTAATTATACTGTTATCTAATAACAATCCCCGTTAATAAATGTTTATTTGTTATTTCTGAGAAGTATTTATCCATGTAACATAAAGTATTTATCCATATAACATAAAGTATTTATCATTATGTCTGAGAGTATTTATCATTGATGTTTACTGTAAGTTGCAATTATGTTTGAGAAGTATTTATATGTAACATAAAGTATTTATCCATGTAACATAAAGTATTTATCCTTATACATGAGAGTATTTATCATTATGTCTAAGAGTATTTATCACTAATGTTTTACTGTAAGTGCAATTATGTTTGAGAAATATTTATCTATGTAACATAAAATATTTATCTTTGTAACATAGAGTATTTATCCATTAATATAGAGTATTTATCATTATGTCTTAGAGTATTTATTATTGATGTTTTTACTAAAAATTACAATTATGTTTGAGAAGTATTTATCTATGTAACATAAAGCATTTACCTATGTAACATAAAGTATTTATTATTATGTGTGAGAAGTATTTATTATTGGGTGAGGGGATTGTTTATTTAATGGTCCTCAATTGTGCGAAAACATCCAAAAAAAAGGAAATTTTGTGCGGGGATAATTGACAAGTATTTATGAGGAGATTGTTTAATTAATGGTCCCCAGTTGTGCGGGGACAGTTCAAAAAAAAAAGAAAATTTTGTGCGGAAACAATTAATGGATTGATTTATTCAGTTATAAATAGAAATTATTGCATAGAGATTTATACTTTGCAAATTCAGAATAAATACTTTGATGCTTCAAGTTAAATACTAACATTTTCTGCGGAGTATTAATGATTTGAGCGGTCCCCCCTGACTTTTTTGGCAGTTAGTGCGAGATTTTTTGCGGGAATAAACCTGCGGAGACTGTTATCATGATCCTTTTATATAATATGAAGTTTAAATTATATATTTTTAATTATTAAAACTAGTAAAATTAAAATTTATCTTATGATCTCGTCTATTTAATAATTGCCACTTCTACATAGTTTTTAAAATCAACACCTCGAAATTTCAAATCAGATGACACATGTATGGTATTGACTTTTACTTTTTCAGTACATCTATGATGAGAAGCAACTCTTTAAATTTATTCGTGCCTCATTTTAGGAGTCTGGATCCTCGGAAGTAATTCTTTGAGTTTAGATGTGAATCGTGAGATCAAAATTTGAATCAGTTTAAACGGAGCCTAAGGGCCTATTCAGTGCTAAGAAGGAAATGGGAACGGACACGGATTGAAAAAAAAAAATTGAGCTGTTGAAACACTGTGTTTGTGAGGAAAAAAATGAATTCAGAGTGAAAAGAAAAAAAAGAAAATTCCCATGCAGTGTTTCGCCCAGTAGGTCCTAAAATATTCGTGCCAAATTTTGAGTTATTTAGGACATGTTCGGCCTTCAAATAAGAATGCGCATGGACATGGACACATAAATTAAACTAAAAAGTGTTGTTTATATAGAAAAAAAAAATTCAATTGAACTCAATTTTTGTTTTCCCATGTGAACAGTACTTCAGCCAAACAGGCCCTTAGTTAATATAAATTCCATGTCAAAATTTGAGTTGCATTTTATTGGTTAGGGATGGAGTCAGATATTAAAGTTATGGGAGTCAAATTATCAAATACGAATGAAATCAATTATATAAAAGAATTTATTTTACGAATGAAATCAATTATATAAAAGAATTTATGTTGAGTATGGAGATAAATTTTACTCATGATATTTTATTCTAAATTATATAAAAAAAATTATGTATAAGTGTAATTTCTCTTTAAATAAATGAAATCAATTGATCTTATGAGTACACAGACTAGTTTAAAAATAAATGGAATCAATCCTACTGATGCCTCTCATATCAAACGTTGCACTGTTTTTCTTTCTAAATAGCTAGCTATAGCTACACAACAACTGCGTTATAGATTTTTCAGGTCTCAAAAACTATAACGCTATTAATAACTTTTATTTTATAATGATTCTAAATAGCTAGCTATAGTTGCACTATAGCTTTTTCAGACCTTAAAAACTATAGAACTATAATCGCTATTTAGAAACTTAATATTAAATCACTTAATAATGTATGGTAAAATATACTTCAAACCTTATCATATTTATACACAAGATATATAAATAAATTAATAAATGATAATATAAATCTTTCCTTTAGTTTTATATTTTATATTTAAACATTATTTTCAACTATTGTTTAGAGTTGGCAAGTATCACCACTCAAAAGCTTATTAATTTTGTTAGTATGTAAGTTTTTTTTTTCATTTAGAGAGCATGTAACCGCAAAAATGAAATTGTAGACATCAGAGTAGAAATCCATATAATTTATGGGATGGCAATGCTAAGAAAAAAATTCTTAATAAGAAATCTTTGGAAATTAAAAAAAATTGTATATCCCTATAATTAAATTAGCAATTGTCACATCATACTAGAAATTCATATAATTTCTGAAATGGAGATGCTAAGAAAAAATTCTTAATAACAAATCTTTCTAATTTAAGAAACTTTGTACATCCCTGTAATTAATTAGCAATTAGGGGTGTCAATTGGTCATTATCATATGAATTTTATCATGTAAATCAATTTTGTTGAATTGAATATATTATATTATTTTATTTTATATAATTACCTTATAAGATAATAGATACAAAATAGTCTTTATCTGTATCCTTCCCCGTTTTGCTTACGAAAAAATACTTATTCATATTCATATCGAATAAACTAACAAAAAAAAAATTTATTCATACCGCCTTATCGAATACAATACATGTTTGCTAAATAGTTAAAAGAGTGGTATTGACACCCCTATTAGCAATTGTCAAATCAAGTTAGACAGTCATATAATTTGTCTCAGAACATAATGTACAAACTGTTATTTATATTTAATCTTACCTTTAGATATTAATGATTTGCATATTCAGGAAATAATTCCTTTACTATCAGAGGAAGAGGGAATTACAACAGAGGAGAAAGGGGACCAAGAAGAGGTAGGGGTAACCACCCCACTGGGTCAGGCCGATACAACCCTTATACTTGGATCAATGCTGCCTACTTAGCTTAATAGTTTGCTTTAGCTGTAATAAGATAGTTTTTAGGTTTTCTTGCATGCTATTGTTGACATATACTTTGCCTTATCTATTTTAGTCATGCTCTTCTTCTATACTTTTTTTTGGTTATGCTTATGCTGATTTTTTGCCAGTATCTTTTGTATATGCTGAAAATCTCTAGTTATTTGGGGCTACTAAATATTTGAACATGTTAGTTTTATAATGAAATCAGTGGATATCACTCACTTTCTAAAAATAAATAAATAATAATGTGCAAACTGTTGACCACAATAAATCAAAAGAAGGAAGAAGAAATGAATTAGAGGGTGAGAAGGGGTTGGCAGCCCATTAAAAGATCAAATGAATTTTGAATCATGAGCATTGATGTGTCTCCAAACTTTGAATTCAAATAATTGGTTCCGGTGTATTTGGATCATGAGCATTGATCTGTACTGTATCTAAACTTTGAATTCGGATTATTGGTTCCGATCTTTTTAGTCCATCCAAAATTTTAACTCTATTTATTTTCTTATATTATTTAATAATAATTTTTAAATTACTTTTTTGCATGAACTCTTTTATAACGTAAGTTAACCAAATTTTCATTTTAATAAAACGGACTTAGAACTTTTTTAAAAATTAAATAATAGTTTTTAAAAATAAATTTTTTTTTCCTTGTGACTTCACAGTTCGGTCCATCGATGTGGTTTACAACAAGTCCTGCCATAAAGTTCTGACAATCTTACAGGGACCTTCATGAAATAAAGCAACAAACTTTTGGTGCACGGAGGAGGCTGGGGTTACTGAATTAAAATTGTCGGTACTCGGTATGGTTAAAAACTTAATTAAAATTTTAATCGGCTTTAATATATTTAACCGAGTCAACTGATAAAAAAATTCAAATTAATTAAATTTCGATTTATTTAATTGAACCGAATAAGTAAGAGAGATTAAATTTGAAAATATCAAAACTCAATACAGAAAAAAAAAATATGAAGATATATATCGGTGAAATCAAAATAAGAGAGATTAAACTAAATCAAATATAAAAAAAGAAATAATTCAAGTAAATATTAAGTAGATTTTGTTTTGTATAATTGAATTGAATAAGATTGATTAAACCAAATTCAATATAAAAATCAAAGTACTTCAAAATTTCAACCGAACCAAACTATTAAATCCAAAATTTGTGAGTTGGGTTGAAAACAAAAAAAAAATGGATCCACTACAAACCCCCTACTACCACAATTGAAATGGAGACAATTATGGTTACATGTATAGTGACAAATGAATTATTTGGGTTCCGTTTGGCAAGGTCAAAAATTCATAATTCGGAAATAATTCGGGTATAATTCGAAATTATCTAAATCAAAAATCTCAGTATTGCAAGAGAGAAAAAAAAAAACCAAAAAATATATATATTCAGCGGAAAATTTTGTAAAATTTGCGAATCATTCGGGTTTAATTCGGTCAATTGAATACTTCAGCGTTGGGTTCAGCATCACCAAAAAATCGAATTATTCAAGTATAATTCGGATATAATACGCAAATCTTGTCACTATGGAACGTTATATGCAGAGGCATGGGGCTATATGCTATGGTTGGCAATGGAATTGGCCGGACCGGAGCTGTAACCGCAAACTACGTACCTATAAAGGAATTATCTTTTATTCACTGTTCTGGCATCGTAGCACACCTAAAAAATAACGAATAATCTATGTATGCTAATACCAGTACCAGTGTACCAGAATGGGAGGCGCTCAGGTTGATCAGAGAACTTGCTGCATGTCTTTAAAAAGTATATATCTCCCCAAGCAGAGACATTTCTCACTGAAATGGTTGGAAGCTAGACCAGGAATCTGTACATTTCCAGCTTTCAAACCCCACATATTAGACATTAGTTAGTTTACTGTAGTACTAGGGCACCAGGGTTGCTGTTCTAAGAATAGAAACCCTAGTGAACTATAAATTATTCTAACGAAGATTAGCGCACGAGGATATCGGATGTTTGCTGTCATGTCGGTTTACATTTACAAGGAATGCGCAAATAAATACCCAAGCTAGCTAGTGCTGCAAAAGATATAAAAGAGGATCTAATACTAAGGCCAATGAATAGTTTTATTCAAAATCTATCTTCATGACTAGATTAAATTTCAATATTTAATTTTGTAATTTAAAAAACCAATTGTTTAAATAAATTATTCATTAGCAATTAAACATCACCTCTTACATCATGTTTGGTTGTGACCTAAAGGGTGAAATAAGAGCCGAAATTTTTAAAAATACCATAATAAAACAAAAATAAATCAAATAACCATCACTTGCTGGAAATTTTAAAAATGCCCTGGCCTCATTCCTATATGCGGATCTCATTCCAAATGTCGTTATATTGGATTAAAAAATAAAGAAGCAAAAAATATAACAATATCATGCTTAATTAACTTAAGGTACGCCTAACAAACATGAAATAAATATTCATTATAATAAAAGTACTCCTAAATAATATTCTTGGAAATACTACAAAAAACAAGCAATGCAATCAAAACATAAAATTGACTATTAGATAAATATCCATTTCTTGCCTCTCAAGCTGAAAATTGACAAACAAAAAGATATTGTAATTATTAAGTCTCAATAATATTTTTTTAAAGTTGGAATTGAATTTAAAAAAAATGAATTAACTACCTCATACATCTCGAACAGCTCTGTTTTGTCTTTCATGTGTATCTCGGCCAGCTTGGTGTCCTCTCCTTCTATTATGTAGTAAATCAAGCAGCATCGAAATCCTATCAACTAGCATTCAACCCAAAATAATATTTTTATCATTTGGAACAAGGATTGGGCCTTTGTTTTTCGACCAATCAGATTGATTGTCATACAAATGCCATTCACCCCTCCATGTGTTGATCAGTGTGTGAATGTGGTAGTAATAGTGTACAAACCTGCCAGAGTCGAGGCCGCGGAGACCACACACTACTAGAATATGAGAACATGGTAATCTGTCAAATTGTGGCTTCTGGCATGTGTATGTAACCGTGTTCTCATCCGTGATTACCACCATGTATTTGTAATTCGCCTTGGTAAATCGGCTAGAAGTGTTAGACATGTATGCATTAACTCTCTCTTATGTGGATATTACCTTAAACTTGTTCTAATTGCCAAATCCACCGAGCGCTTTTATACCATTTGACCTCAAGCACCTTTTGTTAATCAACTACGGAAAATTGATGAAATTAATTTTTAAAAATAATTTAATGAAAATAGAATAGATTAAGTTTAAAATAAAAATACCTTGTGCACATGACATGAGAACTATTGACCTTGGCTTACTTTAAATTTTAATTTTGTCCTCCTTTACGCAAATCATTGCTGACATTTATAAAATGTGTCCTCAATTATTAGTGCTACTTGCAACCTATGAGATAACTTGAAGATATTATTTAGCGACTCAGACCCATTTATTGTCATAATTCCCTAACGATAACCCCTATTCAGCGTTTAGAATATCTTCTATAGTTTTGGACACTCGTTCTCAACTTGATCCAGATACTTACCCACACCGTCCAACCAATTGAGAGTACAGTCACATACATCCCCCCATTACTTACATTCCTTGCTCATATCCCCTTATCCTCCTCTTCGTCACACATATCCCGAAGTGCTTGATTGCATGTTCATTGCAATGGTTCTTCTTCATGTTTTATGTTATGTGAGTAGTACAAAGACAGTGAACGCACTCATCCTCATCTTCCTCGTTCCATCTCATATCATCTTGTCTAAACACATTTTTTATGCTCTTACCCCTATCAGTGATAACACACACAAACCTGGAACGAATTACATTGCGCCTCAACCATTGCATGAACCATGCATAATCTTCAAAATTCTCTGTATCTACTAGAGAAAAAGCCAACGGGAGGAGCTGATTTTATGCATCGTACCTGGTTATAATAAAAAATTTACCTGTATCAAATCATAATTAATGTGTAAAAGAGCAAATTTATAGACTACCTCAGAATAAAAAAAGTGACATATGAATTTTGATTTTTATTACCTTTATACCAACCTAACAAGAAACATGCATCAATGATGATGACTAGTTTCGGGTGTTGTAAAGCCTCTGTGCACAGTCCAAATTCCTAACCCGCCCTATTAAGATACATGTAAGATCCAGGCTCACTAGTTGGATATGAGGTAACATCGAACAATGTACTCATTAATAAGAAAAAAAAATATTTAGTACAATTTTTTTGTTTGTCAATGTTGTTGAAAGAAAAGAAATGATATAGTACATGGGTTTTTTCTCTTAATTGCCTCCAACAAAGGGATGATGAGCATGTCTGATCCCTCACAACTTTCAAATTGGCTGACAATTGCCAACTCCCTTCCACCCCACAATTTGTTGTACGTCGGTACCTAACCATTGCACATTTGTGCACAAGCGATTCTAACATCATTGATACTCAAATCCAATATTCAGTTTAATCCTTTGCATCTTAATTAATCACATAAAGACGTGTTTATATCAAATAACTCTCAATGTACACTTGTTTATATCAAATAACTCTCAGCTCACCATTATCTTCTCCCTCTTTATTTCTCTCCTCCTCCTTCACTCTCTCTCTCTTAGGGTTTCCAATCCAATATTCAGTTTCACTCCACTATTCGCTAGTTAGGTATAAAGAAAAAGTTTCTTTCGTCAATAGTCCTGCTTAATAGATAAAAATCGCAACTTCATCATCAATTTGTCCGACCCAATACTTTTCGTCATCTTAGGACTTCTCGTGACCAAGGAGGTGGTTATGGAATGCGTGTTGTCAAAGAGGTGGGAACACTTGTGAACCTCTTTCCCATGCCTCAACATCAATTTGAGGAACTTTGAAGTCAAAGTTCATTGAAGGTGATAATAGTTGTACTCTAGAAAATTACAAATGTTGAACTTTTGGAGTTACATTTCAAGTGCAATATGTACACAGTTAGCATCTCATATTCTTTTGATTTTTCTCATTTGACATTATTGTTTGCTTTATATTATTCTAAATTTAGGAACTACTAAGTGCAGTTTTGCCTATGAAAAATTCAATATTTGATTACTTGACAGATGTCATTGTTTCTATTTGTTCGTACTCATTTTTTCAAATCGAAACTTGGATCTTGAGTTTGCCAAAGTTGAAAAAACTCACACTACTTCAACACGAGCACTGTATAAGATTCTTTTTTTTTTTAAAAAGTACTAATTTTCTCACACTAGTATTTTTAATTGTATCGTCAAGTTAAGATCTCATTAGTTATTAACTGCTTGTTGCAACAATGTTATGTGCATACCGATATCCCATGTGTTTATTCAAGACAACAAATTACCTCGGTTGCAGCATCTTCAAGAAAAAAAATCTCGAAATGGTTGAGATCAACTACTAGCAATTTGATCCCTTGGTAGGGGTCAAAACTAATGCTCGGTACATGTGAAGTGCGAAATTTTATGAACTATTGAGTACAATCGTTCACTTGTTTTAATGCACACGTAAAAACTCCACATGTCAAGTTATAAATAGTGAGTCGAATTGAAAACTAGTAGAACGGTATTCTTACAGTTATAGTACGCCTCATCTTTTGTGCCCTTGCGTTATATAATTATATTAAATTTAAATGCATGTGTTTTGTTATTTGTTGCTTCTTTTTTCAATAAAATGTTACTTGTTACATAAAACCTTCTTTATATTATACATATATTGCTTGATTATATTTGTTGAATATTGGTTGAATTTGATTTATAATTGAATATGTTTGTTGAATTTGAAATATTATTTTATGTTTGTTGAATGTTGAATTAATATGATTGATTATTTTATGTGTGTTGTGATGTTGATTAATTATTGAATTATAGATGTGTAATTATATATTTAATGGCTAGCAATTATGGATATTAGTCAATTATAAATTGTAAAAAAAACACAAAACATATACGATTTAAAATAATAAATCATGTATGGTTAAGAAAATAATACACGGATGCCTTGTAGGAATCGTATATATAATCCTTGTTGTTGTACACAGTTACTTTGACTATGTAGAAAACACTATTTTCCACACCTTTTCTTTTTTGGAGACCTGACACAACTCATTTCTATTAATTGTTTATGTTAGTTTTATATAGATACAGTTAGATAATCATGTACAAAGTACCCCTATTCATACACGATGCTCACTGATACAGTCGTGTAACCATGTATCATTATCTTTTCGAACCATGAAAGGTTGTGTTTTTTGTAATAGTGCACGGAGTAAACAAAAATGGTCATTACTTGACACCAATATACATTAATTGACATCCCTTCTCAAAATAGCATTCGGATCCAGTGAAGTAACTCAATCTTTGGATTTTTTATCAGAATCATTCAATTCGAATCTATGATAATCTATCCGAAGTGGAGCGCACATATTTTGAGAGATGAATTCGAATCAGACTGTCCTGATCAAAAACTCAAAGATTGAGTTACTTTAGTAGATCCGGACCCCTCAAAATATATATTAGGTTCAAATTATATATGTCGCAAGTCAATGTGTAAACGAGTGTCTCTTACATTTAAGAGTGTTAATATTTTTTTATTTTCTGATTCATATTGTAAATAAATGACAAATATACATAAAAATGTTTGTTTTGTTATATAATTTAACAATTTATATGTCAGGTAAGTAGTATCCATTAAACTTTATAATATTAGTGGTGTAGCCGTGTAGGTTTAGTTTGTAGCTTCTTCTTTCTTTTTTGATAAAAAGAATGCTAGATCTCTCTCATTTTGAAACCAAACAGAGTTATACAAATTTCACTGTTCTGTCAGGCCATTGTAACTGCCTGTGATGGACACAACTAGAGTTTTAACAAAACCCGACTCGGGTATACCCGTCTGTGCCCGCCCGTACCCGCCGACTAGGGTACCCGTACCCGAGGTCGGGTATGGGTCGGGTACTCGGGTACACGGGTACGGGCAAAAACCGGACCGGACCCCTTTTTTTTTACCAATACCCGACCATACCCTACCCGAGTTTACCCGTACCCGACTAAACCCGTACCCGACTACCCGAGTACCCGTACCCGTATACCCGAGTTACTGTTCATCCATTTTAAAATTCAAAAATTCTGATTTTTCCCCCCCAAACCAGCAAAAAAAAACAGTAAAAAAACAGCAAAAAAAAACAAAAAACAGCAAAAAAAAAAACCAACAAAAAAACCAAAAAAAAAAAAACAGCAAAAAAAAAAACCAACAAAAAAACCAAAAAAAAAAAACAGCAAAAAAAAAATTAAAAAAAAAAATACCCTACCCGCCCTACCCGTACCCGTACCCGCCTTACCCGTCTAGGGTACACGGGTAAGGGTATAACTCAGGTAGGGTATGGATTTTGAAAATTATACCCGTCATACCCGTACCCGAATACCCTTGTACCCGAGTATACCCGTACCCGAGTTATACCCGTACCCGAGACGGGTATACCCGGGATACCCGTACCCGCCCGAGTATAAATACTCTAGACACAACAAAAGAGCTACAGAATGGCATTTTAAATTTCCAAAGTATACATACATACATAAGATATCTGAATTAGTATCCTCTGAGATATCTCAAACTTTGCGTGACTTTATGGAAAATCCCAACCGTTTAAATATGCTCTGCACGAATCTCAAAGCACACATAATTCTGACTCCCTAATCAGTCCCGAATAGGCACCGGACACGTCGGTCACGCAATAGTTGAGATATCTCAGAGGATCCGCACTCCATAAATCTTGGAAATTACATACAAATATACAATGCATATACTATATACTATGAATACAATAAGAGCATCATGATAAAAATACCAGAAAAGCCTGGCCCAATGTCCTTGAAGGTTGAAGCCAGGTGAGGCCCCACGACCCCACGATACAGTTGAGCAAAACCTCAGCACCTCACATCGAACTCACCGGACTGGCGCGTGTCCGTGTCTGATTCGCTGTTAGTACTTAGTACTGCAGCTCGGAGATCGACACGTCTCACTCAAAATCCGTGGCAAGCATCACCACGTCAAAGCCGAGTCAATATCACCATACTGCATTTCACGTACGAAAAGAGATGTCTGTACAGTTCACAGTGCATTATGCTTCACATCCAACCAAACCTCTTTTTGCTGTCCTTGGACAATTAATTCAGAAAAAAACATCTTATTTATTAATTCATAAAAAAAAAAAGTTATTTTAACCCCCTCGAAGAATTTCTTATTTTTTGTCCGCTCTTCAACCCCTGGACCATTAATTCATAAAAAAAATTTGGCTAAAATATTAAATTTGCAAGAAAACTTGAAATACTAAAATCTTAAATTAATATAGTTCCTAGAGGCAAAAACGGTATGGATAATATTCGATTCGTATGTGATTCGTATTTCAAATTTTGGATTTGGTTTAATATTCGAATATCTGTGTGGATAAAGATACTGATATAATATTACATTTCAATTATCTATATCTGAATAGTAGATATATATCATGTATTTTAATATATATTATAAAAAAGAGATGAGGGATCCAATTACACCCTTTTTTGTGATACCGAATTACACTATTTATTTTCAAAGTTTTTAAAGTTCAAATAGTCAATCAAAACCGCTCAACATAATGGATATATTAAAATGTGCTTGCAGATCAAATTTTATATTTTTTTTATTTTTTAACTATTTATTAAGTATTTAACAAAATCGTTATATTCAAACCATTGAATTTTTGTACCCATCTTAATAAATAGTAAAAAAATTCAAAAAAAATAAAATTTGATCTGCAAGCACATTTTAATATATCCAACATGTTGAACGGTTTGGATCGACTGTTTAGACTTTAAAAATATATGGTATAATCCGATATCATCTTAAAAGAATGTAATTGGATCCCTCCTCTACAAAGAAAAATATATTATTCACTGTTATAATTATAATTAGATATATATTTTGAACTTTAATATTTTTATATTATTTTAATTAATATCTAATATAATCCTTATCCGTTGGATATGTGCTATTGTGCTCTGTGTCAGTATTAAAATATAAAATAAAATAAGTGACATGGATATATTTTAGTACTATCCGCTCCGTTTTCACCCCTGGATTGCTCAGAAATCTAGAAAGTCAATAGAGACCAAGCAAAAATATTTTGACATGACATGAGGCCACTACGATGGGCTACCAATAAATTTGTTCCGACAAAACTACTATATTATTTTTGTATTATTCAACTAGACTAGACTGGCATAGATAACATCAGAGATGTGACAGAGGCTTCAGGAAATTATTGAATGTTTTCATTATTTCTGCACGAATTCCACACTTTTCTTTCTTTTAAATCGACTAAAATAGAGAATCAATCTTTAGCTATATAAACAAATTAAATACCTACCATCGAACAAGTTTTCTCATCGATCCCCTGCAACTAGGCTGCTAACGAATCAAACCAAATCAAAATTATCCTAATTTGAATTTAAGTTTAAATAAGTTTCAAATCGAACTGGTTATATTACTGGTTATATTTGTTTAAGAACAAATTTTAATCAAACGAGTTAATTGCTATATTTTTTCGAATTAAAGTCAATCGAATCACGAACTACAAACGTTTTTGGCAACCTTACCTGCAGGATTGTTTTAGGACTTGTTCAACCATTTATTGTGTGCGTAGAAAAAAAAATCTACTCAGACTTTGCGAAAATCAACCCACGTACACAGTATTTCAGCTATTCAAAATTTCTCATTCCCATTCCCTTTAGACGGTCGAACAAGCCCTTGAGAATTTAACCTCAAAATTTCAGTAAAAAGTTGCGATTAGTTTGATAGATATATAAAAGGACGATTATTTGAAAATTAAACAGAGTTGAATAAATATTGAAAATTTAATCCGTAAGAAATTAAAATTCTAAAATATTTTAATAAGTACCAAAAAAAAAAAGACGTTACTTTTAATTAGATCAATCAATTCTAATGTTTTTCTTTTTCTTTTTTTGCAACTAAAAAAAAATGTAGCATTGAGCTATTTAAGAGCAACTTCTTTTTTCTACTGATTAAAGATTTTAGAACAAGCAAAAAATTCTTAAAACATTTTCACCCATGTTTTGAACAATCAATCTTAAGTTGATTAGTTGTTCATTTTAAAAGTCAATTGACCAAGAAAAAATGTTTTTGACATGAACCCACCATTTTCGGCCATGACATGAAAGCAAACGAATAAATTATCATTGAAGAACTATTTGCCCCACCAAACATTTATGTAAGAATTTAACAAAATTCAATTTGCCAATTTTGAAGTTTTAAGTATTCGTTTTTTTTTTTTGTATTATGTCTATATATATATATATATATATATGAATGTTTATTTAAAAATTTAAGTCTGGCATATTTTAAAAATGATTAGTCAATATAACATTATATAACCATTGTTTTTTCCAATTATTAGACGACGAAAACATACGGTAGATGTTAACTTTACATTTTGAAGGGTACATAGGTAAAAAACACTTGACCAAAGATTGTCAGAAAAAAGAACGCTCGTGATCATGGAGATCTGGCCCACAGAGTCAGAAAATATAGAGAGAACCTAAAAAACCCGATGGCCAATTGGGATGAGAGTGTGTGTGACGTGACAGGCTCGGTCGCCCACATAAATAGCTCCCGTGTACAGTGTTATAAGCCTTTTTAGGGTTCAAAATGGGCCCCATATTCTGACATTCACCTCTCTTAATCCTAATCTAGTGCAGCACAGCAATTGGCCATTGCACATATAAGCCTCAATCCACTAAAGATTCTGTCCATTTAGAATCTCTTTCCATGATAAACTTGAGTAGATAAAAAAAAATTAAAGAACAAGAGAGCAAATATATATACATAAATATGGGGGCTTAATTCCATGATTGTCATACATACATAGTAAAAGAGAGCAATAAGGAAAATAAGATAGAGGTTATCCCGACTGAGATGGGGTTTTGCCTTCTCTTGCAATCTCTCAAAAAGGAATTATATAGGTAGAGGTGGTATATATGTCCGAAGTCTGAACCAGCTAAAGCCTAATACAAGCCCCTCATGCCTCATCTCTTTTTAGTTAATATAGAGAGAGAATATAAAATAATAAAAGTTCACAAAAAAGTAGTAATTTTTTTTTGAGGACTTTAATGTTACTTTTTCCATTTCGCTTTCATCCTATTTTTTTTTCCCCCTCTTTTGCTGTTCAGAGAGTCTCTCTCCAGTCTCCTCTGCCACAAAAGCCTTCATCTGTTCTTTCTCAAAATTTAGATGAACCGCTTCTTCGGAGACCGTGCTTTGTACATTGCTTCTTGCCTTCAATGGCAAGCTGCAACTGTAAATTTTGACAAGTCAAATTTCCATGTCAACATCTCACAATGTAATGGAGAACAGACCAGACCAAAAATTAATTTTCTAAAATTGGTCAGATCTTGGAAACAACAAAAAATTAAGAAAGTCAGGGCATCAGGAGATATGTTTTTGGTCTCTGTCACAGGTAGCAGGTGTGGCAATCTCCTGATCTATAAAATAACAGAAAGGATATTAACATACATGAAGAAGGTGAAATGAAATACCTCTTTACACTGCTGTTTAAGCTCCTCATTTTGTTGGCTCAGTTCTTGTACTTGCTGCTCCAACACATTAGTGACAGCCTGAAGAAGAAGAGAAATTTAAGAGAAATTTGAAAGATGCAACAAATCACCAACAACACAATATTACAAATAAAAACTGTACATAGGCTTGTTCTTGTGCATGCCTGTTTTCGAGCACGGGAGCGTGCGGCGGATTCACGGTTCTTGATCATGCGCCTTTGTCGCCGATCATTGCCAATTGCAGGGACCTCAGTTATTCTTTTCTTCGGGTAGAAGGAATGAATGTTCCGTGGTGAGGTGGGATTCATGATCATGTCAGACAAACCAGGGGAGAAGATAGAAGATGTCCCACTAGCCCTACCAGTAGCCCTCGAATCGCCCGAACTGGAATTTGAACTCTGGCTGTTACCTAAGTACCCGAATTCAAGGCCCGAGTTGAGGCTCAGTGATGTCGGTGGGAGGTTTTGGGTAGGAATTGGAGGGAGCCAAGCAGCGTGATCTATACGAGGAGATGCTTGGTTGTCTACGGGAGGTGACATAGAGACGGGCTGGTTAAGCGGTCCAGCAAGGAAGTCTTGCAAGATTATGCCTTTGTATGAAGGGTTCGATTTGTCAGAGAGGTGAACATGATTCTGGTGTTGGTTGTGGTGGTGATTTTCATAGTGGTTGTTTCGATGGTATTGATTTTGAGGAGGAGTCATGAGAGAGATATCCTTCCATACATCTTCCATGGATCTTCGAGGTGTCTGTGGGAATATCATGGAACTTTTTGAGGAAGGAGAAGATCTAGACGAAGAGGAGGAAGAGGAACCAAACGTGTGGTTTACAGGGTTAGGGTTTGTTGTGTTGCTGTCTTGCTCGGAACACCACATTTTTTTTCTTTTTACTTATAGAGTTGGAGAGAGAGGGAGAGAGTTGAAACTCAGAAGAGTGAAAGTGTGCTCTTTGCTTCCATGGAGAAGCAAGCTTTAATTTGGTTATTCAAAATAAATAAAGGGGTTTCAAACTTTCAAAATCAATTCATAGTACCTCTGGGCTCTGGTACAAGGTCACACGTGCCTAGGTGGTCACGGTAATCAAGGAAAGATTTCTTCTTTTGCTGCTTGCTAACCCAAAACATAAGAGTTTCTTAAGCAACAAACATAAATAAATAATAAAAAAAATGAGATTTAAGGCATGCACAAGCACAAGTCTATGTACAGTTGAGCTCAACTCAATACATCTCCAATTAGTCAACTGCCGTAATTGACAAAAGAAAAATACAGTAGCAATATTTTTCCATCTATATATATATAGTAGCAGCTCTAAAAACGCATTCATGCAAGAATATTATTAATTTTAGCAGAAATGGTAATAAAGCTTTTGATGGAATCATCCAATCATCTATCGTCAACACCTCAAACCTAACACTAACAGTGATCGAATTTCGCTTAGCACCAAATAATTAATAAAGAATTCAGCTTTAATTAATTTAATTTCATTTAGTTGAGGAGATCTTTCGTCTTTCGATTTCCGTTCCCAATTCTCAGATATTGCTTTCATTCTCTCCTGTTCTGGGTCCACCTCCTCTCCATTTAATCAGATTTGTCTTCTTTTCACTTCTCCTGTTCTCTGGTACCGCACTTGTCCATTACTGCGCTATCCTTGTCAGTCGTCACTCGTCACTCGTCAGTCAGTCAGTTCCTTATTGTTTGTTTTTTTGCGATATCAATTCATCTGCTCTGCCTCTCCATGACAATGGGTCCGCATCCTCTCAGGTAAAATAGATCGGACGGTTCGGATCTAAACTCAAAATTTCTGCTACCTACCCCTACCTCATGTGTTTTGAATTCCATCATAGTTGGAAAACATTCAGAAAAAACTTCGGCTTCTCACTCTCTGAGTTGCATATTATTGAATAAATTAGATATCACGGAGTGTAGTGTAGGTATGGGTGAAAAAGATATGGATAATATCTGATCAATTAGAAACTCGTAATACACCCAGTATACCGTATACCTACAAGATCTGAGCAATTAGAAACAGATACAATTTGCATGCAACTAAAACCGATAATAATAGAGTAAAGATGTTATCGCGAAATAAATCGAGTACAGCAAGCACACAAGAGATAAGATGATTCAATCGAGCCTCCTCCACCGGAACGCAATTAACCGACAAACTTCGCTATTAATTAAGAAATTACAATGGATATAAGGGTATTTCAATTGTTAGTACAAACAATCACTCTATCTCATTATCTCTACCTCCCTCTCTCTTTTCTCTCCCTCTCACTTTCTATCTTGCACAAGAAACAGCTGCCACGACTACTAAACAAAACAAATAGGTTACAAAAGATATAAAAAGAAGAGTGGGCAGGGAGTTGGGTTTTAGGCTTTATTTGGGTCTAAAGAAAAATCCCAATAATATGACATAGGATTGTCAAGAGGTATGATATAGGGTGAGAGCATTTTCATACTCATACTCTATCTGTATCTATTAAGAATTTATCTTATCCTACTTTATTCATATTTTTTAAGTTTACTGGGTGAATAACGAATAATACTAATAATTTGTTCCATCAAATAAACCAAAAATCTCAACCTCAAATGTTTTACAAATTCTATTTTACTAAATACAAAGATTATTTAAGATATTCAAGGAAGCCAAATTTTGAAGAGGCTTGAAGGAGGAAGCTACATGCCTACAACCACACAATACTCAAGGCTGTTTCAAGACGAATGCGGAAGAGGATTGAATTAAAAAGCCAGGTTGGCAACAAACAAGATAATTGAAGAGGAAATGAGAACTAAATTGCACCGTAGATTATTTTATTTTCACGATTGAGGAACAAGACAACAATAACAAAGAAGGAAGAAAAATTTCATTATCAGGTTCAACATGGATACAACGATGAAAAAGGAAAGAATTGGATATGCATTTATATATATCTATATATAATTTTATTTTATATAATTATCCTTACCTATCGAATACGAAATAGCTTTTATCCGTACCTGTACCCATACCAATACCCATACTTGTTTAGCTAATAAAAAAAAAAAAAATCCTTACTCATATTCATATCTAATAAGCTAACAAAAAAGAAAACTTACCCATACCCGCTTTATTAAATACGATACGAGTAGGGTAAACGGTTGAAAGCATGTCATTAGCACCCCTAGTATGACATCACCAATTCTAAAATTTATTGGCTAAACTTTAAATGACAAATCTCACCTGTTCAAATCGATTTACTGTAAGAGTGAATCGTTTAAATGCAAAATTTATATTTTTTTTGAGTTATTTTACTACCAAGTCAAGCGGTGAAAATTGTTGAAAAATTAATGTATTAGAATTAACTCAAAACTCTCACATTTTACCGCTTGACTTGATACTAAATCATTTTTGCATCTAAAAGCACAACTAATACAGTAGATTTGTTTGAACGATTTTGATTTGTCATTTGAAATCGATTCAATAGATTTTAGAGTTGATATTATATTAAGCTAAAATGGCATTAATATCATAGTAGCGATCCTCTTTAATATATATTACGAAAATATTATGACTTTAGTATCATTAATAATATTTTTATATTTTTTTAACATATATCCTATTCGATTCTATCTATATCTTGAAAATAAATAAAAAATATGAATATGATTAATTGTTGGCTTCGTTTGCACCCTAAATGTAGGTATAAATAATTATTTAAGAGTAAAGCTAATATACACTTAAGTGTACCAATGAATCCATACACTTAACCCTAGAACCGTACGATTAGCTTTGAGATTCGTGTATCACGACTTTTAAAAAATCTACACGAATCTCAAAGCTAATCGTACGGTCCTAGGGTTAAGTGTATAAGTTCATTGGTACACTTAAGTGTATATTAGCTTTACTCATTATTTAATGTAAATATGGAATGTATATGGACAGAGTTCGAAAATCCGTTCAGTGGGAACGCACAAGCGGAAATCTTTACAAAGCACAAATTTAAGGCATTTTTTATTTTTGGATCAATGGATGTCATTGATTGTGGTTTTAACTTATAAATAGTCTATAATAAAAAATAAAAAACTTATATATATAATTTTTATTTATTTTTGCAGAGGCTGCAAAGCCGTGAGAGGGAATCGAATTCTCGACTTTTAGGTAACCAATAATTTTAGAACTTTTTTCTAACCACTTATGTTATCTATTTTTTGTGATTAAATAAGTTAAATAGAGGAGACGGTTACTTGCTATTATTCATTTGAAGATTAATCGACGAAGTCACACTTTTTATTGAACCCGTTCAGCCACCTATCAAATAGTGAAAATGTGAGAAAAATGTAAATTGAAATAGGTTTCAATTATTCACTATTCTGATTGTGTTGGTTGAAAATAAAAGAATGAAAACAAATGAAAGAGTAGAATAGTATTGATCTAATCAAACCAAAAAATATTTTTCACGCCTAATAATCGCATGATGGACCTGATGCAATCTATTTCGATAAGTAAAAAAAAATGGATGTCAAATATATTCACATAAAAACTTTTAGACAAGATAATATACTGAAGTCCCTGAAAGTTTCAATTTTTGTTATGATATAAAAACAAAAATCTTTCAACCAGAAATTTCCTAAATTGCAAATAAATGTCTGATTGATACGCTGATACAGAAAATATTAGTACTTCATCGAAAATACTGATGATCTTTTCCTAATCAACACCTTGGCCTTTATTAATTTTTCGCTTTATTAACTTTCGCTATTAATTGAGACAAATATAAGAGAGAGAGATTGAGGGTAAAACAGGTATTTATGAAGAAAGGTTTATTTCAACGCTCAATATTGCAATAATCAGCCACCGACGAGTTTTTGAATTTTAAAAATAAAAAAATAACTTATAATCATATACCTACATATGCTTGGAAGTAGAGTAGTCAGTCCCCCTCTCTCTATATATATATGTGTGTGTGTGTCTATATATATATAAAGTAAGACTACGCTATTTCGCGAATTAAATGGACTGTTTTAATTCGCACTCATATCTCTAGTTTTGAAATTCAAATAGCCGATCCAAACTAATAGATGTTTAATCTATATTAAAATGTGCTTGGAGACCAAATTTAACATTTTTTGAAATTTTTTTACTATTTGTTAAGATGGTTTGGAAATCGCTGTTTTTTAATGGTGCAGAATTTTAATAAAAACAATGATTTTCAAACCATCTTAATAAATAGTAAAAAATTTCCAAAAAATATAAAATTTGGTCTCCAAGCACATTTTAATATAGATTAAACATCTAACGTTTTGAATCGGCTGTTTGGCTTTCGAAACTAGAGATATAAGCGCGAATTAAAACAACATGTTTAATTCGTGAAGTAGCGTAGTCTTACTCTATATATATATTCATAATTGATCAAAAATTATTTATTTAACTCATCAAACTTATTGAATAAACTTAATTTAACTTAGTTATATTATTATAACATAACACTATGCTTAATTCTTCTTAACAATATATACACACTTTACATATGTAAGTAACACATTTATTTAATGTAAAAATAAATCCAAAAATTAAGCATTTTGAAATAGTAATAACATATTATTTAAAAAAAAAATCAAACATTCTAATATATAATCTCTAAATCTAATTTATGGTAACAACTAAATTACATATGTGAATATGTTATGCTAATTAAAAAAATTATATTAAGAAAAATATATGCCGTATAAATGATATAAGAATTAATTTCGGTTTTAAATTAAGTAAAAAAGAAAAATATATATATATATATATATATAAAATATTGAATGTACATTCAAGCTCAGATAAAACTACAATACATACATAAATTATAAAACTTATTATCGCACACAATCAAAAAAAAAAAAAAAGTGAGTCTATGGTACTATGCATATTATGATTTGTTACCGTGCTACGACTTTATATTCGAGTTTTCAAATCCTAATGGTCGATCCGAACCGTTCATCTTGTTCTCTATATTAATATGTGTCTGGAGACCAAATTTTACATGTTTTTAATTTTTTTTACTATTTTTTTAGATTTATTGAAAATCACTGTTTTTGGATGGTCCAGAATTTTCAGATCAAGTGATTTTCTAAATATCTAAAAAAATAATAATAAATTTTCAAAAAATGTAAAATTTGGTTTCCAAGCACATATTAATATGGAGAACAAGATGAATGGTTCGGATCGACCGTTAGAATTTGAAAACTCAAATATAGAGCCGTAATATAGTAACAACCCGTGATATGCACAGTACCACATACTCACTCAAAAAAAAAAAAATAATAATCAACGGAATAATTGTAACGATTTGACAACAGTTAACAATTAAACCAGCCTTTAATCGAAACCGCTTTTTACAGCACTCGTACAGAGCAAAGCTATCAATGTCCAATGGACGGTGAGGAGTTCGGAATGTCCGACGAATATATATATATATATAAAAAGAAGTTGAATTTACAATCAAATGAATGGTAGGCTGGCAGTGTAGGTCCCACAAAGTGTGTAGGGCATTAAAATTGGTCAATGTTCGGAGAACATTATCTTATATCTGTATCAACGGTCCAATAGAGTATGTAGTATGTAGATTCCATCTATCTACTGACCTACACACAGTCTCAGATAGGGGTTTGCTAACGGGTAACCCGTGACCCGTTCCGGGTTACCCGTTAGGGGTAATGGGTAGGACGGGTAAAGGGGTAGGTCGGGTACGGGTAAAACCCGTAACGAGTAGACGGGTAATTTTCCTAAAACCTCTATCCGGTCCGTTTATTACCCGTATCCGTTGAGGGTTGACGGGTACGGGTACCACGGGTACGGATCCGGGTACGGGTCCGGTCTGCCCGGTTTTTTTTTTTTTTTTCTGTTTTTTTTCAAAAAATTCAAAAAATTCAAATTTTTTTGAAGTGAAACGGGTACGGGTACGGGTATGCGGGTAGATGGGTACGGGTAGGCGGGTAGATGGGTACGGGTAGGCGGGTACGGGTATGCGGGTAGATGGGTACGGGTAGGCGGGTACGGGTAGGCGGGTAGACGGGTACGGGTATAACGGGTTTTTTTTCAAATTAGGTTGTCCGGTCCGTTTATTACCCGTACCCGTCTACCCGTCTACCCGTTTGTACCCGGGCAACGGGTACGGGTAGCTCGGGTAACGGGTACGGGCCGGGCAAAACGGGTTGAACCCGTTAGGGGCTTAGCAAACGTCTAGTCTCAGACATACATATATTGTATGTTTGGATGCAATGAAAATAACGAAAATAGTGAGAATAGCGAGAATAGTGCTGTTCTGATTCATCCAAAATATATTCAGGAATAATGAGAATAGCGTTGTTCTCGCTGTTCTCACTATTCTTACAAAAATATGGAATAAAAAATGAACTCTCTCAAAGTCTCAATTCCTATAATAGTTATTCTAAATGTTCAATCTAAACAACTTCTGAATAGCTTTGAGTTAGAGCTATTCTTAAATAGTAGCTGTTCTAACTATTCTTAATTCACTATTCTCAACAGTAGTTATTCTCACTATTCGTTAGTGCATCCAAACGCACCTGTTACATCACTTTTGTGCGATAAATGCCGTTCTATTTCAATTCCAATCCTCTCAGATATCACAAACTTTGCTTGACTTTATGGAAAATCCCAACCGTTTCAATACGTTCTGCACGAATCTCGAACCACACATATTTCTGACCCCCTACATCACCCCCAATAGGCACCCAACACGTCGGTCACAGAAAAGTTGAGATATCTCAGAGGATATGCCCTCGTTCTAATTTAGTTCTATTACTATACAAGGGGTTTTTAAAATATATATATATATATATAATGTCATTTTTTTTTAATGCAGCATTGTCAATTCTATATAAGATCACGCCTTACTGAATATGATATGAGTAGGATAAACAGTTGAAAGGGTGTCATTGACACCCCTAGTACAACATCACTAATTGTAAAAATTACTAGATAAATTTTAAATGAAAAATTTTAACTGTTAAAATCAATTTACTGTAAGAGGGATTCACATGCAAAATTTATATTTTTTTCAAATTATTTTATTACCAAGTGAAGCGGTCAAGATTATTGAAAAATGAATGTATTAGAATGACATTTGACCGCTTGACTTGATACTAAATAAATTTTGCATCTAAGCGCATAACTAATACAGTAAAACAGTTTGAACGGTTTTGATTTGTCATTTGAAATCGATTCAATAAATTTTAAAGTTGATATTATATAAGCTAAAATGACATTGATACCATATTCTCTTTAATATATATTATGAAAAAGATATGTTATTCATCATTATAATTAGATAAATATTACGACTTTAGTATTATTGATAATATTTTATATTTTTAATATATATATATATATATATATATATGAATATGATTAATTGATCGTTTCGTTTTCACCCCTAAATGTAGGTATAAATAATTAATAATGTAAATAGTCCGTCTATGGACAGAGTTCGAAAATACGTTTAAGTGCGAACGCACACGTGAAAATCTTTATAAAGCGCGAATTTAAGGCATTTTTAATCTATGAAGTCGCCTTCTGTGATTAAATTAGGTAAATAAAAGAGATTACTACTTGCTATTATTCATTTGAAGATTAATCTATGAAGTCACACTTTTTATTGAACCCATTCGGCTACATATCAAATAGTGAAAAAGTTAAAAAAAAAAAAAATGTAAATTGAAATAGGTTTCATTTATCCACTATTTTGATTGTGTTGGTTGAGAATACAAGAATGAAAATAAATAAAAAAGAGTATAATAGTATTAATGAATGAGCGATGCTATTTTAAACTCAACTATTGCAATATTGAGCAATGAGAAAAACAAATTCCTCTGAATTTCTTTTTTATTCTCACTCTCTCTCTCTCTCTCTTGTGTCTTCATTAATAGAGAAAGTTGATGAAGGAAAACAATAATAAAGAGAAAGGTATTGATTAAGAAAATGTGCTCACAAAAAATAATATAAATAACTCTGTATTTGATTCGCCTGAAAATCACTTTTTACTTGATTCACATTGCCGACATTTTTATTAATATCCAATATTTAATATATTTTATCACAAATAATCAAAATTTTGAACTTTTATTAAAAATACCCAAACCGCAATAAAATATTACGGTTTGAGATTTTTTTTTGTACTATAAAAACTCCGTTGCACTATATCTCTTTGAATTTTGAAAAAAAAAATTATTATCTAAAGGACATATATTGAACAATTATAGATAATTTTAATGATCTTTGAAGAATAAATAAAATTGTCATCCATTAAAAAAAAAAAAACACACACACAATAAACAGTAAATACATTTTAAAATAATTATATGGATAATTCTTGAATAATCGCTTATTCTTTTAAAAAAAACTAATACCTGAAACAACGACCAGTATAAGAGAAATCTAGTTGTAAAAAGCAAGAATTTAAGTATAAAAATTAAAAATCCAATTTCATTTTTCTCGTTTCCACTATTTCACTTAATTCAATAAAATATCCATTCAACTCCTTTTCTTTATGATTTCATTGAAAATAAAGAACAACAAAATACCTGAAAATTTTACATGGGAAATTACATAACAGGACATGTCCGTAGCAGTGTTATAAATAACGGAGTGTACTTGTTAGGCAAAAGGGTATCGCCGAGTGATTTATCAGTATGTGGCCAAGTAATCGTTTTCATTAAAATTATGTATATATATTCATAATTGATAAAAAATAATTTATTTAACTCATCAAATCTATCAAATAAAATTCATTCAACTTAATTATATTATTATAACATGACACTATGCTTATTTTTCTTAACAATACATGCACTTTACATGTATAAGTAACACATTTTTTTTATTGTAAAAATAAGTTCGAAAATTAAGCTTTTTGAAATACCAATAACATATTATTTAAAAGAAATCAAACATTTTATTATAAAATTACTAAATCTACTTTGTGATAACAACTAAATTTCATAAATGAACATGTCATGCTAATTGAAAAAATTATATCACCAAGTAAAAAAATATATATACTATAGAAATAATAATATAAGTATTAATTTTAATTTTGAAGTAAGTAAAAAGAAAAAATATATAAAAAAAATAAATGTATATCAAAGCACAAACAAAACTATAATACAAGATTTATGAAATATATCATCACACTTAGAAAAAACAATGCAAATATATATTATTAGCAAAGCAAGTATATCGGACCGTTAAAACGGTTTTTTACAACAGTGGTCCATAGCAAAAGCTGTTAATGTCCAATGGACGGGTGTCCGACGTGTGTGTGAGTAGATACAAAAGAAAAAATGTGGAGGACATTAAAAGAATTGGTGAATGTTGAGGGAACATTATCTGTATAAACGGTCCTATAATAATAATATAGTGTGTACACTCATCTACCTACCTACACAAAGCACAGAGCCACATAGCCTCATCCACTCAGAGTCTCAGACCACCCGCATTTGTTATATTAAATTACTTAACTACCCATCACTTTTGTTTTGTGCTATCAACGATTCAACGCCGTTCTAATTTAGGTTCTATATAAGTTCTAGGACTGAGTCTATGGTAGTATGCATATTGCAGGTTATTATTGTGTTACGATTTTATATTTGAGTCTCAAATTCTAATAGTCGATTCAAACCGTTTATCTTGTTCTCCGTATTAATATGTATTTGGTGACTAAATTTTACATTTTTTGAAAATTTTTTACTATTTTTTTAGATATTTAGAAAATCACTTGATCTGAAAATTCTGGACCATCCAAAAACAGTGATTTTCAATAAATCTAAAAAAATAGTAAAAAAATTTCAAAAAATGTAAAATTTGGTCTCCGAATACATATTAATATGGAGAACAAGATTAATAGTTCGGATCGACCGTTAGGATTTAAAAACTCTAATATAGAGCCGTAACACGGTGCCAAATCGTAATATCCATAGTACCATAGACTCACTCAAGTTTTAGTTTTTCAAATATATTGTCATTTTTGTTAATTCACATCCTCCCACCTACCTGACTGAACTGAACCTGACCCAAACGAATGGTCTATATTTACTCTCAGTTCAGATTTTTAAACTGACACGAATCTCAAAGCACAAATAATACTGCCGCCGTACATCGTCTCGAGTAATCATCGTTTCGGTCAGGTTCAGTCAGGTACCTGGCAGGATATGGATCCCAATTTGACTGGGTTTTTTTTTTTTTTTACCTAATCCGTTATCTGTGGTGACATTTAGTTTAACCCAAAATTTTAACAAAATGTTAAATTAATGGTTGTTAAATTTTGTACATTTCTTAACTATTGAAATTTTTTACATTGGCCACTAAAAGTAGTATAAATACGTGGAATTATAAGTATAACTTTGGTGAAATGTCGCACTGGAAGGATGCATTTTTGGAGTTCGTTATCTTATTCAAAATACTTTGACTGTATGCTGAGTTTTGAGGAAAGAGAAAGTTGACAGAAGAGGAGACACTTTTGAATAAATTGAATTTATTAAATTTCACTACGCGCAAGAGAAACAAAATATCCTTATAAAGTTGGCTATGTTACTAATTTGTTAGAGTTTTGTCGACTAGAGAAAAGAAGGAACAGAAAAACGAGACAAAACGACAAAAAAGTATTTTGTAAAGTTAATTTCTTTAATCTAATTTTCTCTCTTAAGAAAATATTTCTAGTAGAAAAATTTATGAGAATCTTAACGTAAATAACAAATAAAGTCACAACACAACAACATAAGTGATGCGTTTACACATCAGATATGAATGAATTTTAATTTCATATTGAAAATTATTACAATAAATTGTAAAGTTAAATTCACTAAAATAATAATTTAAGTCAGTACATAACAGTTCAATAATTTATTTATGAGAAAGTCTCCCACAAAACTGGGCCTAAGGCCCGGGTTATATCTCTTGTAAATTTTCATGGAATTGAGAGAAAGGCCCAACTTAAGAAAGCCCAATATATTCTTCTGCGAAATGCGGTGGAGAAGTCGGGACGTTTATTCCATCCTCAAAATTTGAAAATGAGTGGGGTTAAAATGCACCCTCTTTTTTGTGCTCCAAACGTGCATCTTTCTCTCGTTTCTTTATTTTTAAAGTTCAAATAGTTGATTTGAATCTACCAACGTGTTCTACATATTAAAATGTGCTTGGAGACCAAATTTTACATTTTTTGGAAATTTTTTACTATTTTTTCAGAATTTTTTATTAAAGTTAACAATAATAAAAAATTCAGCACAGTGATGATTTTCAAAAATTCTGAAAAAATAGTAAAAAATTTCCAAAAAATGTAAAATTTGGTTTCCAAGCACATTTTAATATGTAGAACACGTTGGTAGATTCAAATCAACTATTTGAATTTTAAAAATGAAGAAACGAGAGGAGGGTGCACGTTTGGAGCACAAAAAGGAGGGTGCATTTTAACCCCACTCTTTGAAAATATCAAGAAAAAAACGAAAAGCAACAAGAAGTTGAATAAAGGAGTATTTTTCGGGGATACTCCATCGATTTTTTTTTTATTGAAAAATAAATAAATAAATAAAACCTATGCCGCTTTGCATGAAGCAAAATACAACATTATTCAGAATTTCTATTTCTAGCAAAAACGCAAAATTATTCCGCCTTTTGGCGCCTCCAACAACACAGAATTATTTAGCATTTTGAATTATTCATCAATTTATTTAATTTTATAGAAGAAACAACAAAAAACTTCCTTATCCGGAACTCGAAACCGGATCTCTTAGATATATATATATATATAGAGTACGGTTAACGCGCTTCCTCTAGCATATGAGCCGAAATGTTTCCGGTGAAAATTTGAAATTTTAAAATTAAAAAGTCGATCTGAACTGTTCATCTTCTTCTCCATATTAATATCTGCTTGGAGACCAAATTTTATATTTTTCTGAAATTTTTTACTATTTATTAAGCCACTTTGAAAATTGCTAATCCAAGGTGGCTTACCAAACAGTAAAAATCAGAAGCTACCGTTGGATCAACGATTTTCAAAATGGCTTAATAAATAGTAAAAAATTTTAGAAAAATGTAAAATTTGTTCTCCAAGCAGATATTAATATGGAGAAGAAGATGAACGGTTCATATCAACTTTTTGAATTTTGAAATTTCAAATTTCCACCGGAAACATTTCGGTCCATATGCTAGAGGAAACGCATTAGCTGTACTCTCTCTCTATATATATATATTTGTTTGAAAATGAGGCTACTAGGTCCGTTTTATTTAGAAACATATAAATTACTGGTTAAAGATGTTTCAAAAGGAGATTTAGCCATCTCCACACATTAAAAATTTGTAATTTTATCCATTGAGTTCTATAATTTTATATGTACTAATACTTTTAGTCCCTCTATAAAATAAAATTATATTACTCTTTATTTTCTAGCCCCTCTTATCTGAATATTCTAATTCCGCCTTTGAGTACTGACTACTGCAAGATAAAAACATGCTTCAACTAGAAATAATGCTCAAAACATAGATAGTTCATATCTTTGGCTCTTTGCCAGTACAGACAAATTAAAGATCACAAAACAATTTAGCTAAAGTTTTTGTAGGAATGTGAGATATGGTTATTATGTTTAGTTATTATTTTTTGTAACCACCTATTCGTTGGACACTGCATTTCTCCATGTGAATATTATTGAAGTTTTAAGAGCTGTACTCCTTTATCAAATATTATCTTGTCAAATTAATTAGTCTAATCACAATTATTGTATCCCTATTGATTGCGTCTGGTTCACATATTTATTTGTGCAATACAATTGGCATAGTAGGTATTTCTTTATTAATGAGAATGAAAGGAAATTAAACATCAGGTGCCTACAATTAATTATTTGGGAAGATGAGAAAGTTTGTAAATTCATCCTATTTATTATGATAATTGAATTCATAGCACAGAATTTTTTTTTTTTTTTTTATCAAACCACCTAACTGTTTTAATATCTACAAGGAATTTGTTATTTGGATTTCGAACATACAACCTTTCGAACAGAGAGATTTGTCTTGATCATTAGACTAAAGATTATTGTGTTTCTCCTAGCACAGATTTATTAAAGAAAAAAATTATTAAACAACTACAACAATCAACCAAATAGATGGCAAGAAATAAAATTATACATATATTATCTACGATCTAAATAATTTATATAAATTTGATAATTTTATAGTTGGCTGCTTATCTATAGAATGAGTTATAATTGCCTGTCAAAGCATCATATATACCTATTAAAATAAACTAGTTTATTCTAATGGGAAATAAGATATCTAGTTTAATGTGAAATTTTTTTTTTAGTTTAATGTCGAAATATGATTGTTTGATTTGTTTTGATGGGGAGATTGATTTTTTTTTTTTTTTTTTTTAAGTTTGAATGGCTAGCGAACATTTAACTCTTTATTTATCAACACTTAGTTAATGATTAAATGATTTTAAACTTGGGAGTCAAATGTGAACGGATGTCAAATATATAAAATTTTTATGCTGTGAATGGAGTCAATTTGACAATTTCGTAGCATTTTTATCAAAACTTACATTTTTTTTAAATAAATGAGGATCAATTGACCTAATTTATATTGAGTGCCACTGTGTCTGGTCAGAATGCATGTATTCATGTCAAATTTTGAACTATGAGGTTCAAACAACCGAAAAACACTGAATTTAAAAAAAAAAAAAAAAATCTGAATACAGGACATGCACTAAAATGTATTAAAATTAACATACAAATTCTCACATTTGACCGCTTGACTTAATACTAAATGAATTCAAAAAGTTATAAATTTTGCATGTAAACACACAGTTAATGAAGTAGGCCGGTTTGAACGGATTGGATTCATTATTTGAAGTTATAGATTTAGTGTTATATAGACTGAAATGTCACTGATATCATACTAACCGCACTCTTTAAAAAAATTGACAACAATAATTGTTTTTGTTTAAATATTTGACAACATTATTATAAACTCCTAAACGCATGTCTTCACAAGTCATTCTGAACTCATGAGTTCATAAATCTGAAAAACATTGAAACACTTTTCCAAGTATCAGAAAAAATCGTCTGAGTGTATAGCATTAAAGGCAGGAACTCAGAACTAGCGAATTTTTTTTTAATACCATAAATCCATAATAGAAAAAATAAAACAAAAAGCTCTGGATTTGGAGATTTCCTCTGGACCGCACAGTCAATTTGCAGTCCATTTATGAGGGGGTGCAGATTGGTTTAGCGGTCTTCAAAATTTAAATATATTTAATATTATAGTGAATTTTTATGCTTTTGAGAGACCTCTAAGCCAATCTGTGCTCTCCATACATGGATCGCAGATTAATTGTACGGTCCGAGTAAATATGAAAATTCCAAAAATTTAGAATCTATTGGTTTTTTTTTTTTTTGCTACAAATAAAAATTTCGGTCAGAATTATGCCTTCAATCTAAACACGTGTATTCATGTTGTCTGCGTTCAACCAGTTATTATTACAGCACTCAACTAGAAAAATATATTAAGCTCTTTTAATTGTGTGAGCTCAGGTGTTCTAAACTTGTCAACACGTATTCAGAAATTGACATGCCATTTTTTTAAAAGATATTAATAGTTAAATACTTGAGAAATATACAAAAAAATGGGAATCATATTTGCACATGAATTGATTGATCTGTTTTGTACCGAGATTTTATTGCCAGCTGGGTGGCATCGATCCAAATGGGTGTCTCAGGTATCCTTCCTGTTTTTTTTTTCCAATGATTGGGAAATTTAATTTATTAGCTTTCTTCCACAGATTTATTCTTTTATTTCTCAGATTAATCTTTACCATTATTGCTTTTGAATTACAAAAAACTAAATGTGCGATATTATTTTTATGAGTAGAACTAAGGCGTTCTTAAGTTCACTGAAGCGTTTGGTGAGCTGAACTCCAAAACTCATCGAATCGGTTTCAAATAACGAATCTGAATCATTGAAATCCGCCTATCTTACGAGTGATGCGTCTACATGTAAAAATTTTAAACATTCGAATTAATTTAGTAGAAAGTCAAGCGGTCAAAAAATGTTCAAAATTGAATGCACTAAAATTAATTTATTAACATTCAAATTTTGACCGATTGACTTTATACTAAATTAATTAGAATGTTTAAAACTTTCACATGCAGATGCAGGCGGGTTCCAACGGATCAGATTTATCATTTGAAACCGATTTAATAAGTTTTTGAGTTAAAGCTCACCAAACACTTTAGTAAGCTTAAAAACACCCTAGTTCTACTCTATTTTTATCATATAAATCCCTTTTAGTGAATTCTTAGAAATGTAAAAAAGTTCGATTGGTTGAATATATTTTCTTTTTTTTTATTATAAAAAAAGCAATAACTAAGTCCATTTCATTCAAGAAATAGTTAACTCACAGGCATCGCAAGTTCACATATTACATTTTATTTCTATTCTGAAAATATGAAAATCGATTACTAAGGATTTAAAAAAAAAAATAGCAGTAAATTTAATTATTTCAACGAAACAAGCACGCTGAATTTGATTTTTTTTATAAAAAACAACTGTATAAAAATGCATTTGCTCCACCATACTTGTTGTCTGCATTATAAACTGCATCCATTGATTTTTCATAAAAACAAAATTGTCCTTGTTCCTTTAAAATCTTTAAATTTAATTCTATTTTTTTTTAAATCTACTTAAAAATGTGTTTGGACCCCAAGAAAACAACATAGAGAGAAACATATATAGTCAAGCCAAAAAGATGCAAATTTACAACTTGTTGGATGATACAGACAAACTTATCAATTTAATACACGAGGCATATTCCCCCATAAATGGGAATTCAGATCCAGTGAAATAACCCAATTTTTGGGTTTTAAATCGGGACCATCCGATTCGAATCCGAGATGATTTATTCAAAGTGGAGCGTACATATCCAGAGACATGAATTTGAATCCCGAAGCAATCTCGATCGACGGATTTGAATCGAACGGTTTCAATCCAAAACCAAAAGAGTGGGTTACTTTAGAGGATCCAGACCCCAGAAGGTCGGGCTTTGAAAATGAAACGTGACAATTATTGAATTAGGCAAACCAATTAACCAACCTTAGCCACAATAATTAACAAAATAGAATAATTAAGAAGAATTTGTAATTTAATGCCTTGCTGCCAACGAGCCTATTATTTCAGGTCTCCCTAGGAAAAAAAAAAAAAATAGTTCTATCATTTGGTGATTAGCTCATTTATTCATTGGTAGCATGAAAGCAGCAAAAATATATCCTCATTAATATGTAACTCATATTTAATTTGTACTTGAGGTCGTGAGAGTGGCGGCGGTTTGATGGCCATCAATAATTTGGGAAGATGAGAAAGTTTGTAAGTTCATCCTATTTATTATGATAATTGAATTCATAGTATGGATTTATTTAATTTTTTTTTAGTAAAGTTGAAAGTCAAACCATCTAACTGTTTTAATATCCACAAAAAAAATTGTCATTTAGATTTCGAACATACAACCACCTGTACAAAAAAATTTGTCTTTACTACTAAACTAAATATTGTTTCTCCTAGCATGGATTTATTAAACAAAGAATTTATTAAAAAACTTACAACAATCAATCAAATGGATGTCAAGAAATTAAAAAATTATACATATATTATCCACGATCTAAGTAATTTATATAAATTTGATAATTTTGTAACTGGCTGCTTAACTATAGAATGATTTATAATTGCCTGTCAAAGCATCATATTTACCTATTAAAATAATCTAGTTTAATTCAATGGGGAAATAAGATATCTAGTTTAATGTGGAAAAAAATATTTAGTTTCACGTCGAAGTATGATTGTTTGATTTGTTTTGATGGGGATATTTGATTTTTTTTTTTTTTAAAGTTTAAATGGCTAGCGAACATTTAACTCTTTGTTTGTGAACACTTAGTTAATGATAATTGATTTTAAATTAACTAAATGTGAAATACAACATATTAAGACTATAAAAGAATGTAATGTTTTACTTCTTCATTTTTAGCACAGTTAGTTGTTATAACAGTGAAACAACTAGATGCCATTGGCCTAATTTACCCAGAATTCATGACTCTTTTTTTTAAATAAAATTTTAACAATAACGAATGCATATCTCATGTCCAGAAGAGGAATCATAGAATTCCTTTTCTTTTTCTGTTTTCTTATTCCGGATTTTAAAAAGTAGAAAAAAGAAATTAAAAAAAAAATGACAATGGTATGTATGACAGGGGTAGAGCCAGGCCTTCAAACTATGGTCATGTTTGATTATGGAGTAAATTTAATCCGGATTAAATTTCTTACTCTGAGTTAAGGTAGATTAAAATAATCATGTTTGGTTGGAATTTGGTGGAGTAAGCTCATGAAGAGAGAGAAAATTATAACATGATATTACTCTAACCGTGGGACTCACAAGTGGAATAACTTTATCCAGATTAACTTAAATATTACTCCATCTTACTCCTTCAAATTTACTCCTCCTTTGGATACTTAAAGGTGGAGTAGAGGATTTACTCCACCACCAAACATGACCTATGGGAGTCAAATTTGAATGAATGTCAAACATGTAAAAATTTTATGCTGTGAATCGGGTCAATTTGACAGTTTCATAGCATTTTCTACTAAAATATATACAAGTTTACCAATAATTGCAAATTTTGAAAATAAATGAGTATCAACTGACATCATTATATATATTGAGTGCCCCTATCTCTGATCAGAACGAATGTGTTCGTGCAAAATATATGAACTCTGAGGTTCAAACAACCGAAAAGCAATGCATTAAAAAAAAAAAACAATATGAATACTGGACATGCACTAAAATACATTAAAATGAACTAACAAACTCCTGCATTTGACTGCTAGCTTGACTTGATACTAAATAAATTTGAAAAGTTATAAATTTTGCATGTAAAGACACAGCTAATGAAGTATATCGGTTTGAATGGTTTGGATACATTGTTTCAAGTTGATTCAATAAGTTTTGAAGTTTATGTAATATATATAGATTGAAATAACACTGATATCATACTAACCGCACTCTTTAAAATTTTTGACAAAAATAATTTTGTGTTTAAATATTTGACAATATTATTTCAAACTCCTGAACGCATATGTCACAACTCATTCGGAATTCATGCGTTCATAAATCTGAAAAACATTGAAACACTTTTCCAAGTATCAGAAAAAAAAAAGTCTGAATATTGAAGGCAAGAGCTCAGAACCACAGTGACAAATGAATTATTTGGGTTCAGTTCGATGAGTTTATAAATTTGTGATTCGGGAATAATTTGGTTATAATTTGGAAATGATTCGGAATTATCTAGACCAGAGATCTCAGTCCTGCAAAAGAGCAAAAAAAAAAAAAAAACTGTTATGGAAAAATTCGGAAAAAATTCGCAAATAATTTGGAAATTTTGGAAAAATAGTCATAAATTTCGCGAATTATTCGGATTTAATTCGGTCAAAGTTTGGTCAACCGAATAATTCAGTGTTCGATTCTGCATCACCAAAAAAACAAATTATTCGGATTTAATTCGTGAATCTTGTCACTATGCTCACAACTATGCCTTCAATATGAACAGGTGTATTCATCTTGCCTACGTTCAATCAGTTATTATTACAGTACTTAGCTAAGAAAAATATATTAAGCCCTTTTAATTGTGTGAGCCCAGGTGTTCCAAAAGACTTGTGAACACATAAATTCAGAAATTGAACATGCCATTTTTTTAAATGATATTAAATTATTAATAGTTAAATACTTGAGAAATATACAAAAAAAATCGGAATCATATTTGCCCATGAATTGATTGATCTGTTTTGTACCGAGATTTTATTGCCAGCTGGGTGGCATCGATCCAAATCGGTGTCTCAGATATCCTTCCTGTTTTTCAATGATTGGGAAATTTAATTTATTAGCTTTCTTTCACAGATTTATTCTTTTATTTCTCAACAGTAACCATCCATTATTGCTTTTGAATTACGCCAAAGTTTGATATACAACCATCCAAACTATATATATATATATATATAGGAATATACTAGCGTGCTATGCATAGCATAGAATCCCTCCATGCAACGGATTAGATTTCGAGTTTTCAAAATCCTAATGGTCGATTCGAACCGTTCATCTTGTTCTCTATATTAATATGTGTTTGGAGACCAAATTTTACATTTTTTGAAATTTTTTTACTATTTCTTTAGATTTATTGAAAATCTATACCATAAAAAACAGCGATTTTCAATAAATCTAAAGAAATAGTAAAAAAATTCCAAAAAATGTAAAATTTGGTCTCCAAACACATATTAATATGGAGAACAAAATGAACGATTCGGATCGACCGTTAAGATTCTCAAAACTCGAAATCCGAGCCGTTGTATGGAGGGGTTCTATGCTATGCATAGCATGCTAGCATGTTCCTATATATATATATATATATAAGCTCAAATCGTTTGTTTCTGGACTCAAGAACAAACAACTCGGTTCTCTGATTTCCAAAGCTTAAACGGCCAATCCAAACCTTTAAATGTTTAATCTATATTAAAATGTGCTTGGAGACAAAATTTTATGTTTGTTGGAATTTGTTTATTATTTATTAAGATGGTTTGAAAGTCGCTATTTTTTTATGATGCAGAATTTTAGTAAAACAATGATCTTCAAACCATCTTAATAAATAGCTGTAAATAAATTCCAAAAAATATAAAATTTTGTCTCCAAGCACATTTTAATATATATTAAACATCTAACTATTTGAATCAGCCGTTTGAACTTCGAAAATCGGAGAACCAAATCATTTGTTCCTGAGTCCAGGAATAAACAATTTGAAATTAGCCATTCTCTCTCTATATATATTGGTAAAAATGTCTAAGTCCATTTCATTCAAGAAATAGTTAACTCACAGACATAACAAGTTCGCATCTTACCTTTTCTTTCTATTCTGGAATTCTGCAAATTTGATCACTAAATAATTTTTTTTAGAATAGCATCAAATTTAAATATTTCAAGTACAATGAATTTGATTTTTATAAAAAACAGCTTCACAGAAATGCATTTATTTAACCATACTTGTTGTCTACATTATAAACTGCCTCCACTGATTTTTTTTTATAAAAATAAAAATAAAATTCAGTGTACTTGTTTCATTGAAATCTTTAAATTTAATTTCATTTAAAAAAAAAAAAACAGCCTAAGAAAACAACGTAGAGAGAAATATATCGAGTCAAGCAAAAAAAGACAAAATGAGAGAAACTGGGGATGTGTTTGTACTTTGTACATGCGGCTGTAATTCTTGAAAGGATTTGTATGGTGATAGTGTGATACAGACAAACTTATCAATTTAATACACAGGGAATATTCCCCCATAAATGAAACGTGACAATTATTGAATTAGGCAAACCAACCAACCTTAGCCACAATAATTAACAAAATAGAATAATTAATTAAGAAGAATTTGTTTCAGGTCTCCTAGGAGGAAAAAAGAAACCATAGTTCTATCATTTTGTGGTGAGCTCATTTATTCTTTGATTAGCATGAAAGCAGCCAAAAATATATCCTCATTAATATGGACAGACAATATGTAGCTCATGTTTAATTTGTACTTGAGGTTGTAAGAGTGGTGGTTTGATGGTCATTATATCAAATTTAATTTGATGTTTAATGTGTGTTTGAGGTTGTGAGAGTGGCGGCGGTTTGATGCTCATCATATCAAATTTAATTTGATGTTCGATCAAAATTATTTTGATGACCATCATACAAATTTTGCAGTTATTTGCGTAAATTTTGATGTGGATCGAATAAATTCTTACTAGACACCATAATAAATTTTGTTTAATATTCATCGGACCACTCTTATTAAGAAGTTGGGTTTCATATTGATTCAATATGTTAGTATTTTTCAAAATTAGTACAAATTCAATATGTTAGTTTGTTTCAATATTTTATTTTCATAACCATTTGATTTGGCTTCAAAGTTGAAATTGATTTACTTCATGAGTGATTAGTTCACATTTAAAGTTTTCAATATATTCAAAATAGTTTAGTACATAATTAATTATTTAATTCAAAAACTTTACATGCAGACTCATTACTTGTGAAATAGATCGATTTTAACAGTTTAAATTTGTCGTTTGAAACCAATTCAATGAATTTTGGAGCTAGGCTCACCAAATATATTATTCACCTCAAGAGCACCCAGTTATACTCCAAATTGATTATCAAAAAGTTTGTTTTTAAATTCGTCGTTTGAAATCAGTTCAATAAATTTTGGAGCTAAAAATATATTATTCACCTCAAGAGCACCCAGTTATACTCCAAATTGATTATCAAAAAGTTTGTTTTTATTTTATAGAACACATTTGCACAGAGGCGAAGATCAATATACTATTTTGTTTGTGGCATGTTTTGATCAGGCACAGATTGAATAAGAGAGTATGGGGTCAATTGATTACCATTTGTTTTCGATTTTTGTGTGTTCTGCTCTAAATTGATCACCAAAAAGTTTTTTTTTTTTTTTTTTAATTTTACAGTGCACATTTGCACGGAGGTGAAGATCAGTATATTATTTTGTTGGTGGCGTGTTTTTTGATCAAGGGTGGATTGAATAAAAGGATACGAGGTCAATTGATCCTTTTTATTTTTTTGTATATATACTTACTTTTTTGTATAGTTTAGAGTAAATTGCTACCAATGTTGTAATTAAATTGACCTCTATTCATAACACCAAATTTTTATATAACTGGCTTCCATTTAAATTTGACCTTTTTGTTCCTGATTTTGATTTGATAATTGCAGCCAGTTGTACGTACAATCGCAAAATTTCAGATTTCTCGACTTGAACAAAAAAAAAAAAGAAAAAAAAAAAAAGGAGGTGCTACCCACCGGTAACTGTGATTTTTATTAATATCCAATTTAAAATACAAATAATCAAATCTATCCATGTTTTGAAGTTTTTATTAAAAATACTCCAGCCGTGAAATTATTTCACGGTTTAGATTTAAAATTATAAACTTCGCATAAGAAGATAATCTTAAAAATTAACCGCAAATTAGATTATTAGTCGAGATAAGCATGATTCTTATCGCGAGTCGCTATTACAAATTATTTTCCAAGATTACGACAATGACATGCATTATTTTTTCTCTTCAGAAAAAAAAAATGCATATTTTTCAAGAAAACTCTGGAAGATGATCCTGAAAATAATATTTAAGTAATGGATAGAAATAGTAATTATTTTATAGTTCAGTATGCTTACATCAGATTTTATTTTGTTATGAAAAGAAGCGTTCTGATTAAAGAAATAGATTAAAACTTATGGGGGGAATTTCATGTATACTCCTTGAAATCTTTGAAATTAAGAATTTTTTTCTTTTAAAGTTCATTATATTATATTTAATCTTTTAAATTTCAAAAACACCCAAATTTACTCATTTTATTATCTTTTTTATCAATATTGAAAACTCATTTTAAATTTATAAAATACCCATTTGAACCTTTATTAATAAATAAAATAATATATAGTTTTCTAATTACTTAGTTTCGGATGGTAAATAGCATATTTCTCACTTTCCGACATATACACAAGCGTATATGCCAATAACACTGTATATTTGTCAGAAATAGACAAATGAATCATTTGCAGTTGAAAACCAACTAATTAGATAACTGGTGACTGACATTGTTCTCAAATAAGATACATTTGTTTTAATAAATGATAAAATGGGTATTAAATAAATTTTGAATGAGTTTTAATAGAAAAGGCAATAAAATGAGAATTTGTGACTTTTTGAATTTTAGAAGGATACATATGATATTATAAAGTTTAGAGGGGACAATATAATTTGATATTTTTTTGAGGAAGAGGGATCAAGTTAGAACAAGTTACCACAACCATTTTTTACATTTTTAAAGTCTAAATCATCGATCCAAACCGTTCAACATGATCTCCACAATAAAATGTGCTTCCAGATCAAATTTTACATTTTTTGGAATTTTTTTACTATTTATTAAGATAGGTACAAAATTCAATGGTCTGAATTTGACTAGTTTTTGTACACATCTTAATAAATAGTAAAAAAATTCAAAAAAAATATAAAATTTGGTTTCCAAGTACATTTTATTGTGGAGATCACATCTAACGATTTGAATCGACAATTTGGACTTTAAGGGCCTGTTTGGCGGAATCAAGGAAATGAGAATAGGAATAGGAATGCAAAATTTTTGAACTAATTTTTACTATTTATGTGGAAAAAAAATGAATTTTTTTTCCTCAGATAAACAGTAATTTTCAAATAGACTCTAAAATTATAAAAAATGATTGTAATAACTTGTTGTAATTCAAAAATTACTGTAACTTGATCCCTCCTATTTTTTTGAGTGGCATATGTGAAATTTTCCCAAAAAATAAATTGATCTTAATCTATCTGTATGGATCAGTAATCGATTGAAGTCATTGAACTGAAGCACAAATTTGAAAATGATGGAGACCATTAAAGTACTAATAAATACAATGGATGTGATATGATAGTCTACTAGTCTCTAGTTTTGCTTCTTTTCTTTTTTTTTCTCGATAATTTCTCCACAATTACATGGGAAATTGGTGTCTAACGTAACGCCCAAGCCCAACGGTCAAAACGTTGTCAAATCCATCGCCAAACAGCAAACAGCAAACAGCAAACAACACAACCTTCCCTCGCCAAATTCAATTATCAAATCATTAACTTCACTTCACTGCAAATCCTCCCATGCCAATGTATACTTAACTAGCTCCCAATAAAAAGAAGCAAAGCCGTTAGTCTAACTGCTAGCCGTTAGCTCGTATAAACAGACCTGACACGTGGCTCCATCCTACTGCTTCGATATTGGACTGGACGGATCTAGAAGTACGGCCAGAAATCTCCTTCACTGACCTGACCAGTTTGCTGTTTTTATTGAACAGCAAACACAATTCAAGGGCCATTAATTTCTCTCGATCGCGTGCTGTCCTTTTTTGTCATGACAGCTAGATGATAACTGAGACAGGGACCACGCCATCCAGTAAGAAATCGACACGTGTAATATGCTGCAGTGGACATTCACAGGCTTTCGTCGGATGAGGGCATAAGGCTAGTTATGATAAGAGAGGGATGCTTGTAGTTGTAGAAAGCTTTCTCAGACTTGGTATATCACCACCGTCGATTCTGATTGTAACGGTCGATTCAGTTGATGTGATAAATACAAGTGGTAATATGGATGCTGACCTGTAGCCACATGTTGCCTTGTACTCTCAGGCCTACCTGTTATATTTCTGCACCAATTTTGGCCCGGGCAGGTAATTTAGTATGGCACAAGATCAGATCTCTAATAATTAAAAATTTGTATTGATTTTGAATTTCGTCTTTGTATTTCCTTGTCTTGCGGCTGTAGAAAATATCTATATATGATCGTTTGAACTGGGGACCTGTTTATATTTCCAAATCGGACCAATTATGGACAAATTAAATTTCGCTACCAATTTTTTCGGTCAGATTAGTCTTATACGGATAAGGCCAAACCTTATGTTGCTCATTTGACATTATGTATTGAAAATTTAAATTATTTACTATTCTAACAAATTTAATTTGTTTCTTGATTCTTCGGAATCATGCGGGTAGGATTCGGTAGCAAGAACAGTTTTACCGTGGACCACTGACAAATAAGCCCGACAAAAGAGAAAGGGTCCAGGCTGTCATCAACTGTGGTCCATAGAGCCCCCACACCGAAGAATTTTCGGCGACCGGCGCCAAATAACAGAACGGTCCAGTTGTCATCTCTCCAGTGTTTCGGGCTTTCTGGTAACAAAAAGCGTAGATGGGATTAAAGACATGCTGACAAGAAGCCATTTAATGCCAGCCTGACCGGCTGACCGCTATTCGCGTCTCCCAACTTGTGTACCCCATGAGAGACGGGCACCTCACAATTAGCAAAGTCTGGTCCCACAAATAGCATGATCCATTTGGAGTTATCCGCTAAATTACAACCGTGATGATGAGGAGTGTGCTCGCTTGGCATCACATGGCCTCGCTGTACCCTGTCCCACTCCACCCACCTCATCCCAACTCCCAAGTTTATGTACCCGCAAGCAGAGTTGCTTGTATCATATGTTAATGTATATATTTTAAAATAATTGGAGATAAATCACCTTTTACAGGTATTTATTGAGATTATTCATGATTTTTTTTTATGGAATCAACCAAAGAGACTGTAGACTGCATTTATTTGGATTGCAAATTGTACATAGTAAGAGCCTGTTCGGATGTTAAGGAATTATACGGGATGGGATTTGATGGGAATGGGAATCCATTTTTGAAAAAACGGGAACCCATAAGTGCGGGAACACATAGGATTAATTGTGGGAATGTGTTGAAATGGGTGTTCGGTTGTACCACAGAATTAATTGTGGGAAGTCTTATATTATTTCTAAAATGTTTGATATTTTACAATTATTTTTGTTAATAACATTATTAGTAATGTAATTAAATAATATAAATTAAAAATTAACACAACACTACTTATTACTTATTATTTTATAAAATATAAATATTTTTATAATTAAATAAAATAAGAATATAAGAGGACGAGTACAAATAAATTATAAAATATTTATAAACAAATAAAAATTAAGATATTAATAATTTTTAAATTATATATATATATAGAGAGAGAGTAAGGCTTGGGTGCTATGGATAGCATAGAGGCCTCTATGCTACGGCTCAATATTCAAGTTTTCAAAATCCAAATGGTCGATCCGAACCGTTCATCTTCTTCTCCATATTAATGTCTGCTTGGAGACCAAATTTTACATTTTTCTGAATTTTTTTACTGTTTATTAAGTATTTTACAAAATTGTTGATCCAACGGTAGCTGCACAAAACAGTAAAACCGTTGGATTAGCGATTTTCAAAGTGGCTTAATAAATAGTAAAAAAATTTAGAAAATTATAAAATTTGGTCTCCAAGCAGATATTAATATGGAGAATAAGATGAACGGTTCGGATCGACCGTTTGGATTTTGAAAACTTGAATATTGAGCCGTAGCATAGAGACCTCTATGCTATCCATAGCACCCAAGCCTTACTCTCTCTCTCTCTATATATATATATATATTACATGCTACACTCTACGGACAAATCAAGATGCACTAAAATTTGAATCTATTAGTTAAATCTAGTTTAATATTATTTATAATTATAATAAAATAACTTAATCACATTAAGTTGCAGTTAAGCCAATTGGGAAAAAAAAAATGAACTCCAACTCAATTTGCTTTTTCCCATGAAAACAGTGTTCTTAGAAGGCAAAAAGCAAACCCATTAAAAACCCATACAGGAACCCATACAGTGCAATCCTGTGATGCCGAACACCTATAGGAACAAATATGGAAATTTTGCCTTTTCCCACCTAAACCCTCACTAACGAACAGGCCCTAAGAGTGTCAATAAGAAGTGCTAAGAGGTTCTCTTTTATTAGTGATTTAGTGAATTTTTGTGACAACAGCATAACAAAGCGGTTTTGAACATTACTGAGGATCTGAACTATAAAATGCATAATGTATACATGGTCAGGAGAATTCAAATTCAAGTTTTTGTAATCACAAAATTAAATTGTAACTACTAGACTACAAGCACACGCTTGATACTTTATAAATGAGCTGAAGTAACTATATATAAACTTTGAAAAGATAATTTTTTTATTAAATTTTTATACACATGACAAAAAAAAAAATATTACAATCACATAGTAACTACTACACTACAAACACACGCTTAATATTTTATGAATGCGCTGAAGTAACTATATATAAACTTTAAAAAGATAAATTGTTTATTAAATTTTTATACACATGATAAAAAAAAATATTACAATCACATAATAGCTAAGAACTCGTGCATTACCTTATCCGGCCCTTGTGTAGGGATTCAAATCAGCTAAAAGTCGAGATTCATGAACAATACTTTTGAAATTCCTGAAACTCTAAATCCAGCTATCCAACTTTTTCTGTGCATGCATCTCGAAACAACTAGTTTTTTTATACATGTATCTCGAAACAGTTCAGTGGTTAGATTCAGAGTTACTGTTGATGATCTCGGATTGCAGCTGATTTGAATCCCTTGAGTAGCAGTATATATCATTCGCTGTCACTTGTAAAAATTTTGGCTTCTGGAAATTGTGAGATAATTAATTGGAGAGATGTGGATACTATTACTACCCCCACCGGTACAGGAAGGGGACGAACAGCGTATGGAAGGATGCCAGAGCCCAGACTCCAGAGTTCAGACAATGGATTAACGGAGATGGCCAATAAAATTGTGCACTCTGACAGGGGTCCTTTTGTAAAAAGTTCTGCGCTTTTTGTTCGTTTAGGTATCTTTCTTTTGAAGGATGATGGTACGATTAATGATTTGCTCTTGTTTTCTTTAATAATTAGACCGGTACCGCTTTCTTTCGTCGTGCCTTGTAGGCTATGTTAATTTGTTCGTGGGGGCAAGCGTACAAGCTTTGTTTGCCAATGCATATTTTGTTAAAAAAAAACAGATATGCATATGAAAAAAAAAAATTAAACTGATAGTAGTGTTTTTCATCATGCATATATCAAATTTTGGTCCAATTAAACCATCTGTCAAACAATAAAAAAATTTCAATAATTCAGTTCTTTATAATGTGCAATGTCGAGATAGAGGACAACGTATATACATTCCAAGTTGGATTTTTTTTTTATTTAGAATTACGTTAAAATATTTTATTCAAACAAGCCTCCTAAGCCTTGATTTTCTGTAACTAGTCTCCACCGATCCCTAGGATCGGTGGAGCAAAAAAAATCAAAACCACACCGGTCCTAGGGACCGGTGTAGCTAACTTTTCCTCAGCCCAGCCACTCGGCCACAGAAGATCCCAGAAAGCCCTACACCGATCCTAGGGATCGGTGGAGCTTTGTTCTCAAAATGCATCCCGCAAACTCGCCCATTTCTCCTCCTTCTCCCCAGTCCGAGCCTTCTTCTCCAAACGGTGAGTTCTTCTATTTTTTTTTTTTTATTCTTTCAATATACTCAACCATTTCTCCATCCAATTGTTTCAAAATATTCAGATCGTCGAAGAGAATTAGAAACTCTTCAGATCTACGATTTTGATAAGATAAAAAAAATTTTATTTTATTTTTTTATTTTAGCCGAATTAAAATAAATAACTAATTTAATTTAGTTTGTTTAGTATTTTTAGATTGTTTTTGTGAAATGTAGTGTGAAATTAGTATTTGGTGTAATTTAGTGTTAATTTGGAGTATATTTAGTGTTAATTTTAATTTAGTGTAATTTAGTGCTAGTGTAGTATTAATTTAGCGTTCATTTGATTTTAATTTAGTGTAATATAGTGCTACTGTAGTGTTTATTTATAGTTCATTTAATGTTAATTTAGTGTAATTTAGTATTTATGTAGAATAAATTTGTGTAATTAAGTATTCATGTAGTATAATGTAACTTTTTAGTAATATGTATTATAATTTGTATAAAATTAGATAAATGTGTGATGACTCTCATGATGTTTAAAATTAGATAAAATTATAAATGTGTAAAATTAGTAATATTCATGAAGTTTAAAATTAGATAAAATTATAATGTATAAAATTAGTAATATTCAGGAAGTTTATTATTAAAATCAAAATTAGATGATATGTTGTTTACATAAAACACATATTTCACATAGCTCTGGACCGAGTTTTACAAAACTGTTTTACATGCAAATAGATCATGACTTAAGGGAAATTTTCATATAAAGAACACAAATTTTGGTGCAGCCAATTGGCGGAAATTAATCTTTAAAGTTCAGGTGTGCAGAAAAATGCTGCTGCCATATAAATGTCAACACAGCCAATTCTTGATACAATAAAAATGTCTAAATAAGATACATCCTAATAATACAATACAATGTCAACACAGCCAATTCTTAGAATACAATAAAAATGTCTAAATAAGAAACATTAATGCATGTCATAACATGATATAATATAATTTGTAAACTTAGAAATTCCTAGGAGTTTATCGAGTCGATGCACCTGTTACAAATGAGTACAACTTAGTTCAAATAAAATGATAATTATGCAAACGAATTGTCTTTAAAATTTTAAAATTGTTATACCCGAATGTCTTGCTGAAGTTGACGCTTGATTACGCCTCTTCGCAGGAGCCTCCATTTTGTCCATAGCCATTTTAATTCTCTTGTGTTTTCTCCTACCCTTATTTACTTTATCCGGATCTGGCCTTATAACGGGGCCATTATACAATGGCCAATCTCGTTTATTTCCAAATCCATTGAAACGACCAGACCATGTGTTTATATAATTTTGTAAACTGTAATATGGGCTAACATAGTCGTTAGGATTTAACCTCCTTACGAAACAAACTGCAAGAACATGGTTACATGGGATTCCTGTTAATTGAGGTCTCTGACACAAACATATAGGCATTCCTTCCGGAGGGAAGGTAACATTGTACTTCACTTCGCCCCGAACACCCTTCAATTAAAAAAAATTATTTACATCAAATGTATTACGTGAAAGTAAATAATTAGATTTTTCATATACAAAACTTACTGTCTCGAGAAGTCCATCTTTATCAATAACCTCATAGTTGTTATGGCCATAATACATCGGTCTTACATCATGTTTTCTTGCTTTCTCATTACGACGATGTAAAACTTGTGTAATGTTCATTGAAAAATCCAATCCCGTTGCCTCCCATCCAATCGCGGCCTCCCGCCTATTTACAAACCAGTCGACGCACTTATAAAAGGTCTTATCAACAATTGCACACACAGGTAGTTGCCTGGCAATCCTAAATACACTGTTTAGTACCTCAGAGCCATTACTTGTCATTATACCCCACCGATTGAGGAATCCATCATGCACTTGTGCCCACTTATGCAGAGCCAAAGGCTCTGCATCAGAGTTGCGGAGCCGTTTACCAAATTTCATAATGTAGTCATGTACAGCTGCATCTCTTTGCTTAATCAAATCCATCCCCTCTTCAAATCTCCAGATTTTTTTCTTCTCAACAAATTTCTTGAATACCTTTTTGATCCACTTTTGAGGGTATCTTTTCCAAATATTTTCACAAATATGCTGTGAACACAGTCGGTGTACAGCTTCACCTTGTTCCTCACACCATCCCAGATTAGGAGCCTCAAACACCCCTCGTATACCAAGATGCTGGTCCGAGATGACACATATTTTTCCTGGTCCGACAACATTGATACGCAACCAATTCATAAACCAACCCCAATTTTCTATAGACTCTTTTTCACAAATTGCAAATGCAAGTGGCAAGAGTTGTTGCTCTGCATCGTAAGCACAAGCCATAAAAAGTTTACCCTTATACCTTCCGGATAAGAACCCAGCATCGACACTGATAACGGGTCGAAGATGAGGCCATGCCTCAATGCATGGCCCAAATGCCCATGCAACCCGGTTGAAAATATTGATATTAAACTTGGTTGATGGTTCACTTTCTAGTAGGTACTGTGTACCTGGATTAGACGCTTTGATGGCAGCCAAAAACGATGGCAGCACCTCGTAAGACTTTTCCCAACTCCCAAACAAGTCCGCAATTGCAAGTTCTCTACCTCTCCACAACTTGTTATACGAGGGCATTACTGTCCCAAATTTAACTTTAACCAGATGCTTGACCATTTTAATGCTTAACTCCAGATCATCTTTCAAAGCCGGTTTAATAATATCAGCAATTACTCTAGAAGTCATTTGATGACTATCCAGCCTTTCAGCACTGCCAAAACATGTGTGGATAAACGGGTTGGTGGAAATTGTCCATGCACCTGTTGGTACTACAATTGCATACAGCTTCCATTTGCATTTAGAAGATCTACATTTAACTCTATACTTTGTTCTGTTGCTATTTAGCACATCTAACTCTGTGTTTTTGGTTAGGTGAAATTTAGCAAGTTCTGATATTAGTTTGGCTTTGGATTCAAACATTTGACCTTCAGCAAATTTTTCATCTAACCTGGGGGGGTTTGCAAAAAATGCACGATCCGCGTATGGCATTGGCAATTCATCGTGGAATGAGGAACATGGATGCTTAGGTCCTCGATTGAGGAATGGGATTGAGTTGTGCCAATCCTTCAATATTTCTCGGTCGTTCATTTCAGCCTCCGCTTCATCCATATCTGCATTCCATTCTTCATCCGAATCATCATCATCAAAAGAACGCCTATCAGATTCTGTGTCTTCATCTGATTGCTCACAAAGGCCGTCACCGGCCTCAACCGGAGGTGTGTAGGTGGGTACAGGTACACTGCCCGAGTTAGGATCAAAGCCGGTCTGAACCGACGGTGTGTTACTACCTCCAGGCAAACTATCTGGACACGGATCATAACTGGTTTGGTTTCTAGCCTGGTGCGCCTCAGCTACCAATTCTATAACCTTAAATCCAGCCACTTGAGCTGCAGTTTGTTTAATGACAACCCAAGTTTCCTCATTTTCTATCCGAAATAGTGAGAAATGGTACGATCCGGGCGGTGCTGTGTTCATACGTACCCTGATTGTCAATTTGACTTGACTCGGAAGCAATTCAAGTCCAACGTATATTTGTCGTCTTATAATGACAAAACTGGTAGAATCAGATACGGTAAAGGTAAATGCAGCCCCTATGTCATAACCAACACCTGTTGAAGTGCTTTGGAGGTTACCACCATAATACACATTGATCAATAGCAGTGACATTTTGCTGAACAAAAATCAAACACTAAATTAATAAACATATGAGTAAAAAAAATACTAAATAAACATATGAGTAAAAAAAACACACTAAATATGTAAACATATAAAAAAACACTACATAATATATGAGTACAGAAAAACAATAAATATAAACATTTGAGTAAAAAATAAACTAAATATAAATATATGAGTAAAAAAATTCAAAATATAAACATATGAGTAAAAAAAACAAAAATATAAACATATTTTTAAAAAATAAACACTAAATCAAACTCTAAATTAACTCCAAATATTTTTTAATTTTACAACACTAAATATAAACATATGAGTAAAAAAAAACTCACAATAATAATCAGGAGACGATGCTGAATACAATGGTGGTGGCGATCTATTCATATGGCAACTCCTCTATTATATTGTAAAAAACGAAATAATGAAAAGAAAAATGAAAGAAGAATGGCGGCAGAGAAGTGAAGAAGGGAGAAGAGGGAAGAAGAAAGGTGCGGGATGCACAGAAATACCTACGTTCTCCACCGATCCACAGGATCGGTGCAGAGATGGTTTTGAGGCTCCACCGGTCCTAGGGACCGGTGTAGGGTTAATTTTGTAGTTTTTCGTGTAGCGGTGTGTGACAGGGCGAAATGGGTCTCCACCGGTCCCTAGGACCGGTGTGGCTTTGATTTTTTTTGCTCCACCGATCCTAGGGATCGGTGGAGGCTAGTTACAGAAAATCAAGGCTTAGAAGGCTTGTTTGAATGAAATATTTTAACGTAATTCTAAATAAATAAAAAAATCTTCCAAGTTAGACCTAAAATGCACATACATTACAATTTTGGAAGATATATATACAAGATGAGGAGGGATCAAATTACATTATTTTATGGTGATACATCTTAACACCATATTTTCATAAGTTATTTTTGTGATTTTAAAATTCAAATAGTTGATTCGAACAGTTTAACATATTATCCATTATAAAATATACTCAGAGACCAAATTTTACATTTTTTTGGTAATTTATTACTATTTATTTAGAATTTTTTAAAATTATTGTTTTTCAATGGTTCAAAATTGCTTGAAAACAATAATTTTGTACACATCTTAATAAATACTAGAAAAATTTTCAAAAAATGTAAATTTTGGTCTCTAAGCACATTTTAATATGGAAATCATGTTGAACGGTTCGGATCGTTTGTTTGAATTTCAAAATCGCAAAAATGACTTATAAAATTAAATATGGTGTCAAGATATGTCACCATAAAATGATGTAATTGGATCCCTCCTCATACAAGATATAGAATCGTGAGCTCAGTGCAGTGGCACAAACTGTTTAATTCTCGATCAGAAATTATTTCTGAAAGATGCTGAGATGTACTAGAATTCTTTGAAAAAATAAATATGGTGAATGATATCGATTACTTCACATTTTTCTTTTGAAATTTTTGGATCAATATTGTCAATCAAATTATACACGGATTTACTGTAAGAATGTACTTCCATATATTAAAACTCTCTATACGTGAAATTATAAGAATATTGTCGCACAAGTAGGCACAATTGAGAGCCCAAATTGAAATTTTCGAACTGTCAAATTTGTTTTTATTAGATAAAATTACACGACCCGTCGTTCCAGTGTCACAAGGCACCTAAACACAGATCAAATTTCACCGGTTGATACTAAAATTCAAAATTTTGCCCCAACATTTCCATTGTTTCCGTAGGCATAATCCTTTACACTCAATGGAGCGTGACAGGATTGAAATTCATACACAAAAATAGTTGATTTTATGTGTACATTTAGCCATTTATGTACGTATTCATCGCTCCCCAAGACCGGTACATTATGGCCTACGGTGTAGCGAGTCGTTAATATTAAAAAGTTTTTGCCCGTGCCTCAATTCTGTGTTTCATTTTTATTTTTGCTTAGGTTGTCAGTTGTCGGTAAAACTTGTACTGTGAATTGAGTTCGCATCGTCTGCGTTAACTCAAAAGAGCACGTCTCAATTCGGCTGCAGTTTATAATTCAAGAACCTTTTAATATTAGTACAAATCTAGTATGTATAAATTTTAAAGTGAATCCGACGGCATATATCCATTAACTCAAGATTATTTTTTTGAGTTAATGATACGAATTCCTGTGAATTGGTGTAGACATTCTTGAGAAAATCTCTTGATTCTGGATTGTTCTTAAATCTTAATTAATTTCTGATCACAGATTCACAATCACTCCTTGTCAGTGTATAGAGCTGTACTGTATATAACGACGTCATTAAGCGACTCTAAATTCTAATCACAGAAAAATGGTTCAAAAAAATCACCAGAAAAGTCTTCACAAGAAGCCTCTGGCGAAACCAGACCACAGTTTCATTTTCATGATCTCATTCCATTGTTGTTTTTCAAATTTTCCCGGTACGTGATTTTTAACTTTTTATCGTGATAGCAAAGCACCCCACATGTTAGTTGTCATTCATATCCATTTCGTTTTTTTATTTTTTTATTTTCAAAAACATTTTTTTGTATATTATATTTTTCTATTAAAGACAGCTCCACCTGGGCCCACCTCTGCCTCTCAATAAATCACCCCTTGCCTTCATTCTCTCACTCAAATGAGAGAGCAGAAAGAGAACTAAGAAAAGAGCAAAAGAAGAATTGAGAAAAACACTTCACAGTTCACTGTTTGAACTAGCAACAATGTCTAAGGAGGTGAGCGAGGAGCCTGAGCACCAGCACGCACCAGCGAAGGACTACACTGACCCACCACCTGCTCCATTCTTCGACGTGGCGGAGCTGAAGCTGTGGTCGTTTTATAGAGCTCTGATTGCTGAGTTCGTGGCAACGCTTCTCTTTCTATATGTTAGTATTGCGACTGTGATTGGATACAAGCTCCAATCTCAGAACGATCAGTGTGGTGGCGTTGGTACTCTTGGTATTGCATGGGCTTTTGGTGGCATGATTTTCATCCTTGTTTACTGCACCGCTGGAATCTCTGGTAATTTTTATATACATATTATTTTGTTGTAGTTATTAGTTACTATGTTATATGGTTATATACTCATATGGTGTGGTATTTTCCTAGAAACCATAAATAAAAAATAAGAATTTACCCAATCAACTTAATTGTTTTGGTTTTTACAAAACCTCATTTTTGGTTCGAAGTGTATTTTTTCCGAACCGGATTTTCATTTTGGTTGAGTTGTTTTCACAGATTTCGAAAAAAAAAAAATATAGCTGTTTGGGTAAAACTTGTGAAAAAGTCTCGGACAGAAATGACAATTCGATATAAGCAAAAAAAAAAAAAAAAAACCACTTCAGACTGAATATTTCGGTTCTGTTAGATTTTGTAAAAATCAAAGCAATCAAATTAGTTTGATAAATTTTTTATTTTATTTATGTTTTCTAAAATATTTTCCATATGGTGTGGTGTATTCCTAGAACTATTTTTTTATTATCCATGTAAAACAAAACTTGAGGCGTGCATTTTTCTTTTTTTGGAGAAGTGTGCAAACGCCAGCTAGTAGAAAGCCTGTGAAAGTCCGGTTTTAAGTAAAAGATAGATGTAAAATGTAAAAACAGAGCAGTCATCTTTTTGTTCAGAAAAGCAATGCTTTTCATAATTTGGAGCATGAAACCTTTTGCTAGTCAAAAGAAAAGCAGGGACTGAAAAGACCAAAAAGTGATAGAACTGCTTGATTGATTGAAACAGAATTAACAAACAGCGAGTCTATAAATTAAAGCATAATAATAGAACTTCAATTTATAAAAAAATTGATTTATATATTCCTAAATATAGTTGTGCCCTTAAAGTTCTAAAATTCAACAAAAAAAAGTACCAAAAGACTAGATTTAGAAAGGGGAAAAGAAAAGAAAGACATGAAAACTGCTACGGTGCTACTGTCTCCTAATGACATGAAAAAAAATATTTGAACAACTTGTTTTGTTTGATACAGGTGGCCACATCAACCCTGCGGTGACCTTCGGTCTATTCCTAGCTCGCAAGGTCTCGTTGGTTCGTGCAATCCTCTACATGATTGCACAATGCCTTGGTGCCATTTGTGGTGTCGGCATTGTCAAGGGGATCATGAAGCACCCGTACAACTCTCTCGGTGGTGGTGCAAATGAGGTACAAAGCGGATACTCAAAGGGTACTGCTCTTGGAGCTGAGATCATCGGCACCTTTGTTCTTGTCTACACTGTGTTCTCTGCCACCGACCCAAAACGTAGTGCTCGTGACTCTCACGTCCCGGTATGTTTCTACCAAAATTGAACTACTTTCTCAATTGTAAATTCAAAACAAACAAAATGTAAACTAACTTTTCAAAATAATTAGTTTCTGAATTTAGAGTTTCTTATTAATTTGACATATGAATGATTTCTTGTATGTATAAACAACTTAAAATATAAAAAATACAGTAGTTTCTCAAATGGTATTTTTTTTGAAGGTTTTTGACGTAGTATTGTAGTTGAGGAAATACAGTTGATTGATTGATTGATTAGTTTACAGTGTGTGCAATTTGATTTTTAGAATTGTAATCAGTGACCAAGGTTAAATTAAAATGGTGACTTTGAGTGTTCTTATCCAGAAGATTCATGAGTGAGAGTGACTTGATCAAACAAATCCCTTAGTATTCTTAAAGAAAGGGTTATCTAGGCACTAACTTCCTTTTGGAAAAGGAAATAATTCTTTTTTTAAGAGGATAACTCTGAGAAATGTTGTAGTTGCTTTTGAAAGAGACAAACGATGACACTTTGCTAAGATAACCGTACGAAATGCTATTTTATTCTGGATAAAGTGCTTTTAACCTAATTTTGATGTGGGTTCTTTAATTTTTAGGTGCTTGCTCCTCTTCCAATTGGGTTTGCTGTTTTCATGGTGCACTTGGCCACCATCCCCATTACCGGTACCGGTATCAACCCTGCTCGTAGTTTGGGTGCTGCTGTTATCTACAACCAAAACAAAGCCTGGGATGATCAGGTATTAATCAATTCTTTGTCTTTTCACAACCTATCAAAATCTTCTTTGATTATTTTTTTTACTAATACATGCTTATATATAATGTCTATACAGTGGATTTTCTGGGTGGGTCCTTTCATCGGAGCTCTAGCCGCTGCAGCTTACCACCAATACATCCTCCGTGCGGCCGCTATTAAAGCGCTCGGTTCATTCAGGAGCAATCAAAACAACTAAATGCAATGAACAAAAGAAAGGTTTCTCCTCCTCTCTCTTTTGTATGTGGTTGTGTAATTGATAGTGATTGAGAGAGGAAGAGGAGCTTTCATGGTTTGTTTTGCTTCAATTGCTACATCCTTTCTACCATTTTCTCCTCTTTTTTTTTTTGGGTCTCTTTTGTACCTTATTAATTAGGTTCTCATTGTCTTGTGCACTGTAAGAAGGTTCTGTGTTTTCATTTGTTTGATTTTAATTAAATTATGATGGGAATATTGTGCTCTGTGAACATCTATAGCTAGCTAGCTTTGTCTTCTTGTTTTATTTGTTGACCATTTTCAGTTATGCTTTCTCTTTTAAAGTAAGGTCAATTAAAATAGTATTCCAATAATTGGGTTTTGGGGAGTACTTATCCAGAACATTCCCTTTTAACCAAATAATATACTATGTAATCAACTCCTATAAAATAAATCATCCACTTTGTAGAAAGCTGCCATAATATTATTCTACATCCTGTTCTAGATTGGTAGTTCACGGTAGTTATAATGAACAGAGAAGATACTGTTAGCTGATTCAATGAGAATTATTTTTTGCGGTAGAAGGCTAGAAGCCTACTAGGTTAAATGAGAATTATTGGGTGCAAAAGGACAAAGCGAGCCATGTGATGACAGCAATTTTTGGGAGGTAAAATAAAAATTGTTTTTCCCAATATTTTACCTTTTGACTGCTTGGTTTGGAAATAGGAATGTGATGATCCTGCTTTGTGTGGTGTTAGTTATTGGGATTCAGATGAGCTGAAATCCGAGATCAGTAACTCTGAAATTTCTGAAATTTTGAATTTAATTATTAAACTGTTTCAAGAGGCGTGCACAGAAAAAATTGGATGGCTGAATTTGGAATTTTAAAAGTTTTGGAGGTACTGTTTATATATCTCGGATTTCAGCTGATTTGAATCCTAATTTTTGCGGTGTTTGATTTGTTAATATGATACACTGGTTGCATTTTCTTGTTAATTGGAACCGAAATTTTTATTAATAAAAAAATATTTAAGTAAATATCAATAATAGAGAATGGATTTGAGTTTTTTCGAGGTGGAAAAATATAATAGTTTGACTATTATGATCAGGAACAGCTTATTTTGGCCTATGTTTTTGTCGGAAATAGACTCTGTTTTGATAGAAACTGACACTGTTTTAAGCCATAATAGCTTATAAATTATCACGTTTTTTCTATATCTCGAAAAAACTCATATTCATTCTCCATTATCAATATTTAAGTAATTAATTTCTTATTAATAAAAATTCCGCTGGTTAGAATCCTCTGGCATGCAAAGAATTTCGTTCGGCAACAATCTAAAATTTATATATAATGAACATAGGTTAAAATAATATTGAAAAAGTTTATAAACACCGGGATCATATTGTAAGAAAATAAATTTTTAGGGAACTCAAATGCAAACTTTGTCGGAAACAGAAATTTGTCCTTGGAATGCTCTAGTAAAGGAATTCGTATCCTCTGCGTTAACTCAAAAAGAAATCGTTTGAGTTAATACAGCTGCACCGTCCGATTAGTTTCAATATTCGTATGAATTATATCCGCACTAATATTAAAGACCTCCCCATGTTTTAGGCGGGAGTCAGATAGTCTCCGTTTACAATCGAACGGTCAATATATTTTAACTCAAAAAGATGCTCTTTTGAGTTAATGCAGACGATGCGGACTCCTGGTAAAGATAGACAGAGAACAGTGGAATTCGTTTCCTCTGAGATATCTCAAACTTTGCGTGATTTTCTGGAAAATCTAAACCGTTTAGAGACGTTCTGCACGAATCTCAATGCACACAATACTGACCCCTACATCACCTCCGAATAGGCACCGGACACGTCAGTCACGCAAAAGTTGAGATATTTCAGAGGATACGCACCCGAGAACAGTGAACAGTGTGGGTTAGGTTGGGTAGTACCGGGCCTAGATGCTTCGTCTGGTCCTTTCCACATCACATGGTGCTCACGAGTGAGACCACTGACAGACTAAGCTATGCCAATTTTTCGCTGGATCTGGAAAGATGCTTGCTACTCTTTCAACAATTGATTGCAAGCCCCACAGGCGGTATGCTGGTGAAAGATGCTTTAATCATTTTCGTAAAAAGATAAAAGCCATGCTTAACGCACGGGTGTTCTCTCATAAATTCACTAATCAGCTCACTCCTAATATTTTCTAGATCGCTGGGCTATGTTATTTCAATACTTCATATATGGTCTTATATTGGTATGCGATACGTATTGTATGACTGTATTGATATTTATAGTGTGTGTGTTAAAAATTGTCGTATCACTATATTTCACATTGTATCTGATATGATATTCCTACCGTATTCATATAACATTGCTGCTTGGTGATATACGTAGGTATATAAGAGTGAGGCTCTGGTAATATACATATTACTTTTAAAAAAAATATATATTTGAAAGATATATAAGAGTGAAGTTATGATCCATCTCTTTCTATATATATATATATAGAGGAGGGTTCCAATGCCTCATTTTTTTTATACCTCATCATACCTTATATTTTATATTTTCATTTTCTTCATATTCAAAATCTAAATTGTCGATCTAAACCGTTCAACATAATATTTATACTAAGATATGGATGGAGATGAAATTTTATATTTTTTGAAATTTTTTTTGCTATTTTTTAAGATAGGTACAAAATCACTGTTTTTGAACCGTTCAAAAAATAGTGATTTTCCACCCATTTTAAAAAATAGTAAATTTTTTTCAAAAAATATAAAATTTCACCCCTAACCATATTTTAATATGGATATCATGTTGAACGGTTCGGATCGACAATTTAAACTTTGAAAAAAGAAGATATAAAATATGAGGTATGAGGAGGTATGATAGGCATGAGGCTATATATATATATATATATATATATATATAGAGGAGGGATCAAGTTACAACTTTTTTTGAGTTACAACAAGTTACAACAAGCATTATTTACATTTTCAAAGTCCAAATCGTCGATCCAAACCGTTAGATGTGATCTCTACAATAAAATGTGCTTGGAGACCAAATTTTATATTTTTTGGAATTTTTTTACTATTTATTAAGATGGGTACAAAATTCAATGGTATAAATTTGACTAGTTTTTGTACCCACCTTAATAAATAGTAAAAAAATTCCAAAAAATATAAAATTTGGTCACCAAGCACATTTTATTGTAGAGATCACATCTAACGGTTTGGATCGACGATTTAGACTTTGAAAATGTAAATAATGCTTGTTGTAACTTGTTGTAACTTGATCCCTCCTCTCTCTCTCTCTATATATAGACACACATATATAGAGTTAGGCTGGGGTGCTATGGATAGCATAGTGGCCTCTATGCTACGGCTCAATATTCGAGTTTTCGAAATTCAAACGGTCGATCCGAACCGTTCATCTTATTCTCCATATTAATATCTGCTTGGAGACCAAATTTTATAATTTTCTGATTTTTTTTACTATTTATTAAGCCACTTTGAAAATCGCTAATCCAACGGTTTTACTGTTTTGTGCAGTCACCGTTGGATCAACAATTTCGTAAAATAGTTAATAAATAGTAAAAAAATTCAGAAAAATGTAAAATTTGGTCTCCAAGCAGATATTAATATGGAGAATAAGATGAACGGTTCGGATCGACCGTTTGGATTTCGAAAACTCGAATATTGAGCCGTAGCATAGAGGCCACTATGCTATCCATAGCACCCCAGCCTAACTCCACACACACACACACACATACATATATATATATATATATATAGACACACACACACACACACATACATATATATATATGGATATATACATGTATACATGTGTGTGTGTGTGTGTGTATGAGGAGGGTTCAAATGCATCCTATTCCTTTTCTCCGTTTTTAAAGTCTGAATAGTCAATCCGAACCGTTAGATGCGATCTATATATTAAGATGTGCTTGAAGACCAAATTTTATATTTTTTGGAATTTCTTACTATTTATTAAGCCACTTTGAAAAATCATTGATCGAATGGTCCATAAAATATAAAATTAGTGATTTTCAAAGTGGCTTAATAAATAGTAAAAAAATTTCAGAAAATATAAAATTTGGTCTCCAAGCACATCTTAATATATAGATCGCATCTAACGGTTCAAATTGACTATTCGGACTTTGAAAACGGAGAAAAATGATTTGAAAGATAGGGTGCATTTGGCTGCACAAAAATTTCGGTGCATTTGAACCCTCCTCTCTCTCTCTCTATATATATATATATAGAGAGAGAGAGATGGGCTACGATGAGTTGCGAAGTAAAACACGTTTATACGTCACGCAATATCTTCATTTTAAAAGTTCAAAACGTTGATTCGAACCGCTCAACATGATCTCCATAGTGAAACGTGCTTGGAAACTAAATTTTATATTTTTTGGAATTTTTTTACTATTTATTAAGCCACTTTGAAAATCTGGGTGAACAGTAAAAACAGTAAAAATTTTTGAACCACCGGATCGGTGATTTTCAAAGTGACTTAATAACTAGTAAAAAAATTTCAAAAAATTCAAAATTTAGTCTCCATTTCAATATGGAGATCATGTTGAGCGGTTTGGATCAACATTTTGAACTTTAAAATTGTAAAATATGAGTGTGAAGTAAAATAGTCGCTTTACTTCGCAACTCACCGTAGCTCATCTCTCTCTGAGATGAGCTACGGTGAGTTGTGAAGTAAAACACGTTTCTACTTCACACTGTATTTTCATTTTGAAAGTCCAAACGACCGATCCGAACCGTTAAATGTGATCTCCATAATGAAATGTACTTGGAGACCAAATTTTATATTTTTTGAATTTTTTTTACTATTTATTAATCAATTTTGAAAACTACTGTTTTACTATGAACTGTAAAAATGTTTGGACCATCGGATCAGCTATTTCAAAATTGCTTAATAAATAGTAAACAAATTTAAAAAAAAAATGTAAAATTTGGTCTCCAAGCACATTTCAATATGGAGATCATGTTGAGCGGTTCGGATCGGTCATTTGGATTTTTAAATTGCAAAATATGAATGTAAAGTAAAATGGTTGCTTTACTTCGCAACTCACCGTAGTCCATCTCTGTATATATATATATATATATATATATATATATATATATATTGTTTAATAGTAAATCCGAATTCATATGAAAATATATTTTTGGAACAAATTATATATTTTTTATAATTTTTTGCTATTAATTTAGATAGGCAGAAAATTAATGATTTTGAATGGTTCAAAATTTTTAAATCAAGTCTACCTATTTAAATAAATAGAAAAACAAATCTAAAAGAAGGGGTAAAATTTGGATTTAATACGAAGAGAATATTCAATGGTTCAAATCGATTGTTTTAGACAAAGATATTTAAAAATTCTAAAAGAATAATATTGTGTTTTCAAAACAATAAAATTTATTCTCCAAATAAAATGTAGATATAATTGAAAATTTTGATTTGACTGTTTATATTTAAAATTTCACGATTTACAATCTAATATACGTACAAGAGAGATTATTAGCACGTGTGTGTATTTCCTAAATGACTCCTTGGATGAATAGGTCAAATTAGAAAAAAAGACTTCTGGGAAAGGAACTAATGACAAAAACAAATACAAATACTCATTGGTTAAATGAAACATAGTATGTAGGAAAAAAAGTTTATTGCGTGAGGAACAAATAATGAAATTAGAATTGGTTATTATGTAGGCTCCGGTCATAATGTTAAGATTTTGATAAATCGTTAGAGAGCATGTTAATATGTTATATACTATTTATTCCCAGTGCAGGATTACCAACAAACAACTGTGGAAAAATCTCATATATACTTGATCAGTTAGTTCATGAAATGATTTTTTTCTTTCTAAATTTGTTGAAAAAACATACTATTCAATAGAATACGGATGCATATAAACTAATATGATTGGTAAAACAAGGGAGAAGGATTAGAACTATAAATTTGAAATATACTTGGTCCTTTTGCCAGGATGGGCAACTTGTTACTTGTGAGTTGTCACCATTTAATTATTTGTATGTTCCAAATATTAATCCGAAATAAAGATGACAATAATAATATAATAAGTTAATTCAAGCTAGGATTCACATCTTCATTTTAAAAGTCTAAACAGTCAATCCGAACAACTCAACATAATAACAATATGAAAATGTACTTCGAGACCAAATTTAACAATTTTTTAGAATTTTTTACTCTTTTTTTAGTAGAAAATCAATTGATCTAATGATTCTAGATCATCCAAAATTAATGATTTTTCATCTATCTTAAGAAATAGTAAAACAATCATAAATGTGTAAAATTTGGTCTCAAAGTATATTTTCATATGAAGATCATGTTAAGCTGTTTGAATTAACTGTTTGAACTTTATAAATAAAAATACAGATTTATAGTATTGACTGATGTGCGCCATGTAGAGATACAAATCTATTTTATGTAGTTGCTGAGATACATATTTAGAACAAAATGTTTCTTTTATCTAGTCTGAAGACTTGTAGACTAATCCCATAATTTTGCTTGTTCAAGAAAAGGAAAAAAGAAAAACAGTGCTGATGAAGTTAATTTTGTTAGAGATAAATAATAGGGGCAGATCTAAATTTTAGTCAGGGGTTGCTAATTCACCCTATAATTTTAAAATTTTAATTATGTATATTGAAATTTTAATAATATGAAGTGATTTTCATATAAGAATTCAACACAGAGTGATAAAAACTGAGTGTTTTTGGAGGAAGAGAAACCAAGAGCACAGTTTCTTTATATTAACTCTTAAACAACTTTTCTTTTCTTACTTACTTCACAGAACACAACTCTATTAATAGACTCTCACCATTAAAGTAAACTCTTAAAATTCGTACACAAAATAAATGTAAACCACATAATTCTAAATAACAACTCTTAATCTTGACTCTTGGTTACTAAAACTGCCATATATAATTACAAGGAACTCCAAATGACTTGAAACTTGAACTATTTGAATCTCAACTCCAAAACACGTCAAATAAATAATTTGTTGGTGGATTACTATTACAAGGCAACAGAAATCATATCCCCACTAAAATAAAAAAAAAATAGAAACTTATCAACTAACAACATCAATATTTTGAAGTGAATAACAATGCATTCTTTAACTTAGACCTTGGGCTTGGATATCAATCACAAAACGGTAACGAACATCATTTCTTGCGAGCCGAGCCAATGCGTCATTAATGAAGTTAGGTTCAACAATTTCAATGTCAGATGTTATGTTGTGCTTTGCGCAGAGATTTAGCATTTCTTGTGTCTCTTTAATCCCTCCTGTCATGCTTCCGCTAACAGTCCTCTTGCCTAAATGATGTGAAACAATTTTATTAAGCCATTTTTCTTGGTCAGCTATACATGATTTTCTTTGAAGACAAAGTCTATAGTATGTCAAGATGAAACTAGGGGTGTCAATGGCACCTTTTTAGCCATTTACCCGATCCGTTTTGTATTCAATAAGGCGGGTATGAGTAAGATTTTTTTTTTTTGTTAGCTTATCGGGTATGGGTATGGGTAAGAATTTTTTTCGTTAACCAAATGGGTAAGGATATGGGTAATCACCATTTCGTACCCATTACCTTATAGAGTAATTATAAAATCTAAATATATATATTCAATTCAATTTTCAACCCACCTAAATATATATATTCAATTCAATTTTATAAAAAACAATTTAGTTGGAATTGATTGCATATTTTTTAATTTTTTATTAAAAATACAATTACATATATGTGAAATTAATGACTTTTTGATATTTAATTTGTAAAATATAATAAAACTAATTATTATATTAGTAATATCCGTTATTATCCACTACCGTTTCGTTACCCTATAATATTAACGGGTAAGGGTAGGGTAGAATAAAGTCAATTTTTAATGAGTATGGATAGGATATGGGTATGAAAATGCCTCCACCCGACCCGTGGACCCATACTGTACCCATTGACACCCCTAGATGAAACGTTGGAATTCTATAAACAAATGGACGTTCTTAGTTCTTACCAAAAATTAGAGGGAAGGAGGGAAGATCCACAGTAAAAGCTCCAACAAGTACCAATTTCCTGTTTACTTTTAGCAGCTCGAGTAGTGGACCGAGTGAGTGATGTGAAGAGACTGTCACTACTAGAATTTCCAATATTAGCAAGCGTAGGAATCGTTATTAGCAAGCGTAGGAAGCCCCCTTGCAATAAAAATAGAGCTTTTGAATTTTGCTGATTAAATTAATATTGTTGCAACGGCAGGCGCTTGCAAATAATCACGCTTGCTAATGTCTTCCACTGGCCCTTGCTAATGTCACATATTCCCCCTTGCAAATAATAAGACCCACCCCAAACACCCCAGATATTATTTTTTGCAAGGGCAACCGTTGCAAATAATGTTTAGAATTGTGTTTATATTATTTAATTGTGAATGCCTAAACTATTTGCAAGCATCGCCGTTGCAAATGTATTTAGAGTGAGTTTTTATATTATTATATTCTGAAAGACCTTATTATTTGCAAGGGCTACCGTTGCATAAGTTCTTAGGATGCTATTTCTAATATTTTATTGGTAATGCCATATCTATTTGCAAGGGCCACCGTTGCAAATGTTTAACCATATTTTTTAATATTATTATATTATTAAAGTCAAGAATATTTGCAAGGGCCACCGTTGCAATTGAGTTTAGGTTTCAGATATATTAGTTTATTGTGAAGGGCTTAACTATTTGCAAGGGGCACCGTTGCTAATGTTTTCTAAGTTTCGGTTTATATTATTTTATTATAAAAGGAGGAATTTATTAGCAAGGGCCACTGTTGCAATTGTTTTTGACACCCTTAGAAAGAGAAACACACCTAAATTTGATATCTTGTGACACAATAAATATTAATACAACAATCACATAAATTCAAAATATTAATATAACCACAACAGAATACAATGTTATATTTCGAAATACTAATAACCAAAATACCATATTAATTAGCTTGTAAAGATTCTGGAATGAAAAAAATGAAAGGGTGCCATTTGAAGGGGTGGATTCATTGCTTGTAATTAACATCCACAACATAATACAATTTTATAATTCGAAAAATTAATATAAAAAAAAAAACATATTAATTAGCATTGGATGTGAAGGGGTGTCACCAGTAGATTCTGGAATGAAAAAAACACAGGTGTTTATGAAGGGTTTATGAAAGGGTGGCATGTGAAGGGTTGAATTCATTGCTTGGGCAATGAAGGGTTTATGCCTTGACACTATTTAATTAGAACTTGTTGCTGTCTTCTCCCCCATAGTAATCTAATATGCAACAAACACCATATTAAAGTTTTCATTAGGATTAGAAAAAAATAATTTAAAGAATGGAAAATCCTAATCCTAATCATACTCCTCTTAATCCTAATCCTAATCATCGAAATTCTCATTCTAATCATCCCAATCCTAACCCGGTGCCCGTTATTGTGCAAGTGGCTGACAGGTTAATAATCTATAACAGGCCAGTGGTGACTCAACCTGGAGATGGTTCTGAATGGAGAGTACCGGATCCTCCAGTGCATGAGATTGGCTCTTCGGATGAAGAAGTGAATTTGTTTGGACAGAGGCCTCCCGGTTACCCTTACGGCCCAGTAGGAGAACCTATGAGTTTGGGTTTGAGGAGAAGCAAGAGAGTTTGGAAAGGGGTGGAAAGGCACAATAATGGGCAACGGGTCAGATATTTCCCGGCTAAAAAGAAGAGATGCCCACGAGAGGGTCAAGATGACTAGTTTGGTTTGACATTACTGTTTTTTACAAATATAACCCTAGGGATGGGGTAATTTGTTTAAGATGATGTTTTTGGTTGTCAGTCATGTGATGGTTTTTAGAGTTTTTTGATAGTTTTTTTTTTTATGCTAGTGATGTTTTAATTCTAAGTTGTTCCCTACTACAAGCATACTGTTATGAGCAAAATAAGATTGAATGTTAAATGTTAATATTAACATAATAAGGACCAAAAGGAATAATACGGCAATGCACTGACCTCACATAGAAGCAATCGCACATGCATCAGATAGGCATAGTTGCTGATAATGTGGGAAAAATTTGAATATTTGTGAGCAATTAGATCATGTTAAATTAATATGTGCATTTATACTATATGCCACTAACTGAGCCACAATAGAACACAAGAACAAAATGCATAGTATTGAAGCATCTATACTATGCGCCAGTAACAGCATCTGTCTAAGGCTGTGGTAAAAAAGGTGAGTGCTTACCAATTAAAAACCATCTTCCTCCGATTCATAGAATTGACCCCAATAAGCTTCTTGCTCAGCTTGATCCATTTCATCCATGTCATTATCTTCCTCACCATCCTCTACCGGATTGCTATCATTCGTCGCGCGTGGGGGTGTGACCTCCATGATGTCGTCCACTAGGTCGTACTCGTCTTCTTGAATGACGACATTATCCTAATCAAAACTTGGTCCGTTCGAAATCTCGATGTGAATTGCCCCCATTTCCTCTTGGTAAAATTCAAGGTTTGTGTCGTCTTCATCATGACGAAACTGGCCTTTCGGGGTTGTTTTGAACGCAACCCACCATTTTTTTCTTTCAAGAAGCATTGAAGCATAAGGAAGGTAGCTTACTTGGACTGCTTGACATGCCAATACAAATGGTTCATAAGTTTTCAGCCGAGACTCGTGTTTAACCTCGACAATCCCATGTTGGCGGTCGACCTTTACACCATTTGTTATATCGAACCAATAACACTTAAAGAGTACCACCTTGTTGCCTCCTTCATATGTGAGCTGAATGACCTCTTTGAGAACTCCATAGTAGTCATGTGGGGTGCCACCTGATTCGGTTTCTCCTTTGATGCAAACCCCGCTATTTCTTGAACACTTGTCTTGCCCATGCGATTCAGTGTGATAGCGGTAACCGTTGATTTCGTACCCTTCATAACAACTCACTCGTTTGAGTGGTTTCATTGCTGCCCTTCGAATGTATGGGTCGCATTCACGGTCTTGTATTAGATTTTGTCGTAACCACTCTGCGAACAGATCTTGACATGCTTTCCAAAGTCTTTCCGGGGTGGTACCCTTGTTGAGCATAACTGTATCAAACTCCCTACATTGTCCAACAGCTCTATTAAAATAATAATTTAAGTCATAAATAATAGTTAAATCATTAAATATCATGATATCAGATTGCGATTCAGCACTTCTACTAGCACCTTTTGTATATTAAGAGATCATGGAAGTGATAAATAATAATATTGTACCCCAAGTATTTGTCACAGATCTCCGGGCAGTTGAGTAGGACATAAGTGTGTGCTGCCTTATATTCATCGTCAATGAGAGTTCTTCGATTCTCTCTACCAATGTGATGACCAGTTTTGTACTTATACTAAACTACTTCACGCATTATCACCACCACCATTGTCTCCTGAACCAGTTTCGTTGTTGGATGACCCCTCCTAAAAATCAAATAAACTTAGTCACGTATTTAAGATTCTCCAATTTGTATTTATAATTTTCTCCATGAGTACTTACACCAAATTTGGGAGGCTTTGCTCCGAGTTTATTGTAGAGCGCCGCGATGCATGTTGCGCTCCATTCATTTTGTTTACGGACAGCTGCCATTTCGGCTTTGTGTCGCTCCTCTTGGGCAGCGGCATCATTTGCAAATACACGACGTTCGGCTGCTATCGTCTCAGAAAGGAGCTCCGCCACCTGTGCTTCTGTGAAGGTTTTCGTCGCACCCTCAGCAGATGTGGTCGTGCTCCTCGTTGGCTCTGTTTGGGATGCCTCCATTGCCTGAAACTCTCTGTTGGCTCTGCATATCCTGGCCTTGTTACCGAATCCAAACACCCTTCCACGCCGGTCCTCGCCTTCAGCAGCCATCTCCCACAACTTCTCATCTGGCAATTCCCCTTGATGAAGCTCCTTTAGGGTGTTGTACTTGCTCTGCATCAGACATAAAAAACACGGCAATACATAAGTAAATTATTAACCATACCGAGGCGAGGCCCATTAAGACTATAGGTAAGAGAACCTCAATTAATACAACAAAATACAAAGATTCTCTTACCACCACTCTTTGTGCCCTCTCATTAACATACACCGTGCCATCCTTTGTGTGAAGTCGATCAAATAAAGCCTTCATGCCAAAATCAGTTCCCATTTCAGCTTCCTGAAATATAAATAGATAGAAATTTAAAAGATGCAAGTAAAATCAGTACTTACAAGTAATTACACCAAAGTATGAGATTATTGTTATGGAAAATAGCCAAAGTAATTTCTTCTAAAATAGCCATCTAAACTTCTAAAATAGCCAATATCCCCGTCAAAATATCATAGTGGAAATCCAATTAAATTATTAAAAGGACTAATTCACTAATATTAAAAGTATTAAAAGGACTTTATTTCTTCCATCCCCTTACACCTATGACAAGGCTCAAGCACTTTCTCAAGTTCTCTGTTATTAGGTCAAGTGAAAAACTATTTATATTAGGGTAATGGCTATTTTAAAAGTTGGGCACACCAGAAATTTTCCCTTATTGTTAAGCAAAGAGTCATAATATTATTAGATTAGGGTGTGGGGATTACCATGGCCTCCTTGTGCTTGTATGCGCTCCTCGAACCACCCACATGGTTAATCTTAGGACCATTATCTTTTTTGTTTTTGTGATTTTGGTACGACTCTTTTTCCCAATTCTCGTTGGACCAAATATCACACAGCGCCCTCCAGTTAGATTCATCCTTGCACCATAGTGGACAATCCTGTTTCCACAACTCCTTCACTGGTCCATACTTGTTGTCGCACGCTTTCCTTGCCTTATTCAATACACGAGTGTATGCCTCAGCAGCAATCTTTTCAAAAACCTCGAGACAGCGACCCTCATCTTGACCGGGACCCCATGAGTACCTTTGCAGGAATCGTCGCAAGATTTCTATCCTGGCCCGCGATGGGAACCGGCTGTATGTCCTATAAGGTCCCGGCATTGCGGTCAATGTCAGCAGCCTTATGGTACTTACCACCTTAGTGCACTTGGTAGACGACCTGAACTCAGCGTCACCCACAACATAGAGTTCAGGTCTACCCTCTGGCCGAGCTGGTTCACGAGCCTTGGCAAGACCCCTTCCACGAGGCTTTTCATCTTTCTTCCCTTTTCCCTTCCCTTTACTCTTCCTTTTCTTGCCAAATAGTTCTTTCTGCTCCAAAGGATCAAGTTCTTTCCCAGAAAGGCCACGAGCTTCTATACAGTAGCTTAGGGGCAGGCGCAAACGGACCCTCCTAGAACCATCATCCTCAACTCCCACTTGGTCTCCAACCATTTCAACGGATACTTCCGGATTACCACCATTCCCCGGGCACCCCTGATCAGATGACTCCGAGGAGAGGGGGGGTGGATCCCTCTGGCCTCAGCAGTGATTTCTTCGGTTTAAAATTAGGATTGGTGGGGTTGGGTCCATAGAAGGTTTTAACCGAGGAAACCGACTCAGGACTATTCTGGGAGGAGAGGGGAGCAGAGATTGGAGCTTTAGGGGCTGACTTGGGACATTGCTGAGGGGTTGGAGCAAGTTTTTCAAGATTGAGCCGCTTCGATCTTCTAGGCGGTACCTGCCGGTATTGAGGGGGTGTTTTTCTTTTGAGCTTTTTCAGCGGCTGTATTTCAGCACCCGTCGCTGCCTGGTTAGCCACTGGTGGAGCAGCCGTCCCAGCCTGGGTCGGTGGTGGCAGAGCATCCAAGGGTGGCTGAGGCTGCGCCAGCGGAGGACCCGAAGCTGCCTGGGTCGGCTCTGACGAAGCAACCGTCGCTGCCTGAGTAGCCACTGGTGGAGCAGCCGTCCCAGCCTGGGTCAGTGGTGGCAGAGCATCCGAGGGTGGCTGAGGCTGCGCCAGCGGAGGACCCGATGCTGCCTGGGTCGGCTCTGACGGAGCAACCGTCCCGGCTTGGATTGTTGGACCCATCGCTGCATTCAAATCAGATGGCTGAGGCTGAGCAACCGTCTCGGCTTGGGTTGTTGAACCCAAACCAGCCCTCATTTTCATTTTCGGCGGCTTGGGTCGCCAACCCGATCTAGTCACAATCGGAACAGTCCGAGTGAGACTCTCAGGTTCTCGTCTAACTTTGGGTGGTGGTGACTGTGGCAAGGGACCGTCAATCATCCCCGTGTCAGCAGGCCCGGTACTGGGCTTGAGCCTAGGGGATTTCCGACGCTGGTCTGTGTCAGCCATGATAATCTGTGACAGTTAAATCTGTTTAGTTACTGAACAATTGAATACTGTATAAATTTAACACTTATAGAATATATCGTTGTATTTTGAGAAAATTCACAAGTATTTCGTCATTTTTATATCTATCTCCAATCTTTAGTCTATAGTACAAAAATATTGGAAATATTGATGATGTATATTCATTATAGATTCTAAGTGAATATAATTTAAATATAGTTTGCATTGTCCTATGTGAAAGCATGGTGAAATTGGAGAGAATCTGATAACAGTGGCCATGATCTTAGGGGCAAAACAACAGAACAACTCCTTCTCAGTACCTTAAAAAAAAAAAAAAACAAGTGCCTTAACAGAAACCCTTGAATCAAACATGGTAGAATTTTCAGAATGCATCTAAATTAAGAACCTACATATTGGTACTGCTATGCACAGAAATGCCTCATCGGTAAATACAAACTTAACCTAATTATACTATGTAGAAAACATTATAATATAATTACTGGTATCGTAGCTATGAATTAGATCAATGAGAAGAGATAATTGCTTGGGGTATAATTCACTTACATCAGTGTTCCGATCTACTGATGAGTTGGACCAGAATTAACTCCTTGGAATAAAATGCGGCTTGCTTAGAACTGGTTTAAGAGAAGTGAGCAAAAAAAATTAGGAATTATGAGCAAACTAAACCACAAATGCATTTTTCATTTATATCTTCAACAGATACTTGCATTTTTGCGTAAATAATTCAAGTTATTTCAAATTAATAATTAATACAACTAATTTATGGTACTGAAAACATAAAAGTGCTTTCTTGATTATTCAAAAATTACCAAGACCGCAAAATCTATGTACTTATCCCTAAACCCTAATTTCACATTTCAATTATAAAATATAATTATAACTTGTAGACAGACCTGTTTGACCCAGCTCTCGGAAAACCCTAATTTCACATTAAAAATTTGCTGGTAAAGACAACATATTTTGGTGAAAAATTAAAACCCTAGATCGATGAAAACTTAAAAAGAGTACCTAATACATGATTGCGACCTCCTTAATCAGATAATGGCACGTTGTTTGTCGAAACTAATCTGATCTCCGATCGGCGGAGTAGCCGCCGTCCTCTATTCAAGATGAGAGAGGCAAGAGAGTAAAGAAATGCTGTCGGAGCGGCTGAGAGAGGGTTCCGATTTGAGAGAGGCTGTCGGAGCGGCTGAGAGAGGGATCCGATCGGGTGGGTATCGGAGCAGCTGAGAGAGTTGAGAGAGGGAGACAGGGCGAGTTGAGAGAGGCGGTAGGGTTTTGAAAAATAGAGAAAGGTGAGAGGGTTTTAAAAAAAATGCTAAGTCCAAATGATTTGAATGCCCTCTGCCTCGCATTTACTTAGATACATCTGCTACCTCCCCGTTGCTACCATTGCGGTAAAGTACATTTTATTTTAAAATCTTAGCCATCTGATGTCATTCTGCACGGATCTTGATTGAATAAAACCCCATCACATATGGCGGATTTGAATTAGCCAATCCTAGTTACTTGAGAGGAGAGTAAGCGCTTGCTCTTATTCCTACAGATGGATGCATCCATTGCGAATTAGAGCCATTGATTGCCTATCGAACTGCTCAGAATTACTGTCAAGCATATTTTTTATAGTGCATGTACAGAAATGGTTATCAATAATTCATAAAATATAAATTATATATTTTTTAAAATATTCTCTACACAAATAATACATGTAGTAGTTATTTTTATTGAATATCATCATCATTTGCATGTTTAAACCTTCTAATAACTTCCCAACCGTTGGTTTTCGCTTTAAATCTCAACGGTCGATTTGCATTAGAACCTCGTTTAATTGGTTTGAAGATGATCAAAGTAAAGAATTTAACATAGTGAATAAAATAAAAAAACATTTTCGACCCGAATAGGCCTCGATCTAGCGATAAGTGTTTATAGCCGTACGATATTCCATTGTTCCGTTGGTTCGATGGATAGGGTAATTAACATCAAACTTAATCAAACTTTCCAAGAATCAATTAATTACAATAAATTTCTATTTGAACGGTTTCGATCGATCAAGGAAGCAATTATATTAACAATCCTTTAGGTTATCATGCAACCATAGTTCTTGTTACATGTTCATCTGTATATGGTGTAAGTGTTTTAGAGAAGACTATTTATTTCATTATATCAACATCACTTGTCAAAATAAAATGATAATATAATTTACACCGTCAATCATCGATTATGTCCTAAATTTCGTCAATATCATTTTCAACTAATTTTATTCCAAAATAATTTGAATAATTTTATAAGTACTGTTGATTTATCTAATTATCAACTCAATTACGAGTTGTTACACACAAACAAAAACCTTATTCTTTTTACAAAATATTAAATTCAAATACATATATATGTCTATGACCTTATTTACTATTATTTTTATAGTATAAATAAGTGCAAATTTATTATTATGTTATTTACTCTTCTTTCTACAAAATAGTAAATTCAAATTCGAAGGAACAAAATACTGAATTCAGATACAAATATCTTAATTTATTAAAAATAGTAAATTAAAATACATAAATTATAAATTGTATAAATTTTATAAATTCAACTGTGCAAATAAATTTAGTAAATCCCTATACCCCTAAATCCCTAATCAAGTAAGCAATGGCACAACAGATGATTTCTGAGAAATGATAACTTGTCATTAACAGAGCAATAATAGCTTTGTGCATTGCACGTCTTACTCTTTTAGACCTCCGAATAACACTACCAGTGTATTACATGAAGTGAAAGAAGCTCTCTGTATAGCTGCGAAATTAGGTTTTCCCCCCATACTTCCCCCCAGAAATTTCATTTCCCTCCAAAGTCATCATCATATCGGAGCCCCTAATATACCTCATATCATACGATATAAACATGAACGGTTGAGATTGGCAATGACGCACGTGTCTAGATAATGTTCTCATCATGATTCGTGCCCAACTTAATGTAACGACAAAGATTCGATAATTTACCTGTCGCCTTCGGTTAGATATCTCAGAGGAGAAAAAGACTTCCCCCGACTAAAACCCCTTCCCCCGCTTCTCTCATCCATACCCTCATTTCATATCGACCCCTAATTTTTCAAAGAAAACCTAAGTAGTGGTCTCGCCTCTCTAGCAGCACCATTGATGACCTTGCTGGACTTTTAGGTCTCATCGGTTTCGAAAACACTGCAACAACAGCACCTCTGGTTGTAAGTAATTTGTATCTGGAACGTATTACCTCTAGTTGCTTATTTCTCGTTTAAGTACTCTATGTTGCAAACCAACTCGAAAACTTTTAAAAATGTGGTTTTGTTTTCATTGCATGCAAGTGCTAGAGTTTAGCTGAAATGGGTTTTTGTTAACATGTACCAATATTCACACACTTCTCTGAAATTAGAAAGAAAGGGTTACGATTTGTATATTTTGGCAAATAACACAATTTATCCAAATTATTTTGGGTTAATTTTGGCCATCACCCTTCAATACATCTCCAAACTCTTAGTTGTTTACTAATTTAGCTATTTTTCATTTGGTAACACTCTTTCTCATGGTACCAGTATGGGCGACTTCACACTTGTTACAGAAAAAGGGCAATTTTGTCTTCTAGTTTTTTTATTCAAAGTTTAATCAATATTTTTTATAATTTAACTAGAGATAATTTAGAATTGATTAAGTGTCCGCTAAATAAGACATCATTGTAAGAGTTAAGGGACAAATAAGTCCAATTTAAGACTTGAAGGGTAAATAAGAAATTGGAGAACAATTTTACCAATTCTAGGAGATTAATCCAATTTTTTTAATCATACTCATATTTATTTGTTAATATTTTACTAGTAATTAACTAATATATCATTAATTTCTGAATTTTCTGCTTACTTAAACGGTTCTTAAGGGTTACACTTAAATTGACAACAAAGTTAAACTTGGTTCTTGTTGACAATATTATCATAATTCATTCAAAATGATGAAGGGTTACACTTAACTTGGTTACACTCAAAACTAAATATAATTTTGATAACATTTATCTTTCTATAGGTAGACAGAACAATATGCCTCCTCGAAAATCGGCTCTGAAAAGGTCAAAGGCAGCTACATACAAAAAGAGAAAGCAAGCAACCGATGCCTCTTTGGAAATTGGGGGCAGTTCAATGGTTCTGACAGAAGTTGAAGTACCACCACCAAAGAGAAAAGGAAGAGGCCCTGCAATTGTGCGAGACGCGACAGAGGTGGTTGAAGAACGTCCGATCATATGGGTGGTTGGGAAAAAGGAGTTCACCTGTGAAGAAACAGAAAATGTTAAACCAGGGGATATCACCAAATCGATCACTAGGCTAGCTCTCAACTACATGCCTGGACCACTAAGAAGTTATCACAGCTGGGATCTCAAACGGAAGAACAGTGTGGAGAGGGCGTTCTTGGTAACAAAATACTTTTATTAGATTTGAAAATAGAAATCATAGTTTCTGTCAGAATGTGCTACAATCTATGATATAATATGTGCTTTTTAGATCAAGAATAAATTTGATAGTTTTCGTGTATTTTTACTATTTACCACTCTTTCTAGCTGCAAACAAGTTTAGTTTTATATTTTGTTCGTGAAAGAGAAGTGGAAGACAAGGAAATGGTATATTGGTCAATATAAATTTTATATTATGTTCTTGATTTATGAGCTGAAGTATATCTTTGTATAGGCCATAAAAAGCTTAGGTACTGGTTAAGTCCAGGAATTGTACGGTCTAACCTTGACTAATTTGGACTTTTTAAAGTTCTCTTTTAATGCATGTATGTGATTTTAGTGTAATTATCTATTTTCAAAATATGCTACATATAGTTTAGGTCATTGTCACATGAATATCAAGAATTATATTTTAAATATTTCTGATTTTGTTGTGTATGCACTTATTTCTCACATGAAATGAAATCCATGCATGTCATAATAAGTTTATTACTGTTATTATTTTTAATTAAAATCCACACATAACCCATGATTAAAGTTATTCTCCAAAACAATTTTACTTACTAATATGCGTGTTGGATGATGCTCCTTATTTCCCATTGTTGACAGGAAAGATACAGGTATAGGGAAGACCAAGATGTTAGCCTATGTCGGACCGTCATGGATGCCATTGCAGCCAAACGATACACTGAGGAGCTGAACAAAGCGAGAGCTAAATGTGAGAAGAAATTTCCAGGCGATGTAAAAGCATGGAAGACAATGGTTCCTCACTGGTGTCTGGACCCCCCCCAATTGGGTTGCTCTGTGTGATATATTTGACACTGAGGATTGGAAAGAACTGAGCAAACAAAACAAATTGAACCGCACCAATTCTGGCACTGTGATCCCCCATTATGGTGGTTGTTCAAGCGCACACCAGCATCTTAACAAACTGGTAAGCTGAAATGCAATTGTGTTAAAAAAAATAAAATAAAGGTGTAATTTAGTCATTACTCAACTCGTGAATACTAATTGTTTACTGTTTTCGCATTTGGAGACAAAACTGAAAAAGGGAGGTGCGCCAACTATGAGGGAGCTCTTCGTCCATCTTCACAGTAGAAATGCAGAGGGGAAATCACTGGTGTTGGGAAAATACAAGGCATCCCAGGAGGAGGCTGCATTTGAAGCTAATGAAAATGATAATGGCCATGTATCGCTGAAACCAACTACCGAGGAGACTGGCGTAGAAACTGAATCTTTCGACATCAACTCCTTGAAATTTACCACCCAGAAAGCAGAAAAAGTTCTTGTAAGTTTTAATAACTTGCAAATAATATATTTCAAATGATCAATTATAATAACTTGCAAATAATATATAATTTCTTGTGTCTACTAGCTGCACACAACATAACTTGCAAATGATCAATTAAAAAGTACAACTATGAACTAGTTTTCAGAAATTCTGCTTCATCAAATTTGTGAGTACCCAACACTTCAAACTCCCCAAATCCATTCATGACATAAATTTTGCATTGTAGACCCTGACATTTACCATATTTAATTCAGAGTATATAAAGCTGGTTTTAACAGACACTACACCAAAAGGATGCTGCTACATGTTTATAGCAGTAACAAATTAGAAACACACAACTGTACCTCACCACTTTTAAACCCGTATTTAGCAATAATATATATTTGTCGTCTGTTGTATATACTAGACAGATGTTCTGGACATGAGGGCTAACAATGTCAACCCTCATATGGATGAGGCTGACCTGTTTATGTCAGCGGTTGGCGGTCGCAACCATGGCCGAGTAAGAGAATTTGGATGCGTCCTAGACCCAAGGTTGCCAAAAACATTTCGAGGTCGGGCAACCCCTACAACATCCAACATTTTTGGGGTTACAAATATTGGAAACAACAGGGTCTTCACGGATGATGTCCTAGTCGGAATGTTAAACGAATGTGATATGCGACTAGCTGAAGAAAGACAAGAGAGAAAAATAGAAGGAGCAAGATATAACATGCTCTTGAACAAATTATTCACCCTTGTTGGACAACAAAACCCAAATGTACAGGTAAGTAAGAATAACTGGGTCTTCCATGTTATAACTCCACTCACTGCCTTTATTACAAATTTTATTTATTTTGTCTTCTTCCAACATGACAGCTTGTCCTAAGAATGTTACAGTTTCGTTCATATGCTAATTAGGAATGCAAAAAGAAATATCAATTTAGTTTGTTTTTATTTCCTTCTAACTTTCTTGTTAAATATATATTTCTCATATGACCAATTTAATTTCACAAGATTGTGCAAGGGACTGTGCAAGTACAATAAAAATTAGTGTACTGTTGCACTATGATGGTTAGCTCTTATTGGTTTGTCACCTATGTAATTTAAAAAGTACTCACTCCTTGATCCTATTAATTACTGATCTCATACCATTCTACATCCTAGTGCTAACCTTTCCTCTTGCAAAATTTTTACATAGGAACCACTTTACAGTTCTCATGCACTGCATGAGGGGGTAATGGGGAATATGCAAACTCTGCAGGTGACATCTTTCAACTTTACGACTTGATCATTGTAATGTTATTCTATTATCAGATGTTGTTCTTCCAAATGCTAACAATGACCTTGCATATGTAATTACTAGGGTCAGTGTCCTACATCTCTACCTCAATCTCAGGAAGGAGGCTCACTAATGCAGATTCCACACTCTCAGGTAAAGAGATTTACTAGTACTTGCATACTTACATACCTTGAAATTTTCAAGCAGCGACAAGCACTAATAATGTAAAAAGACCCAAAAAACAACTGAAATTTCACTGAATACAGTGACTAAGCTGCAAAATCAATTTATCGAGGGTGCATATGGAAATCTAGCCTCAATAACATGTCACATTTTGTTTCAAGGGTTAATTTCTTATGTACCCTCCCACTCTTACTAAGTCTCTTACTCATCCCTCAAGACTTGAGTATATTATATTTACCCCTCAAATCTTACGAGTCTTTCTTATTTATCTTTACAACTCTTGGTTAGGATATAAGCCAGCTTATTTTGGATTCATTGTAACAAAGGATTTTAATTCCAGTGCGTGATTGCACATTGCTGTTCACTCTTAGTTAGCCACATAAAATGATTTATTTGGACTTGAATAAAATTCATTGGTACTAGATTAATTGAGGTTCATACATTTCATTGGTAAAGCAATTTGCAATTTTGTCAGTGGGCATAGAGGAGATCAAGAGTAAGAAAAAAGAAGAGTATAATGGGAAAAAACATATCTTAGTAATTTTGAACTGTAGTTAACTATTTTTATGGATAAATAGAGAATAATAAAAAGAGTAAAGGGGTATATTACATACAATGAAAAGTACAAGGGTAAATAGAAAATTGAAGAAGTTTTGAAGGGTAAATTTTCAGATAAATCCTTGTTTCAATGCTTATACTGTACGAACAATACTAACTTGGTGCTTATGCCAATGTATATAATACACAGGGTCTTCCATCTTTGCAGGCATCAACAAATCGAGATGGGGGATTCCAAGCCCTACTACAAGCAAATTTTGGACCAGAGGTGGCCAACCTTATGGGGGCCGAAGTGTCAATGTGTGAATGGTTCGGGCAAGGCAACTTGGACAACAACCCGCTTTAATTGTCTGGGGTATTGCCAATATTTAACCGATAATTATAGATTTTTGGATTTTCAATAGGAACATAGTGGATGGTTAATTTTGGTAAATTTTTGTTGATGGGTGGTGCTCATATTTTGGTATAGGTAAATGTTTCATATTATCTATGGTTTTAGTGTTATAACACATGTAAGGTTATAACAGTTTTTATTTTGGTACAATACATGCTTTGTACATGGTTGATTTTTTTATTGTCATTGCTATTTCCAAGCTTTCCTATTCAATTTCAATGTGTAATGTTATGTTTTATTTATCTCAACGTTAAACGTATCAAATTACATGGTACCGAGTTGGTACAGGGTTGGTACCGGGAGAATGTTATAAACATGGCTACTGATATGTTGGCATTAATAGTAATTTTATAAATTGTTCCGGATTATCAAAAAGAAATATGATTAAATTATATTGTATTTGCAAATAATTGGGTGGGACCCACAATAAATACCCTTGCAAATAAAATAGGGGCCCACTAAAGCTAACCTTGCTAATAACCCCCTGGGACCCTCACGGGCTAACCTTGCTAATAACCCGGTCGGTCCCACGAGAGTCACCCTTGCTAATAACCGGAAGGGACCCACGCTGGATACGCTTGCTAATAATCAAGTGGGACCCACATGGGACATCCTTGCAAATAATACGTGGGACCCACAAAAAATACGTGGGACCCACAAAACATAACCTTGCTAATACTCTGTGGGGCCTACACTACATATCCTTGCTTATACTCAGTGGGACCCACAAAACATAACCTTGCTAATACTCAGTTGGGCTCCAAAAATTAATATATTAGCAAGCGTGCTATTTGCAAGCACCCCGCTTGCAAATACCCTGGACAAGAATATTAGCAATCGTAGCCCTTGCAACAAATCAGAATCCGAGTATTAGCAAGGGGGCTTTAACCAACGGTAGTTATTGCAAGCGCCACGCTTGCTAATAGCTTTTTTCGGGCTTGTAGTAAGGGCACGCCGTTGCTACAATCAAAATCCTACCGTTGCTAATATTAGGGATTCTAGTAGTGTGTGTCAATTATATAATCTAGGCTCTTTGAAGCGGCCTGTTACCAAGGTAAAGAGAAAATGTTAAATGGAAAAGTGTCCAAGAAAATGTAATTATTTTTATCACTAAATGCATTAAACAATTGCCCTTCAAGATACTGGTAAAATAAGTATGTTTACCTGCATCTGATTTGGATCAGTGCTAATGATAAATTCATCAGCATTAAGTCGTTCCTTCGCTTCTCTCTCTTTAGTCGGTGAGGTACTTATTACTGTTACATGTAAGCCAAAGGCTTTACCAAATTTCACGGCTACATGGCCGAGGCCACCTAAACCAACCACACCGAGCTTTTTACCAGCTTGTAACATGTTGTGGTGTTTCATTGGACTGTACACAGTAATTCCAGCGCATAGCAATGGCGCTGTCGCATCAAGGGGAAGGTTATTAGGGATATGGACGACATATCTGAAACAAAGCAGGGATACTGTTTTAACATCCTTTCATTTTGGTAGATTGTAACAGTAGACTTAATTAGTGATGTTGTTTGCATTTCATGTCGGCTGATAAAATAAGAAAGAAAAAGAAATTGACATTGTTGGCAGAAGCTAATCATGACATTTTAATTCATGATGAGAATCATTCCTTATGCATTATTTTCTGGAAGATCCTGTCTACTTAGTTCTCTACTGGTACAGTTAGCTACAGTTCCAGAGACGTGGCAGGATATGCCCTGTTTTGAATGTTTTTTTTTCTTTTTCTTTCTTTTATCTAAACTCAGACCAACAATAACAGAAGCTTACTACAACACGCACCTACTGTCAGCAACTAGCATCTCAGAGTATCCACCATAGGTGATACTTCCATCCCAGAAAAATGCCATTGTAAGTGAGCTGGACTTGGTCACAGTAGTTCTCCTCAGACGCTTCACAAAACTCGCAGTTCCGGCACGATGCAGATATGCAGCCAACCCCAACTCGGTTGCCGACTTTGAAGTTTGTAACTCGCGAACCAACTTTCGTTACCACACCAGTGATCTCATGTCTGTTGCATCAGATAAATTAATTTATCTTGACTGTGTTTAGTAGAATCTATATCTTCTTTAATAGTTTTTCTAATAGGTACATGGCTTCATTGCACCACTAGTAATGTTGTCCTTTCGTCACGCAAAAGCACTATTTAAAAGCTGACAACTACAAACTTGTCCATTAACTAATAATTTGACTTATTTGTCAATTTGCGTCTATGTTGAGATATATAAAAATATATATATTTTTATTGTTAATAGATGAAAATAATTATTAATTCCACTTAATTGATATCATGTGTTGGAGGTTTTTCTTAAATACAAGCCGGCAGGTAATATGGAGCTATCAGCAAATAATGATTATTTTTGATTTGGAAGTAGTGGTTAACTCATAAATTGACTTATTCAATTGATCACTACCTATTTCAAATTGTAACTGTAAGGATATATAGTGAAACTGTAGTAAATGTCTATTGCTAGTCACTATCTATGAGAGGTGACAATATTGCTTGTATTATTGAGTTACGTATCATTGAATTGAATTGTTGAATTTTATTAAGTGTTTGACTATAAACCATATATATTGAATAGAACGGTAGAAGCCAAACACAACATATATGGGTATGTGTAAAGACAGATGTGGGTTGATAGTGGGCATCTATACAGGAAAGAAGGATGGTATTTGCTTGTGTTACCAGACTTGATAATCTGAGTTTAAGCCAAATGTATCTCTGTTGGCTTTTGGAGTCCTCGACTTATTTGTTTGACTAGATTTATAAAACATACATAAATTACATTTTACAGTTTTTCTTTTTAAGAATTTATGCATGTTCATAATAACTGAAGATTCAATAAATATACATCAATGATGAATTAATGAATGGCTACAGTTCCAGAGATATGGCACGAATTGCTCAATTTTGGAAGACCTTTTTCATTTTAGGATGAGAATCATTCCTTCTGCATTATGTTCTACTGGTATGGATGGCTACAGTTCCAGAGATATGGCACGAATTGCTCAATTATGAGTGTTTTTTTATTTTTATTTTGGTTCGTTAAATGGAGAATCTAAATTCATACCAACAGTAACAAACAATTGAAACTTAATTAGTACAACATGCACACACCTACTGTCAGCGACTAGCATCTCAGAGTATCCACCATAGGTGATACTTCCATCCCAGAAAATGCCATTGTAAGTGAGCTGGACTTGGTCACAGTAGTTCTCCTCAGATGCTTCACAAAACTCGCAGTTCTGGCACGATGCAGATATGCAGCCAACCCCAACTCGGTTGCCGACTTTGAAGTTTGTAACTCGCGAACCAACTTTTGTTACCACACCAGTGATCTCATGTCTGTTGCATCAGATAAATTAATTTATCTTGACTGTGTTTAGTAGAATCTATATCTTCTTTAATAGTTTTTCTAATAGGTACATGGCTTCATTGCACCACTAGTAATGTTGTCCTTTCGTCACGCAAAAGCACTATTTAAAAGCTGACAACTACAAACTTGTTCAGGAATCAGGAACTATGTGTGTTACATGTGAGGTGGTTTTTTCTATATTAATGTCATTTAATTTCAGGAGGAAAAAATGGTCACTGACAGACAATTACCGAGATCCAATTACTGTTGACCTCATTATTTGGCGCTTCATCCTGATAATTACTTTTTGTTTCGACAAATTTTATTACTACAATACTTGACATACTCAATATTATAACAATATTTGTTCTTAAAGACAACATGAACCTCCAATAAATTAAGAAAATGTTTTCAAAAAATACCACTACTGTTATAACTTAAAATATTATTAATTAGGTATTACCCCGGAACAACGGGGTACATGGTGATGCCCCAGTCATTCTTCAGGTGGTGCAGATCGGAGTGGCACATCCCGCAAAACAGCACTTTTATTGTCACATCTTCTGGTCCGTTCTCCCTGAAATCATATTACACATAACAAGTTAATTCAATTGATAAACCAAGTTCTCCCTGAAATCATACTGATATGCCATATAGATATATGTGTGTGTTTGTGTACTTCCTCTTGATTGTACAATGCTCAATCACCTTCTTTTAAAGATGTATGGCGTAACCTTCCCCGATGAGTCCTTCCCGGCCCATCCAGTGACTATTTGTGTGTGATTCGCGGTAGCCTCCAGTTTGATTATTTCTTCAAGGTATATAGCATCTACAGTAGAAATTGCAAGTGAGAAGCAACTAATTAAACGGATATGAGACGCTCTTCCTACGGGCAGCCATCCATGCCTTTATATAGCCAATCCTGAATCCTCGACGAGGAGAGGATTTTGTCGATATTTGTGATTTGTGATTTGTTTAAACTGCATGCTGTAGGTATACAGTGGATCGATGAGGACTTGTGTGGACCTCTGTCAATATTTGATTTATCCACGATATACACACTGATTTAGAATATTACCAAACACAGATTTAGAACCGACATTTTTATTAATATCCAACTTAAAATATATTTTATCACATTTATTCAGATTTTAAAACTTTTATTAAAAATATCCAAACCGCCAATTAAATTAGTGGTTTGAATTTTTTTTTTTTTTTTTTATGTTTTTTGCTCTATAAATACCCCGTTTCTCTCCTCCCTCAAAAACTCACCATAAATACCCCGTTTGCCATAGCCATTGGATCTCAAATCCAAATCGATATACGATCAGTTTATGGGCTAATAAAAATACAAGGGGATATATGATCAGTTTGGTATTTATAGAGCAAAAAACAGAAAAAAAAAAAAAAAATCACCCCCCCCCCGCCAATTTAATTGACGGGTTGTGTATTTTTAATTAAAGTATCAAAACCTGAATAAATGTGATAAAAAATGTCGGAATTTAGAATACACACTATATAAAAAAAAAAAAAAAATCAGTGGATCAAAGAGATTGAAAGATGGATCTGTGACAGATTTGTTTTTTAATACCCTCAATTAAAAAAATAACAAATATGTCATCGATTTACATGAACAATGTCTAAGAAGAAATATGATAAAAAAACAAAAAAAAAATAAAAAATTAGAAATGAAAAAAATTTCAACTCAAATTTTTAGGCTCTTCCTTTTTTTTTTCTTTTGCAATTATGAATATTGGAAAATGGCATAGCCATCACCGACGCATGCATCTTCTTGAAAGTTTTTTGAAAAGTGGTCATTTGCTGAAATCAGACAGTCAAGCGTTGTTTTATGACTGTTTAAAGTTTTTTTTTTTTTCGCTGTCTCGGTGGATATATTCTCTCTCTTACCTTATTCATTTCCCTAACTTTGCCGGTTAATGAGAGATGCATTAAATAAATACATGTACAATCGACAGGTGTTTTAAGAATGAAATAAATAACTTACAAAAAATAGATAAAATAAATAGAGATGCATTATAATAGGAAGACACGGATCGATGGTGTGCAAAAATATTATATTTCTTTTATCACACACGGATCATACAATAAAATCATGTATAACTATTAGAGCATTTATATATATCCGTTTGAAAGAAAAATGTTCCACATTTTTTTAATTGAACTAATACAATAATTATGTTTTTTTCTGTTATTTAGTTTTATATTATCAATTTGATATTAATTATTAAAAATATTAATTGATGGACAATTTCACTATTCAATTACTCCTCAATTTTTAAAAAAAGAAAAAGCAAAAAGAGAACCACCTTGCATAATGGGACCGTAGGTCAATTTTCAAATTTTAAAAAGGTCGAGGACGTATTTGTTATTTTTTTAATTGAGAGCATTAAAAAAAATCGGAATCTGAGACATCGAGAGAGGGTTATGATATTCTCTCTCTGTTTTTTTTTTTTCATTTGAAAACCCCAACCGAATTCATTATTCATTTTTTTTTTTAATCCAGCGAAGTATTTTTATAAAGTATTGTTTTGGAAATAATATGGTGATTATAATTTAGTTTTAGAAAGTGGTCATTTTGAAGCGCTGTATATTGGATTGAGGTTTTTTGGTTGTTGATGCTGTAATTTTGTTTTTACTAAGAAGAATAGCTCGATCACGTGTGTCTCATTTTATATTTTTGTGTACAACTTTTTTTTTATAAACATTTTTCATAAATATTCTATAAATATTTTACAACTTGTCCATTAACTCATAATTTGACTTATTTGCCAATTTGCGTCTATGTTGAGATACATAATTTTTTTTTTTTCTTAAATACAAGCCGGCAGGCAATATGGAGCTGTCAGCAATGATTATTTTTTTTATTTGGAAGGAGCGGTTAACTCATAAATTGACTCAGTCAAATTGATCAATTCTCATCTCAGTTTTTTATTTATTTTATTTTATTTTATTTTTTATTATCAATTCTCATCTCAGTTGTTGTATACTGAAGTGGGGGTGGTCAAACGGTTCAGTTTATTCGGTTTTTCAATCCAACTGAATAATTTCGGTTTAAATGGTTCGTTGTTTCGGTTTAAATGAATCGGTTCGGTTTAAATGGATCGGTTCAGTTTAAACTTTCAAAACTGATTAAAGCGAACCGAGCGAATTATACCGGTTCAACTGTTCAAGTATGGTTTATATTTTGTTTGGTTCAATCATTGTTTTCTTTCTTTCATTTTAGTTTAAATATTTTAGAACATCTACATATTTTGTATGGAATTGAACAATTTGTGTATGAACATGTGTAATTTTCGTTAATAATAGTACCAATAGATTTACTTCGGTTCGGTTCTCAATCGATTTATAAGTTTAATCAGTTTGGTTCGGTTTGGTTCTATTTTTGAAAACCGAAGAAAAATTTGATTTGGTTATTTTAGATTGATTTCAACCGAACCGACCATTTGAACACCCCTATACTGAAGGATACAACAGGAGGAGAATTTTTGGTCAGTAGAAAATATTAAAAAACAAGAAAAAAAAAACACAAACATAGAGAGTATATGTAGATTTTTTATGAGTAGAAAGATTGATACAAATTTTACTGATTTAAAAATTTGTAAAAGTATAGATCGGTAAAATTATTACGGATCTAAATCAGACTTTTTCATTTTTTTAAATTTATTTTAGAAAATATGAAAAGTAAAAAAATAGAAAAAATATCTTAGAATTTAAATATTTTAGAAAGGCTCCATCTATTTTTTTTAAAAATATTTTATATATTAACAGAGAACATAAGAAAAAAAAAATTTGTTTGGATCAGTAGCAATTCTACCGATCTTTCTACTCATGAAAATTTGCAGATATTATTTCTATTTTTGCTTCTTCTTTTTTAATATTTTCTATAGACAAAAAAATTCTTCAACAGGAGCTTTTTTTTTTTTTTTTTTTTTTTTTTTGAGCCGGCCTAATTGCTGCGAATATATGAGGCCTAATTGCTGAGTAGACACAAGAAAACTTGACAATATGAGACAACACAACACGAATATGCATCTGATCTCCAGAGATTCGCAGGACAATTGGAATCTAAGTCTTCTACTCTTACATGTGATTTTAGATTAAATATTGTTTACCCATGCATTTTAATAATTCAAACAATTAAGTATGAACTAGTTGCTATGACATTATTTGATCCTGTGTTTTGTGAAGTTTGCATCTTAATTAATTTGTAGCTTCTTCGAAGTTTCGGAGCCTCATCATAAAAAATATTATCAAGATAAGATCTGTCAGATTATATAGTGCAAACATATATAGAGATTGACTAATATGCTTTCGGTAGTATATGGGCTGAAGTGTTACCGGTTCAAATTTGAAATTTCAAAATCCAAAAAGTCGATCTGAACCGTTCATCTTGTTCTCCATATTAATCATCTTGTTCTCCATATTAATATGTGCTTGGAGACCAAATTTTACATTTTTCTGAATTTTTTTACTATTCATTAAGCCACTTTGAAAATCGCTGATCCAACGGTAACACTGTTTTGTTAAGCCACCGTTGGATCAGCGATTTTCAAAGTGACTTAATATATAGTAAAAAAAATTCAAAAAAATATAAAATTTGGTCTCCAAGAACATATTAATATGGAGAACAAGGTGAACGGTTCAGATCGACTTTTTGGATTTTAAAATTTCAAATTTAGACTGTGTGTAGTTCGGCTCATATGCTACCAAAAGCATATTAGCCTATCTCACATATATATAGCATACGGTGATACTAACGATACATTTTTTTTAAGCTAAAAAGTAAAAAAAAACTTTCTACATATAGAACATTTTTTTTTGAGGAGATAGACATATAACATTGTTTTTAGTCACTAGACCAAAGGTCAGACCTTTTGAGAAAAAAAAACTGTTTTAAATGGACATCTTTAGTCATGAAAACAAAACAAATGAAAAATAGATATATATGTCTACTCATTTGAGGAGACAAAACTAATCGAACAATAAATCAGATCCTCAAAATGGTAAAGAAGATGCATTCTTGTTCAGCAAAATGAAACACAAAACCTAATCAGAGTTTGGATTTGGATGCGATATCAATCACAAAACGGTAACGAACATCATTTCTTGCGAGGCGAGCCAATGCTTCGTTAATGTAGTTTGGAGCAACAATTTCAATATCAGATGTTATGTTGTGCTTTGCACAGAGATCTAGCATTTCTTGTGTCTCTTTAATCCCTCCTGTCATGCTTCCACTCACAGTTCTCTTGCCAAAAATTAGAGGGAAGGAGGGAAGATCCACAGGCTTATCAGGAGCTCCAACAAGTACCATTTTCCCGTTTACTTTTAACAGCTCGAGTATTGGACCGAGCGAGTGATGCGCAGAGACTGTGTCAATTATATAATCTAGGCTCCTTGAAGCAGCCTGTTTCCAATGTAAAGAGAAAATGCAAAATGTTAAAGTGTCCAACTAATATAAATTTTGTTTTTACCAGCAAGATACTGGTAAAATAAATATTATTAATTACCTGCATCTGTTTTGGATCGGTGCTAACGATAAATCCATCAGCATTAAGACGCTCCTTCGCTTCTCTCTCTTTAGTCGGTGAGGTACTTATCACTGTTACATGTAAGCCAAAGGCCTTACCAAATTTCACGGCTACATGGCCGAGGCCACCTAAACCGACCACACCGAGCTTTTTACCAGCTTGTAACATGTTGTGGTGCTTCATTGGACTGTACACAGTAATACCAGCACATAGCAATGGTGCTGTCGCATCGAGGGGAAGGTTATCAGGGACATGGACAACATATCTGAAACAAAGAAGGGACACTATTAACATCCTTCAATTTTGGAAGACCTTTTCATTTTAGGATGAGAATCATTCCTTCTGCATTATGTTCTACTGGTACGGATGGCTACAGTTCCAGAGATATGGCAGGAATTGCTCAATTTTGAGTGTTTTTTTATTATTATTTTGGTTCGTTAAATGGAGAATCTAAATTCATACCAACAATAACAAACAATTGAAACTTAATTAGTACAACACGCACGCACCTATTGTCAGCGACTAGCATCTCAGAGTATCCACCGTAGGTGATACTTCCATCCCAGAAAATGCCATTGTAAGTGAACTGGACTTGGTCACAGTAGTTCTCCTCAGAGGATTCACAAAATTCGCAGTTCAGACACGATGCATATATGCATCCAACCCCAACTCGATCGCCAATTTTGAAGTTTGTTACTCCCGAACCAACTTTTGTTACCACACCAGTGATCTCATGTCTGTTTTGCATCAGGTAAATTGATTTAGGTTGACTGTGTGAAATCCATAATTTCTTTAATAATTTGTGTAGTACATATACGGCTTCATTGCATTAGTACTCTGGTAGTAATGTTGTTCTTTTGGAGGGAAATAAAATCTGACAACCACCATAAACATGTTCTGAAACTATCAAATTGTGTGTTAAATGTGAGGTACTTTTTTCTTTTTAATGGCATTAAATTTCAGGTACAAAAAATGGCCATCTTGTACATTTTTTTTTGCTTCAAATCTGGTACAGTTACTGAGTCTGGTTAATTACCATTTACCTCCAATTATTTATTTATTTTTTTTTGCAAGGGACCTCCTATTTTTTGTCTACAAAATTTATAAAAGAAATATATTAGGCATCCGACATGCTCAAAATTATAAAATTAGTTCTTAAAAAACAAATTGAACATCCAAGAAACACTTCTGTGGGCTGTGTTATAAGAGTATAAGATCGTACCCGGGAACGACGGGGTACATGGTGATGCCCCAGTCATTCTTCAGGTAGTGCAAATCGGTGTGGCACATCCCGCAAAACAGCACTTTTATCGTCACATCCTCTGGTCCATTCTCCCTGAATACATATATATTACACAGAATCCATCAGCGGATAAACAAAGTTTGTCAAATTACCAGTAGACAGCAGCACATATATATTGCCACACCATATATAGGTACTTCACCTTCTTTTGAAGATGTACGGCGTAACCTTCCCCGATGAGTCCTTCCCGGCCCATCCGGTGACTATTTGAGTATGATTCTCAGTAGCCTCCATGAAAAATTTGATTATTTCTTTTTCCTCTCTCTCTCTTAGCCTCTGCAGTAGCTGAGATTGCAACTAAATGGATGTGAGATCTTGCTAGCTAGAGATGCTCTTCATATGGGCACCCAAGCATGCCTTTATATATAGACATGTGGTGGGTTACAAGTGGTTGGGTTGGGGATTGGTGGAGCCGGGGTCTCTGTAGTCTTGGTTTATGTGTTCACAATACACACACATATGTTTCATACCATTACCGCGTAATTGACTTAATTCCTTCTAATTTTTTTTCATTGAAGAACTACCACAGAATAACTGATTAGTGTTACATGGAAATTTAGTGGAAATTAATCGCAGCTTCCCTCGTATTTGCAAATTAGACGAACTAATTTTTCCAGTCAATGAAAGATTTAGTTGAAGACTGTGACTGACAAGTGGTTGGATGAATTCTTGTGCATTCAGGTAGACGTGGTATGATCTCTCCAGTTGGGATGAAATGGAGACACCTTTGACAAAAGCAGGGCGGAGATAAAATTTTGTTTATTATATGTTAACGATATAAATTTGCAGATTTTATGCTAAAATTTTAAATTTAATCGTTTTGTAGGAAATGTGGGAGTTGTATATAATGAGCAAACTTTAAATTTGGAATTCAAATTTGAGTTTCTTTTAGAGTTTGTTAAAAAAAAAAAAATTCCGCAGATCAATTCAATTTTTTTTTTTTTTTAAGTCAATTGATTTTCATTTCATGTATGTATATAAGTATGTAATTTCCATGCTGGAAAGTAAGGTTAACATACCAATAGGATATAAAAATAAATATATTAAGAGGGATCTAGTTACGACATTTATAAGTTACAACATCTTATAACAATTCATTGTAATTTTAAAAGTCCAAACAGTCAATCCAAATCATTCAACATAATATTTATATTAAATTGTGCCTGGAGGTAAAATTTTACATTTTTTTTATTTTTTTACTATTTATTAAATATTTTTCAAAACGGTTGTTTTTAGACAAATTCTCAACCGCTGAAAAACAACAGCTTTGTAAAAATACTTAATAAATAGTAAAATTTCAAAATATATATATATATAATTTTATCACCATGCATATTTTATTATAAATATCATGTTAAATGATTTGAATTGACTATTTAATATTTAAACTTTAAAAAACACAAAACCAAATTGTTGTAAGATGTTGTAACTTATAATATAATAGAGGAGAAATCCAATTACATCTTTTTTAGTGACACCGAATTACATTCTCGATTTTCAAAATTTTCAAAGTTCAGATAGTCAATTCAAACTATTCAACAGAATGGATATATTAAAATATGCTTGTAGATCAAATTTTACATTTTTTGAAATTTTTTTTACTATTTATTAATTATTTAACAAAATCACTATATTCAGATCTACCCATCTTAATAAATAGTAAAAAAAAATTCAAAAAATATATAATTTGATTTGCAAGCACATTTTAACATATCTATTATGTTAAATAATTTGACTCGACTATTTGAACTTAAATATAAAATATAATCAGGTGTCAATAAAAAATAATGCAATTGGATATCCGAATTGGAAATTCCTGCACCGTCTTTTGACCTAAATTCTTATTTATTTAAAAATATAACATAGTGAAAAAAAAAATTGGTGAAACTTTCGTGAAGGTTCTAGAGAGTAGTATTGTTTAAAAATGAAACTGATGAATGGATTTGGCTAATATATTATGGGTAGCTAAGAGGCCTCCCGTGCTACGGTTTAATATTCGATTTTTTAAAATTTTAACGGTCGATCCGAACCGTTCATTTTGTTCTCCATATTAATATGTGCTTGGAGACTAAATTTTATATTTTTTGAAAACTTTTTACTATTTTTTTAGATTTATTGAATATTGCTGTTTTTTATGGTTCAGATTTGTCTGAAAAACAGCAATTTTCAATAAATCTAAAAAAATAGTAAAAAAAATTTCAAAAAAATGGAAAATTTAGTCTCCAAGTACATATTAATATGGAGAACAAGATGAACGGTTCAGATCAACTGTTAAAATTTAGTCTCCAAGTACGAAAAACCTCTTAGCTACCTACAGCACCATAGCCAAGTCCTCGGTGAATATGAATATTAATTGACCATGACTCGACTTAAACAAGACAAATAAAAGAATCCATACCGGTCTTGGTTGAAAGTTCCTCTTCGAGTAGTTTCCAGGATTTGCTTTTGTTTTGTATCCCTTTCAGCTGCGTCACACTCACAGTAGACTTTTATCTCAAAGCTTAAAACACGACTGATGTGAAATTTCTGTGAATTGTTACTTTTTTTTTATAAAGAGGAGGATTCAAATATCTCTATTTTTTTATCGTTATTCTATTTTAATTTTTTTTAATTTTAATAGTTTAAAATTTAAAATAAAACCATTGGATATGAATTATATTATTTTATCTGTGCATGTGTTAAAAATTATGACATTTTAATTTTATTTTTATTATTATCTTGAGCTTGTAAATATGTATACTAATATGGATAATTTCTAGACATTGATTTTTCAACTTATTGATTCACATAAAATGAAAATAAAAATGTGATAATTTTTATGGGCATATAAAGAAAATAACATAGATCACGTCTAGTGGTTTTATTTTGACGTTAAAATTTTAAACTTTGAGTTTTTTAAGTTTTTAAAAATGAAGGCATGATGAAGGCATTTGAACTCTCCTCTTTTTAAAATAAGATTTTTTTTTTAATTAAAAGAGTTTGGAATAAAGCTACAATAAATTAATATGAGAAGTTTGTAAAAAAAAAAAATGAGGAAATTAAGATAAGTTTGTAAATGCATAATGTGTGGTTATTGGAATTTGAGAGAAAAATTTACTTATAAGAAATTATTAAATTCAGTGGTACAAAAATAAAAAGAGTATTTTGTTTATAAAAAATATAGAAAGACATGATTTAATGAGTATGTCCAGTATTATGAATAAGACTCAATTATTCCTATCCAATTTTTAATTTGTTTTTAATTTGGCACTGATGGGCAAATGGCTAACACATTTGATCATGTTAGAAATAGAATGGACTCATTGAGTTCAGTTCAAAATATTTTTTTTAATCCCACAGAAAAAGTAGTTGCTTCTGCTGATGTATAGAAAAAGTAGATGCTTATGCTGATGTATAGAAAAAGTATATGCTTCTGTTAATGTATTGGTTGTCATTTGCCTATCCAATTATTTTAGATCAGGCTAAATAAATATGATCTTTCTATATTTGTTGGAATTGAGACATTTTTTTATTTTTTTATATTTGTAAATTTAATAATTTCTATGGATAAAAAATTCTAAAAATTTGAACCCAAGTCTTTGCAACTGTAAAGTAGTATCAGACTACAAACTCATATTTAACGTTTTATGGGGGCTAAAAAAATATATAAATTTTAACAAAAAAGTTAATATACATGATTTTTTTTTTAAAAAAATCATGAGAGTGATTGAGCACTTATGGCTTGATCCGTCCCTTATCATAATCATCATTGTTATTAAAATAAAATACTATTGTTGTTATCTTTATCAATTTTATTGTCATTAATGACTATCACTATCACTATTACTATTACTATTCCTATCACTATTTAAAAATATAACATGGTGAAAAAAAAAAATTGGAAATTCCTGCACCGTCTTTTGACCTAAATTCTGATTTATTTAAAAATATAACATGGTGAAAAAAAAATTGGTGAAACTTTCGTGAAGGTTCTAGAGGGTAGTATTGTTTAAAAATGAAACTGATGAATATGAATTTAATTGACCATGACTCGACTTAAACAAGACAAATAAAAGAATCCATACCGGTTTTGGTTGAAAGTTCCTCTTCGAGTAGTTTCCAGGATTTGCTTTTGTTTTGTGTTCCTTTAAGTTGCGTCACACGCACAGTAGACTTTTTCCTCAAAGCTTAAAACACGACTGATGTGAAATTTCTATCTTTTGTTACTTCTTTTTTAAAATAAGATTTTTTTGTATAATTAAAATAGTTCGGAATAAAGCTATCATAAATTAATATGAGAAGTTTGTAAAAAAAAAATGAGGAAAGATAAGTTTGTAAATTAGTCCAATAACGAATTCAATACACATGCAATAACATTTATTGTTAGTATTTATATTTTATTCATTATCATCATTTTCTTACATCATAATCATAATCATATTCATATTTATAAGTTTGTAAATGCATAATGTGTGGTTATTGGAATTTGAGAGAAACATTTACTTATAAAAAATTATTAAATTCAGTGGTATGGAAATAAAAAGAGTATTTGATTTATAACAAATATAGAAAGACATAATTTAATGAGTATGTCCAGTATTATGGATAAGACTCAATTATTCCTATCCAATTTTTAATTTTTTTTTTAATTTGGCACTGGCTATCACATTTGATGATGTTAGAAATAGACCAGTCCAAAATATTTTTTTTAATCCCACAGAAAAAGTAGATGCTTCTGCTGATGTATAGAAAAAGTAAATGCTTATGCTGATGTATAGAAGAAGTATATGCTTCTGTTGATGTATCGGTTGTCATTTGCTTATCCAATTATTTTGGATCAGACTAAATGAGTATGATCTTTTTATATTTATTGGAATCAAGACACTTTTTTTACTTTTCATATTTGTAAATTTAATAATTTCTATAGATAAAAAATTCTAAAAATTTGAACCCAAGTCTTTGCAACTGTAAAGTATCAGACTACAAACTCATATTTAACGTTTTATGGGGGCTAAAAAAATATATAAATTTTAACAAAAAAGTTAATATACATGATTTTTTTAAAAAAAAAATCATGAGAGTGATTGAGCACTTATGGCTTGATCCGTCCCTTATCATAATCATCATTGTTATTAAAATAAAATACTATTGTTGTTATCTTTATCAATTTTATTGTCATTAGTGACTATCACTATCACTATCACTATTACTATTACTATTACTATTACTATTCCTATCACTATTACTATTATAAATTTAATTACTATCACTGTTACTGTTACTATTACTTTTATTATTATTAGTTATCATCATCATTATCATCATTGACATAATAAATTGCTCTCTTATGTGTTATGAGCTATAGGGCTGAACCCTATATATTATATATAATCCAAATGCCATACCAAAAACCAGCATTAGTACAATGACAACACAAGGCTAAATTGACAAACATTTCAATAACAAAAAGTTCTATGTTATTATAAAGGAGTTCATATAGATTAACACAAGTAGCTAGCATCCCAATTAATCATCCCATAAGCCTCTAACTTAGTTGTTGAATTGCATTGGGCTACTGTAAGTCTGTCCAAATGACCAGTTTTCTGGTACCACATCTTCAAATTTCAAATTTTGCCCATCAGTAAGTGTCACACTGAAGGAGATAGACTGATCTTTTAGACACACGTTTGAATGCCAATTGGCGCCGGAGTTTCTCGACATGACAATCCAGGAAGTGTTGGAGCCTTTGATCGAGACGGATTTGATCGACCCGTCACCGGCAACATTGCTGATAAGAACCACCATGAAGAAGGCTTGACCGTTTATTGTGAATTTCACGCCTCCTTGCTTTATGCATGGAACCCTGCAGTATCAACAAAAGGTGTTCTATTTCTCAGTAAAAAGTTTAATTTATTTTTTCTACAAATTAACAGGTTTTCAATTATATCAAGCTGCAACATTTTCTTTTTATAAAAAAAAAGTGAAGCTTTAGTCTACCAACATCTATTTAATATCTATAAATAACTTCTCAACCGAGTTTTGAACCCACAACTTTTTACATTAATGTATTGTCCTTTATCACTAGACCAAAGATCAACAGAGTTGTCTCAATTACATGCAAAACAAATACAATAGAGTTATAATCAAAAGACATGAGCTACATGAAGTCAAAACAACTCGATCAAATTTCTTTATCCGTGCTCCAATATTTTTCTCGTATAACTGAAAAAGAATTGTGTTGTTTTCTTCTTCTTCTTTTATCAAAATTAAGTTTTCATAAAGTTACGTTCTTATTAAGGTTTTAAATAACGATCATCATGTCATCATGAAAATGATAAATAAAAAAAAACTACCGTGAATAGCATAGCAATAGCATAAGCTATTGTACAAAGCGTTTTTTTTCTTCTAAAAATTATATTTTATATTTCTACTAATTAATAACATTATCTAAAGTCTCATAGAACAATTACTAATATCAAATTGATTAAGTAATTATAATATTCATACTAAATCGGTATAATTAAAGTCCAAATTAGTATTAAAAATATTCCCAATAATATTATAAACTATCTATTTTTTTCTATTCAAAAAAATTCTATAAGCATCATGAAATAAATTATCTATATTTTTTATTCAATATAATCTAAGTATAAATTATTAGAATTTAGAATTTAGAATTTAGAATTGGAGAAGTAGGTCAGAAAGAAGAAAATGTCCGAGATGGAGAAGCAACAATTCTGAGAGGAGCACAAGAGATAGGCTGAATTAAAAGTAACAACTATCTGGACTTTGAAGCAATTTGGTCTTTAAAAGAAAATTTTCAATTTGGTCCTTTTAAGATTTGAAAACACTATTATGCCACTATTTGTGCTATTTTGAACGCTTGTTCTTATAGACAGGTTTTTGAACTATGAAAGTCAAATACACATTAAAGGTCAATTATATAAAAACTTTATATTGAAAAAGAAATCATTTTATAGTATTAATGAAATTTTACTCTAAATAATATAGAAAATTACATATAAATATAATATATATTTTTATATATTTTTAATAGAGTCAATATAATATAGAAATTTTTTTGAAATAGTAAATAGTTTTGAATGCCCTGAATTAGTTAAACGATTTGGAATGTCCTATATTTATAAGTGATCAAGAATAAAAAAAAAATTATGTAAATAATAATGGCGTAAATCTGATCATGCATTTTAGATCAGCGAGATGAAATATGAATAATGCAACCTTATTTTTAATACGTGTGTGTGTGTGTATATTTTAATAATATTAGTACGGAATGAGAATCAAAATATTTCGTCTCATCTCAAGTTTCGACAATTGATTTTAAATCTGCGACATTCTATGTTGAGAAACAACATCTTAATTAGTTGCTTAATTACTTGTAAAAAGTATAATTAGGTTTTCTAATTAAAGTTGAAATCTTACTTTGTAAAACAAAAAATAATATTGCATTTCTCTTTACTGATCTTCTCTTCAAATAATTGTCATACAAAATATTCAAAGTTTAAATAACATTTATCGTGACATAACATAACAGTCGAGAAAATGATACTATTACCATATTACGCCGCTATAGCGCGTTGTAGTGCTTATAGCATCATAGTTTTTATGATTCGAAAATACTATAGCAGTGCTATAACATTGCTATAATGCACCATTTAAAATCCTACAAAAAAATGAAAATGTTGTACTTGCTGTACTTGTGTCTTACGTTATATTGTTGCTGTGTGTGTGTGGGTGGGTGGGGGGGGGGGGGGGGGGGGGGGGGGGCGGATAGAGTGTGGGTGTGCGAAGTTAATATACACTTGCTCTTAAATGTTGAACAAGTGGCATTAACTTCTTTTTAATATGTAAGTTGGCCTTATTCAGTATTGTGGGACGTATACAATATAATCTCTAGTTGTACTTATTTTAGATTTTATAAGTGAAATAAAATTAAAATGAAACTAAAAGTATCATTATTTAATAATAAATAATATTAATTAAACAATAAATTGTTTTCATGTATGTAGAGGTGAAAACAGAGCAAATACGTACAGAGTGGGTATTGGTAAAAACATATCCATATTCCTTTTTATTTTTTTGAATACAAATACGGATCGAATTGAATCGTGAATTTGTTAAAAAAATATTAAATTTCATAGTATTTATCTAATTATAATAATGAATAATATTTTTTTTCATAATATATATTAAAATATATGGTATATATCTACTATTCGGATACATATAATTAAAATGTAAAATCATATTAGTATCTATATCTACATAGATATTTGAATATCAGATATTCACTTCTGATTTTTCTAAATACGAATCAAATATAGATTGGATATTATCCATACCGTTTTCACCCCTAGATTTGTACCAAACTATGCAAATACAAATATTTTTTCTAAATTGTCCAATTAAACTTAAATAGTCAAATAGAAATGTATAAGCACTCTGAAATTTTTGGAACACCATATTTTGTTTCTACCTAATTTATAATCAGATATATTAATATAAGCTTTATTTTCTATGAACTTTCCAATTAATATAAAACAACCACAATATTCTTATGTTATTTTGGCTTAATTTATTCAATCACCCCTTTAACATTTTATGAAAATTTAATAAAATGCTTGACAACCACTGTTAAGTCTCTAAAAAAAAACATTTAATGAAAATTAATAATGTCTATCTGACTCGACACCCCTATCTCTTTCATCAATAATGAAAAGATATTCAAATTATACTATTTTTCATATATGTTCAGATCATGTGATTTTAATTAATTTTGACATGAATTTTCTTTGTTGTTGTTATCACATAATTACAAATTCTGTACGTACGACAGATTAATTAATGCCGTTCGGCAGTGAGCGACATGAGACTTACATAATTTCAATTTTCATGCAAGCGCAGAATGCAACGATGAGCATGCTCTTTAAGTAGCAGTATGCTAGCTAGTTGGCAGTTGTACTGGCTTTGAAGGCAATTAAATGTTATGTTGAGATTTTTATGATGGAAATTAATTTCAGACCTATGGCATTTATGCATTGGTTGTAAATTAAGGAACTAGATCTTCTGCCTTCCGGGGTGTAGAAAATTTTTGTCTCTAAAGTCACTGCGGGGTGGAATCAGTTACTGTTAAAGAGTTTAAGTAATGCTACTGTTTTTAAATGAGGGACTACCAGCAGTGACTTTGGGGACAGAATTTTTCTGCTCCCGAAAGACAGACGATTCGGTCTCGTAATTAAATAGTTGCTCATATCTGTTGGAATCACTGCATGAACATGTGATCAAATTTAATTCCTAGACATCACTTCACGTGGAGACCACCATAAGAAATTCATATACACAATAGGAGTAACCAACAATAATTGAATAATTTTCTATTAGAAGAAAATCATAATACATATAATCATGCCTCCATTTTTAAAAACTTAAATAACCAAAAGTTTAAAACTTAAACGTCAAAATAAAATCGTTAGATGTGATATATGTTATTTTCTCTACGTGCTCATAAAAAATTATCACATTTTGATTTTGCTTATATGTAAATTAATAAGTTAAAAAATCAACGTCTAGAAATTATCCACATTAGTATACATTTTTACAAGCTCAAGATAACAATCAAAACAAAGTTAAAATGCCATAATTTTTTACACGTGGGTAGATAAAATGATATAGTTCATATCCAATGGTTTTATTTTGAATTTTAAGATTTAAATTTTGAATTATTAGAGTTTTTAAAAATAAAGACACGATGAAGATACAAAAGTTGGAGGCATTTGAATATACATGTAGTTATTAATGATGCTTTTACCAAGACTGGATCCGTTATATATGGGCTTTTTTTAGCATTCTAGCAAAACTATGAGGCCATACCCTGGATCAACTTTTATTTTATTTGGGCCCAATAGCTGGGCTTTGTTAGCATTCTAGCAAAAGTATGATCTCCCCTGGCCCATTTAAGTTTATCTCTTCTTTTTTTCTTTTACAATGAGGCAATACCATGGATCAACTTACTTTTATTTTTTTTTGGGCCCAATAGCTGGGCTGATTAAGTGGACTACTGGTACAGCAATGGCAGTACCTTTGGTACAACACTATTGTTCTCATCCAACCTATTAAGATAAATGAAAATGGTTCTCACCTTTGGTACAACACTGGTACCACTTTGCTCTCATCCAAGCTGATTTCATTCCAAGCAAACTGACTGAGATGGAAATGCTCATTCTCCAGCTTAGTATCGCTGCTATCGCTCAGCAATCCTCTTTCGGGCGGAAAGAAGGAAGTTGCCACAACTGTCACTGTTGATCCGTCACGACAAAACTTGGAGCCTGATTGGCTGTTGCATGTGATCTTATAGCATTGCCCGCAAGATTGCCCTTCTTTAAACAGCACTCCACTGAGAGCGGCAGCGTATTTCTTGTCGGCATTTATGATATTGTACCCGCAAGCCCCGACTGACATTCACGATTCAAATTCAGTGCCTCATCTAAATTGAAGAAAATGTAATATTCTTAGTAGTTACCTGTTGGATTAGTGCTGCTCCCACTTGATGTTGCGGTTGCGGTGCTCCAACCGGGCGCATCTAAACTTTCTACTTGTTGCCCTTCAAAAAGCATTGCTAACATAGCTAGAATTGGAAAGAGTGTAGCCATGTTTGAAAAAATTAAGGATTGGAGGAGAGGAAGTAACTGTAACCTGGTAATGTTGTGCTTAAATGCATAAGCATTTGAATTAGATAGGAACTTAATTTACATAAGTTGAATATTTATGTGGCATTTTTTCTATAAAGGAATATGTAGTAATTTCATTGAATTTACATGCATGGGCCCCACAAACTGAAATATGCCATCCACATTTTCAAAAGAGTGGGCCCAAGTTGTGTACTCAATCGCCATATAAAATGCAGCAGGAGAGAAGTATAGTACCCGGTATAAGGAAATGGCCATATGCCTCAATGCATATATGTGTTGTATTGGATGAAGCCTAACACTAATCCAATTTTAATGCATGTGTTGTGTTGGATGAAACCTAACACTGATCCAATTTTTGCGGTTTGATGAAGTTGAATATTTTAATTAAGAATTGTAGCTAAAGTCAGCTCCTATGAGATTCTGTGCAAGCGAGATATCCAACATATACTGTCAGGGACTCAGGATAAATAACATGTTCCTCTGTTAATTTTACAAGAACCATACCTATCTCATTCACATTCTCCAAAGTAAAATTCTACTTCAATTCAATTCGGTTGAAATTTAATTTTTAGATCTTTAGAGTCGGTGATATTCAATTGAACGATCGAGTTTGAACGAGCTAATACTAATTCTAATTACTTAATTTGTTTATCAACTGAAAATCAATCGAACTACCGAGCATCGACTAACTCAAAATCAAATCGAGCTTGAGCTTGAGCTCTGAACAACCTTAATTAGTAATTTTTCTTTTATTTTTTCCATATTAGCTTAAAAATCTAAATTACAAAAAAGACTAATAGATGCTTTTTTGTAGATAAAATTTATTTAATTACTAATAGACCGATCTTATTGTTATACTGAAAAAAATTACAATTATTTATTAAAAGGCGAGTATATTATGTCGTATCAATGACCAAATATTTCATACCGAGCTATTTCTAGTTAAAATCGAGTATATATATGTTAGATCAAATGATTTAAACTCGTTTCGAGTTAAAACTAACAAAAAATCTAATTAAATTTGAATCAATGCGCAAGTTTCTACGTTTACAAACTAACTTACTAGCTGAATAATTTATATTGAATCAAAGGAAAGCGCTAGGGGTAATGTTTGGTTGTGGACTAAATAGTTGAATAAGGGTTTTAGGTTTATGTTTATTCCATCAAATGTACTTTAATTAAATCAGACTAAGATGACATAAGTTGAACTTTAGACCGGCCTAAAATGCAAAACTTTAAGGCACCTTTACAGGTGGTTTAACGTTTAATCCGTCCGACTATCTACAGTTCTACACTACAAAAAATGTGACACAAATCAATAACACAGAGAAGAACCAAACTCCCTGAATCTCCCTCCCTCCCTTATTTTTATTGATCAAGCTTAATCTTACAAGCAAGGTTTTTCTATGTATTTCTATGTATCTTAATTATTAACAGATACCAGGACACAAATCAATAACACAGAGAACACCAAATTCCCTGAATCTCCCCTCCCTCCCTTATTTTTATTGATCAAGCTTAATCTTACAAGCAAGGGTTTTCTATGTATCTTAATTATTAACAGAGACGCACCTCTGTTATTATATCTATGCTAGAAAGAAAAAACAGCAACAATCATTCAGATATAGTAAATAAATATTGACTACCTATACATAGCTAACCATAACAAATACAAAAGATAGTGATAGATTGCAATCCAACAAAAAGATAGTTATTCCAATCAATTGATAATTCTGAAAAAGATTCTGAATCAGAAACATTCAAATTTTTATGTGAGAAGGAAGTCATGGATAGCTCGATTGCTTGAATGAGTGATGTAACAGAGTCCAAGGTTCCCTCAGGTGATATTGTTTTGTTGTCAAACAGAAGATAACACCTCGCTTTCCAAATATGCCATGCAATGGGAAGGGACAGTGCCAGTCGGTCCTGATTAAGCGGTTACCATAATTGTGCTAACATCTCACGTATCGAAGACCTTGGCGTACGTGTCATCTACCCGGTTGAGTGGAACCAGCAGGCTGCACTTGCATGTGGACAGAGGAACAGTACATGCACCGTATCCTCTTCATTGGAACCACAGATTTTGCAGTTTTGAGCTAAATTAGCATTTTGTATACCCGTTTGACTGAGAATTCAGGTTCTCCCATTTTACAAAAGAATTACTGGTTCAATTCACGGAGTTTAAATTCTTATCAAATGAGGAATAACTTAAACCATAACATAACTTCATATTTCAATAAAATATAAACAAGAAGTTGATTTAAGTTGGAATAATCAACTTGAGTCTCTTAAACTTTAGTGACCGAAACCATATGCAGGCACACTTAATTACTAACCTCACGTGAAATTGATCACACTTAATTTCTCTTTTAGCTTAAGCTAATATTTAATTAAATATTAATTTATTTTTCTTCCTCGAATAAATTTCCATTAGAAACTTCTTTTTGTGACATTTGCCTCTAACCATTATTTTTCTTCAAATTATATGATTTGCATTGAGATATTTTTCTTCAAACAATGAAACTGCTGCATTAATTAAGATTCTCTCACAAGCTCAATTTGAAAACTCAGTACTTGCTAATTACTATTTTATATATAGGTTACAATTCAAAAATTAAAGCTTTGATTCAAATTCCACAAAGACAACCAGAGAGCAAAAATTAAACTAGCATTGCCTCTAACCAATTCTAAAGGAGCGGCGGGCAACATAGGAAAGTTTGAGCACACCTCAGCCGCCGGAACCCCTGAACTGAACTCTCATTACCCCATACTAATTAAATTGTTGTGAACTTGTGTATGTCTTTCCAAAGTCCCAATTCCTGGCTATATCTGGAAAAGTTAGGGTTTGGCCGTCAGTAGTCGTGACAGTGAACGATATTGATTGGTGGTTTAAGTGTGCATTGGATTGCCAGTTGCCACCCCAGTTCCTTTGCATAGGCATCCAGCCAGTGTTGGATCCTTTTATTGACATCGACTTGATCGAACCACGTCCCCCCACATTTGTCACAAGCACTAGCTCAAAGTAGTCATGGCCATTTATTGTGAACCGCACTCCTCCTCGCTTTGAGCATGAAATCCTGCATCGGTTGTTAGTACAACAAATTAAAATAAGTACTTCGATAACCTCAGAATAGTTTTATATATGTGTATGAATGTTGTGTGCATGTTAGTGTATGTAAGAGAAAGAAATATAGGGAGGGACCTTTGGTACAGAACTGGAACAATACCGCCTTGGCGCACGCCAATCGTTTCCCATGCCGGCTGAGACATATCAAAATGCTGATTAGGTTGGTTGCACCAACCGCCATTTTTGTTAGACAGCGCGTAGTTTGGTGGGCAAAAGTTGGTAGCAGTAACAATAACAGATGCACCTGATATGCAGTACCGGTTCCCTGTGCTGGAATCACACATGATCTTGTAGCATTCTCCACAAGCTGCACCGTCATTGAATAGGGTCGTGCTCAGTGCAGTAGTGTGAGATCCATATCCATTGTAGTACAAATCTCCATAGCCGCATGCTCCACCTATATAAATAATTATTGATAATATAACCAACTTTAACTTTATCAAACATCTTTCAATTAATGCTTTGGCATTAGAGCATTCTTTTTTTTCGGAGAGATATATAAAATATGTTAAGTTAAGAAAAGAAAAGAGTATACATAAATTGTTAGTCTTACCCATTGTGCCAGAAGCATCGCTTCCACCGTAAAATGTTGCAGTTGCTTTGTTCCAAGAAGACTCGTAGGAATCTGCCTGGACTTGAATTGATACGAAGAACAACGCAAGTAAAACTAGCTCTGTAAATACCCCGACCTTCTTCTCCATCTCACCCCTCTCTGTCTCAGTAAGTCAACAGAGTACGTAGTGCAAGAGTGAGATGAGAAGTAACAAGTAATGTAACGAGAGAGGCTCAAGAACAAGTATAAAGTGTGCTTAAATAATTAAACTGGAATAGGTAGCCCATTGATTAGATGATAATCAAAGGTAGCATGCACATGTCGAACTATGCAAGTTGATGTGCAACAAGTGCTTGCATGACTTGCGGGGATTAATCAAATCTTTTTTTAATTGGGAAATTTTCATTTTTCGATTTTGACTTTCTTGGTATGGCTGTAGCCGACTTCTCTGCACATATATAGTCAACCCGTTTGCACGTTCCCTGGCCCTTAATAGAGATGTACAATTAAGCAGCCCATTTAAGTTTTTAGTTTTTACCTACTGATCCCATTAGTTCAGCCTGAAAAATATTAACATTTGTTTATGTACGGATTGAAATGCCAATATATGAAGGGAATAGATGTGACAAGCACTAGTGGAGAACCAGCAATCAGGAACAGTCAAAAAAACAAATAACAGGAACGGATCTATGACCGTTCTTGGCCTAGGATTACTGATAGTATCTCTGATCAAGATCGATACAATTAAGAACGATCGTTATTAAAAAATTGTTACTGTTTCTGCAATCAAGAACGATCGTTTATTTACAGCTGTTACTGTTTCTGTGATCAAGAACGGTCATTTACTAAATAGCCGTTATTGTTTCTGCAATAAATAAACGGCTTTTAATTTATTAGTCGTTCCTGATACAATCAAGAACGGTTAATAAGCCGTTCCTGGTTGTTTTTGCAAAATATTGGTATTCAAATGTCAGGATCGGACTTTTAGTAATAGCCGACGCTCATTTTTTTTTTTTTTTTTTTTGGCTGGCAACATGTAGGTATTAACTATTAACACATTATACAATTACACAGTGCATCACTTAAATTCAAATATCACATTTAGATAATTAAAATTTTACATATTAATTCCACATTTACATAATTCAAATTTTACTGAATAACACAATAATATATAATACCATATTATCTAAATATCACATTATCATAATACAAATTACATGCAAGATATGCCATCAGATACCTAACAAATTTTCTGTTTAAGTTGAAATAAGTTTCTTATCAAATTGAAATAGGTATGCCATCAGACCACCTACAAAATATGCCATCAGACCACATTAAGTATATATGTTTCTTCTATAGTTGAAAACTTGAAATATTTCTTATCAAATTTGCTGTATCTAATTTGAAAAACCAAATTGGTTATGTCGTCGATCAACTGTTCATACTTAACTGAAAAACTAATTTTCAAACCGTTCTCTTTTTCAAATGAGAAAAAGTAATATCCCCCGAGTTACAGTCCCCCAAAAATCTCTATGTATAAAAACATTTCTTTTTTAGCTTAATTCTGACGCGTTTTTAACTGCCACAACTGTCATAATTTCAAGTACAATATGTATGTTTACAGAATTATATGTGTATGTTTATAGGATAATATATGTATGTTTATAGGATAATATGTGTATGTTTACAGGATAATGTGTATGTTTACATGATATTATGTGTATGTTCACAGAAGTTGGTTCCCAACAGCTGTCATGCATTTTCAACAGCTGTCACGTGTTTTTAACAGCTTTCACGCGTTTTTATGTTTACATGATTTGTTGAATTAGTTTACAGGATTTAGTATTGATGTTTACAGAATTATATGTATATGTTTATAAGATAATATGTGTATGTTTATAGAATAATATGTATATGTTTACATGATAATGTGTATGCTTACAAGATATTATGTGTACAGGATTTAGTATATTTACAAAATTTGTTGAATTAGTTTACATGATTTAGTATTGATGTTTACAAAATTAGTTGAAAATATCTAAGGATTTTTTGGAAACTGGAGTTGGGGGACTATTAGTTGCTTCCTTTTTAAATTTCATCAAATTTGATATACAATCAATTTTAACTATATAAAAACTAATGTAAATTGTGTATGGTTGTCACAGACATATGCGAAAAATAGATATTATTAGCATAAATTGAAAATATAACAATTGGCCACTAAACAATTTTGAGTAATTTGTGAAGCTTGCTCCTTAATTTGCAGCTTCTTGGAAGGTTCTGAGCCTGATCACCAAAGAAAAAAAAATCCAGATCTGTGAAACCAGGACAAGTGTGTATATATATATATATAGGATGATAAAGAATAGAGTTTTGGGTATGACTTGGTTTAATTTTCATGTAACCTGGTTCTCTGTAATTAATGCTGAGGCCAGGTGCGCGCAGATCTCTAGTCTATCACATGACATTAGCTGTAATATTTTAGTTTATACATACCAGAGACAGAGAGATACTATTCGTATTTGAATAAGCAATTAAGCACGCAAGCTCCGGATAATGTTGCTTAAATTCAGACGAAGTTGCCACGTCTTACAACTTAATTAGGTTGTTTACAATATGAGTTTATTAGTTGTTCAATACTGTAATATTTCTATGATATAAAACAATGATGTAGATATACATCATTGATGCATCCTTCTTCAGCAAATGAAAACCCCAGCTCTGGAGCTTTAGACCCGCTACCAAGAACTTTTGAGTAAAGGTTGAAAATTAAGTCACCTAACTATTTAATATTCACAAAAAATTATTTTTTTTGGATTTTGAATTTACGACCTCCTACACTGAGTGCATTGCCTTTGCCATTAGACTAAAGGTTGAAGGAATTGATCACTCAATTTTTATTTAAGCTTAATTGTACTCCTATTTTCTCGAAATCAGGGTAATCTAAATCTGTTATGTTGACAAAGCGATGAATCTTATTCCTGATTCATTACCCTTCTTGCCAGAGCAGGAGCTATATTGAAGGAATGGGATCAATTGACCCCCCATTTATTTTAAATTTTTTTGTAATTATATATGATTTTCTATATAGTATAAAATAAAATACTATAAATACAATAATATCAACCTCCATTCACAACATAAAAATTTTATATGACTAATTCTCATTCATGATATTGTGACCCCATAACTTGAATCTGATTCCTGCCATCTTTCTCATAATTTTTGTTTAAACCCGATTGCAGCAGAGAACGATTTCTTAGTCTTGACAAGACAGTTTTGACCATAAATTATTTACGGTCAATCCGATTTGTTAGTCTTTTAGATGGATAAAGATGATACACCGCAAATGATGGTTGGTTGTAGAACCTCTTTTGATTAGTTCTTTTGTTACATATCCTAATATCGAGATGACAGCACGAGATGCAAGGTGATAAGTAAAAGGTGATGGTAATGATCGATGAACATGTGAGAATCCTCAAAATCCAGTGAATAACAGGTGCAATAATATTAATTATATCAAACATACTGATAGAGAGATAATACCAGATCGGTCAACCATCAACAGTATTTCTTTTTCCATATTACCAGATATTAATAAATTCGAACACAGTCGGCGCATATATAGAATATTACTCGTAAAATTCGTAAATCCACAAATAATCAAGTATAATAAAGATATTATTTGTAAAATTTAGAGAGGTGCTAAGTGCTAACTAAAATAATATGAATATTATTAAAAAAAGAAGATCTTGTTAGTTATTACTATGCCATCTAGCACTACGAACCCTGACTAGAAGCCTTGGAACCCTTCATCACATTGAATGAATAACCAATTACCTAGTCAAGTTTGGTTTCATTAATGAATGCACAACCTACCATGCATGAAAAAACACTTTACTTTGAATTAAAGCAAACCTGGATCAAGCATAAGAACACCATACAGAATTACCAGAGATTACACTTGAATCCAAATATCCAATAAACTTTGTATTGTTACCTCAAATTACTCATATAATCCTCACTGTATAACGTTGTAGATTACCTGCAAAATTTCCTTATTATAATTTGACAGCAAGAAAAAGAAACAGAAAACCAAAAAAAATAATTCTCCATTAATAAAGCCTAGCTAAGCAACATATGTGACCTTAAATTACCCCTGATTATTAGGCAAATTTGTTCTATTTGCACCAAAATTCCCAAATTTAGGCATGGGTGAACTAGAATCACTTGAACCAGTCTTTTCACTTGACTTGGTGGACTTCGTGCTTAAATTAAAAATTCCAAATTTAGGCTTGATTGGTGCACTGGTATTATCAGTAGCATTGTCCTCGTTTCTGGACTGCCCCAAATTTGGGGGTCTAAAATTTTGGGTATTGTGCCGAAACTGGTCGCGTCCTTGGTTAAAACTGGTCGCATCCCTGTTATGAAACTGGTCGCGTCCTTGGTTAAAGGCATCTCTGCTATTCTTTCCCTGAGAATTAGTCATCCCAATACGCTCTTGGTTAAAGCCATCTCTGCTATTGTTAACCCGAGAATTATTCATCACAACACGCTCTTGGTTATAGCCATCTCTGTAATTGAAATCTCTGGGATTTCTTGGTGCAATGCGCTCCTTGTTGAAGCCATCTCTATTGTTGAACTCTGTAGAATTACTTGGTGCAAATCGTCCTTGATTAAAGGAATTATCTCTGCCATTGTAATCTCTGTAATTGTTCGGTGCAATCTGCTGGTTGGATGTAGTATGTTTCTGGGGTTCAGTCCGTACTGCATACCGGTTCGTTGCAGTTTTAGGCAGTTCTTCTTTGACTGAATCAAGTGCTGGTTTGTTCAGAATTTCTTCAATTTTTGAGTTAGTGGGGGTTGCATCATCAGATTCAGAGTCACACTCCCATACTTCATCAGGTTCATCAGCAGGTTTAGGAGCTGGCAATGCTTTTGGGTTGTCTGCAACTTTCTTTTTACCAGATTTTTTGGTTTCAAATTTGATGTGTCTAACAATTGCATATGCATGTTTTGAATCAACATGGGGTCCACTTTCTACAAAAGAGACATCTTTTATCTGCTCAAACAAAACAAAACAAAACAAATTTGAAATGGCAATTTATCTTGAAAAATATACTTGTAAACTTTGCTATATCTTAAAGAGGAAAATAAGCTTGCATATGATGTATACATAGCCTAAGCATTTTGAAATATGTCAGATTAGACCTGAAACATTACTAGCACAGAATAACATACAAGTTGAAAAGTACAAATAAAATAGTAGTATGACAGAGTGAATGTAGAAGAGATGCATACCAATGCTAAAAGGCGTGAAAGATGCTTTCCTAACTCTTCCTCTTGAGTACCAGATGGTAAAGCTGTGCACTGAGAACAAAATGGAATAGTCAAATTCAGGCACTGTGCAACATACCTGATAAAGAAAAAGAAATATAACAAATGGGCTATAAAGTTAGTGAAAGGTACCTTAACCCTATATCCACGCTCAATCAATCTAGTGATGCTTTCAGCTTTCACTTTTAAGTCATTAAGTTCCTACAATAGAAAATATTTACTCATAAATTATCAACTACAATGAAACTAGTGCGATATTTTCTTCTCCTTCTTTCATTACTTACAGTTTTTGCTTTAAATCGCACCTCCTTCTTTTCACCACCCCTAAGAGAAAGTGCTGACTGCAATTACAGTTTAGCAGTTAAAAAATATGCTCAATGCAAAATACAGAAGTGAATATGAGAATCAATAAATTACTAACTAGAGATCATAGAGTTGGCCATCTGTGGCATATGCTATCACTTCAAATTTGCACTTTTCGAAATTTGAAGTGGCAGTCTTAATCATTCAGTTTGATGTTAACAAAAACATCTACAAGGAGATGCACTTTCAACATTTATGAAGAGTTACCATGTCAATGAGACATGGATTTTATGTAATCAATTTTAGCATGTCACAAGTTTTTTATGATAACTTTCAAGTCTGAATTCAGGAAACTGTCTACAGATTTGAGACCGGCTATAAGTCTTATATGAGCTTTTAGCTGATCAAATACAATGTTGTCAAGGGCAAAAATATAACCTTTGTTTTTGCACGCTCCTTTTCCGTGATTTCTTTCTTGTACTTCTCCTTGTGAAAATCCATTATCTTACAAACAGGTGGTTCGGCATCTCTTTGAACCTAAATATTTCGTTGTTAGAAATTATATTTTTTTTTACCAATCTAACATACAGATAGAAAAAAAGGATACAAAGTCACCCAACTTGACAATAATATATCAAGAAAATTATACAAATACCAACTAAAACAAACTATGAAGTTGCTGTTTAGTTCTAATATACAAGATAAAGAGTCATCTCAATGAAACTTGTGAGTATATATTCAACCAACTACAAAAGTATTTAGTGTGTACCTCAACTAAATCGAGATCGAGATGCCTTGCACGATCAAGTGCTTCTCTCACGGAGATAACAGTGTGCCCTGAAAATTTTGATCAATCAGTAGAATTCCCGCATAAAACAAGACCTTTCTTGATTCAGTACAAGCACAGTAAACCGAAAATCTCTTATCTATCCAAAAAGAAAAGAAAAAAGAGGATATTTTGATAAAAAAAAAAAACCGCATGCCAATGATACCAAAGCAACAACATGATACAGTTTTCCAGCTCGCAAAAACTTATTTAGGGTAGCAAATATGATTCACACACACCTAATGGTATAATATTTTTAAGCACAGAAGGTGAAAATGGTATAAAAATTATATGCTTTCGATACAGTATAAACTATCTGGAACACTAGTACACGAGCACAAAATGTTTAAGTGCCTGTGAGGCTCTAGCAATGATGATAACCAAATAATGATCACACAAATTTCCCAAATTAGGTTTATATACATATAATTCAACAATATTATACCATGATAAGATCAAAAGCAGAAAAAAATTACTAAGTGAAAACAATACCATCCTCAGTGACCAGCCGAACAACTGGGGCGGTTATCGCACCATTAAGCCTGGGTCCATCAGAAGAACTTCCACTTGACTTTGTCTTAGGTTTGGCCTACGATCAATTCAAAAATGAACCACTCAAATCAATGTTTATCAATCACAAACAAAAGAATAAGAAATATATATTATTCATAAGCTGACTTGCACGGGGGCAGCAAAGGATCTGAGTTGAATGAATGCAAGAATTGGAGCAGCGTAAACTAGCGGGGGCTTGGAAGAATTGACAGCGACCGGAGAAGGGGAGGTGGCTGGGATGACAGAAAGTCGATTGGAGAGAAAGAGAGTAAAGGGTCGGAGGCGATTGGATCCGACCCGATACCACATGGCCATCACTTTGATCGGAGATGGTACTGGGAAGTCGGGGTTGGGCAACGAGAGAGGAGTTTTACCAAATGCACCTCCAGTAGGGTTCGGAACTTGTCTGAAGGTCTTTACTCTATTTTGAGTTTGAGATTGAATTAGATTCAAATCATACTGTTTGATTTGTTTCATAACGAAGTTTAATCGAACAAATTAATTGTATTTTTTTTTTGAATCAAATTGAAGTCAATCGAATTACAAACTATGAATTTTTTTGACAGCCATTTGTAGTTTATGTATTATTTTTTTCATGAGAAATAAAATTCACGTAGTTTTCTTTTACCTTTTACCTTTTACGAATTCACGTCGATGAATTATAGATCAGCTCAAAATTTTCTTACTTTTTACACTGCTTGATTGATTAATATCACGGTATGTATCCAATCAAATAGAACTTATTTCTATTATTAATTTGTTATACTGCTGAAGTACTTTTTTATTATAAATTACTATTATATTAATAATTTTGAGTTTTGATATAAGTTTGATTCTTGCATTATTAAAGATTGATTGTTAAAATTATTAGTCGCATTATTTGATATTCGAATCTAAATAGTTCACGAATCAATTTTAAATGAACAATATCTAGTTTGAGTTTGAATAAGATTCAAACTAAATTGATTAAATTTATTTTAAAACAAATTAATTACGAACTTTTTCCAAATCAAACTCAAATCAAATCAAGAACTACAAACTTTGTCTTTATGTGCAGACCTAGTCCAGTCCAAAGCCATTCGGGTGAGTTCCGAACCCCTCCAGTAAATATATTTAAAGCACCACCTTTTGGGAGCGGAGTGTTTCCGATGGGTGTTGGACCAAATTCTATTCGTGCCCAATATTGACCGTTCGATTTTCGTTATAATTCGTGCAATAAAACTTTAAGTTGCTAACTGCTGCACGAAGCTTGACGCTAATCTAGCGGCCCATACGGCCAATACCTAGCATCAGACCTAATTTGGTCCGATGCCAAATCGAACCCTTTTCGCTCCCAAAGTTTTCAACTAAAGAGTGCGTTTTCTTTGATATATCTCAACTTTTGCGTGACCAACGTGTCCGGTGCCTATTCGGGGGTGTTGTAGGGGTTAGTATTATGTGAGCTTTGAGATTCGTGCAGAACGTATTTAAACAGTTGGGATTTTCCATAAAGTCACGCAAAGTTTGAGATATCTCAGAGGATACGAATTCTTCAACTAAAACCCTGCAAACTTGGAATCATATTTGGGCCAGATATAGTTGTTGTACGTTTCAATTTGTGTTCAACAAAAGCCCGTAAACCGACAATAAAAGCTCTGTTAGGCCTTGAATAAAGCTCACACAAAACCCGTTAACTGGCCCACCCGAATCCGGACCATGCTAGAGCCTAGAAGAAAGAAAGTTGCAGACCTTGTGGGTCCCACAAGTCCTCGGCTTTTCATCCATGACAAGAAGCCGCCGACCAACCGCTCCACTCGCAGCAAACCAGGCAGCGCTTTCCGTCAATTTTAATGGTAAAGATAAGTGGATACCAACTCGTACACAAGTTTGCAGCGATGACGCAGAATCCTTCCAAAGTTGTTTATTTGTAACACACCTTTTTCAAAAACAGTATACAATGATATTGCTCTGATAAATATAATAATAATCGGTTGTATAACAAGTTACTTATTAAAGTATTTGAAAGAAGAAAAATGTTAAAATTAAGTTATTAAGAAGAGGATTCAAATATCTAAATTTTTTGTGCTCTTACTTTTTAAATTGTAGACGTTAAAAGTTTAGAACTCAAGTAATACAATGATAAAACCTCTAAATGTGATTTGTATTAATTATTCCATGCATACATTAAAAAATCATATCATTTCAACTTGTTTTAATCAAACTAAAAACTTAAAAATCAATATTAAAAATTATCTACATCAATGAATTTTTTAAAACTCCATATGACAATAAAAAAAAGTCAAAATATCATCTTATATAAGTACTTAGAAAAATGAAGTGAATCACATGTAACTATCAATTTTAGGGTCGTAGTTTCTTATTTTGTGTTACTCAAGTTATAAATAATAAAGGCATATTTTTAATTAAGCAAGAAAAAGAAATATCATCCTCATTTATGCGTTTAAGACATACAAGAGCGAAAAAAGAAACCGTTCACAGAAAAGGTAACTTGATTTTTAATATAAGAACAAAAAAACTTTAATATTGCAAAATTGAGAATTCTTATGACATTCTAATATTCTTTTAACCCTCTAAATATTTTAATATTAAAATAATAAATAAATAAAACTTACTTTTTTCATTCAAAGAATGACAATTTATATGTTCCTTGATTCATTATTTATGAAAAATGGAGTATTATTTAAAAACATTCTATTTTTAAACTTTTTATGGCTTTCTAAACTATTACTTGTAAGTTGTAATCTACTATATCATATATTTTTTTCTCAGATTTTACATTTTAGTTTTATAAAATATGCTAATAAATCTAAAATAATAAATTTACCTAAATTTTAATTTACAAGTGCAGAATTAATATAAAATAGAACTTGATAATTTTTTTAGAAAAAATACTCAGTACGTGCTGCACATTTGATACTAATGCAATGTTTAGGGTTCACGAACTACCGCGCCATATATTAAGGGTAAAGATTTTAAAAGAGTAGTTTTGACTTCATGCAGCGAACAGACTGAAGAACTAAAACAGCGATGAATATACTTGGTGCGCTGCATGAAGCCAAAACTACTCTGTTAAAATATTTACCCATATATTAATAACAGTACAAAGGACAGTACAAACAAACTTCTCCATAGCTGGAAATGGAAAGTATTGTTTGATCAGTCCCCACTTTCCAGTGAGCAACAAACTTATAACTACAGTCTTCAACCAGAAACGGCGACCTTCCGCCACCGCCGCCGCCGCCAAACTAGCACCACGCCAGCCCGCCTTCTGTCTCCGTACCCAAACCCTAGGTCGGCCCTTCCCTAATGCTGTGATTAACCCATCTAAGTAATGGCCTTTCCCCTCTCTCTCCTTTCTCTCCTCCTCTTGCTTATTTCCGTACTCGCAGCATCACCATCCGCTGAAACCGTAACCCTAGGCCTGGACATCCACCACCGGTTCTCTGCACCGGTTCGCCGGTGGTCTTTATCTAATGGTAAAGAGCTTCCTGGGGGCTGGCTGGAGGCGGGAACGGCCGAGTACTATACAGCACTTGCTGGACATGACCTCGCCGGAGAAATACTTGCTAAAGCTGATACAAGTAGTGGAGGGCCTCCAGGTCTGACTTTCTCAGAAGGAAATGCTACGCTCAAGGTCAATTCACTGGGATTGTAAGTTTCTGCTGAGATTGTTTTTTGTTTTTCAGTTTTTATCAAATTGAAGTTCAATTCAATTTAATCTAATCAAATATCCTCTTGTTATGGTTCTAGTTTATACTATGCATTGGTTACAGTAGGTACACCGAGCATGACATTTTTAGTTGCGCTGGATACCGGAAGTGATCTCTTCTGGCTGCCTTGTGACTGCACCAGCTGTGCACCTCTTTCTACGGGAAATGGATTTGTAGGTTTATCTTTTTTTTTTTTAATCTAGTGGTAATTTCTTCTAAGACTGTATAGTTGGCTTAGATAAAATTGTTTTTCACCTCTTGAGTGCCTCATTACCAATTTAACATACTGAGATTGAAGCTGATAAATATTCTTTTTTTTTTTTGTAAGAGTAGGCATTTTGTAGCTGATCAACCTTCCAATTGACATCCATTTAAAAATTAATGATTCGAGAAATAATTGACTGACATGGCACCAGAATTCAACTGGCATATGCTGTTACGGATCCAATGGAGGTTGCAAATTAAAAACCTTCTTAAATTAGGTTCCTGTTATCATAGGATTTCCTGTCTGAATGGTACTAGCCCCATTGCATGTATGGCCAATCTCAGACTTTAGTGAATATTTTATTATTTTTAGGGATCTGGAACAATGACCTCCTTGCATTTATGCACTTTCCAAATCAAATTCTAAGACTCCAGTGAATATTTTTATTATTTAAGGGTTCTGAGATCACATTCTATAACCCAAACATGTCGATGACGAGCCAGAGGCTTCCTTGCGAAAGCAATTTGTGTGAGGTACAAAAGGGGTGTTCCGAAACAAGCCAGTGCCCCTACAAGATAGTGTATGTTTCAGCTGAGACTTCATCTTCTGGTTTTCTGGTTGAGGATATTCTGTACCTGACGACAGAAGATGCACGGCCAGAGATTGTTGAAGCTCAGATTGTATTTGGGTAATTGTTGAGGACTCTATACAATTATTAGTTAGTATCAACAATGTACCATGCTGAACCATAATACAGTGCTGAGACCTACTCTTGTTCAGTGATTTTCACATGTACTTTCATCATTTGTATTTATGTATTTTTATTATGGGAAATTTCAGGTTTTGGTCCTTAAACATTCTAAAAGAGAAAACAAGATTGATGCATGAACTTTCATTTATACCAAATTGGTCATTGGACTTGCAAAGAAAAACCAGCTGGTCCCTAAAGTTTTGTTGCTCAAATTCGGTCCTTGAACTTTTCTCTAAATAGCCAAGTTGTTACTTTTTAGGATTATAGGAGGACCAACTGGTTATTTTAAGAGAAATCCAAGAACAAATGTAGTTCCTTTTTGAAAGTTCAAGGGCCGATTTGGTGCAACAAAGTTTAGTACTAACTTGGTGTCTGTTTATCAAAGCTTTTGGACCAACTTGATTTCATTCAGAAGTTGAAGACCAATATGGTGGAAAGGGACCAACTTAGTTTATTGTTGAAGTTCAAGGAACAAAATCTAAATTCTATAATTTGTTATTGTTGCCCATCTCTGGATTTAAAACTTTTATGTTCTGATGAAGAAACCGCAATGGTACTAGGAAACCAAAGTTTTTTATTTTTTATTTATGTATACCAACTGCCGTATATAAGAAGACCATACAGCATGAGAATTCTCACTATCAACACAAGTATAATTACCACAACTAGACTTCAACTAGTATAATTACAGAATCAGTGCCATCATAGGTATCTAGAACTTGGATGTAAATTTAACCATATTTGTATCTTTTCAGATGTGGTCAAGTACAGACAGGCTCATTTATAGATGCAGCAGCTCCAAATGGGCTCTTGGGCCTTGGCCTGGAGAAGGTGTCAGTCCCAAGTATTTTGTCCAGCAAGGGTCTCACTTCAGATTCCTTCTCCATGTGCTTCAGCCAAGATGGATTCGGCCGAATCAGTTTTGGTGACCAAGGCACTTCTGACCAAGATGAAACACCTCTTCATATTAACCAAGTTCAGTAAGTCAATCCTGCTCTTTTTCACCTTTTTTTATCCATTAAATTTACACTTCATCAGGTCTACCAGGGGCCATTGATGATCATTTTGATATGAACTCGTGCACTGGTACCAGCTGATACCAGCTGATACCATAACACTGTTTTGTAGGTTAAAATAAGTCATTTATTTATTTCCTATTGAACAAGAACAAGATTCTATAACAGTCAATAATTAAGATTTGTATTTTTGTGGAAACATTTATAGTACTTACACAAGTAGACTATGAAATATTACTTGGTTCCAATTTCAGAAAGTTGTCAAAATTCACATTTTCATCCCTAAATTTTCTAATTTGTACCAATTTTGTTTCATCTTACATTTCTCAGTGAAATCATGTACCAAATCTTAATCATTCTTACTTGGAATAGCTTGTGCTTTATTTTTAAAAGACAATTTTACCAAATGAGTAATTTTACATTTATTATATTTCGATTCATATTTTTATTAAGTCACGTGCGGCAACAAAATGATGCAGCTCAAGAAGTTCATGGACCGGGTAGGGAACTGGACATTACATTAGGAACTATTCAAGACATTGTTTTTGCATGTAGTAATACTAAGAGCATGATTGTAGTTGTTATTACTATTTATCTTCTTCTGTGTTTGTGTTCCGGAGGCATGGAGATGTGATGAGTGCATGTTGTATGTCAGAAATAGTAATCTTCTAAAACTGACAACTTTTATGCATTTCTATGCAGCCCAACATATAATATTAGTATTATTGGAGTGGTGGTTGGAAATACTTCAGAGGATGTGGAGTTCAATACTCTCTTTGACACTGGCACCTCATTCACATACTTAGCTAACCCCACGTACTCCTTCCTCACAGATAATGTGAGTTAGCTGATGTCTGTTATTAAATTTAAATTTAGGAAATTAACATAATCAATGCGCTGACAGTGTTACCTGTTTATTTTCTATTCAGTTTAATGCACAAACTGATGCAATTCGACATGGCCCGGATCCTAGAGTTCCTTTTGAGTACTGCTACAATATGACGTACAATCCTTTGTTAGAACTTTCTTCTACTACAATACTTAGAATATAATGTGTATGATAGTGATATCTCTATCTTTTGTCATGTGTAGCTCAAATGATTCATCTACGATTAGGGTTCCAAATATTAGTATGAAAACTGAAGGCGGAGGCATGTTTTCTGTTAGCGAGCCAGGTCTTGTTGTCAGCCTTCAGGTATTACCTCTTTTCATACTGTGCAAATTTGATATTGTAACAGTCTTAAACTCTTAATGTATTTTGTATTCATCTATCCATTGTGCAGGAAAACGAATTCGTGTATTGTTTGGCTGTTGTCAAGAGTAGCAAGCTGAATATAATTGGACGTAAGTCTTAGATGCTTAGCAAGATCCATATATGTTGTTATTCACTGCATGCATAGCAGGGAGGGCCCTGCTGTCCTAATCCAGTCCATCCAATCCAATTCAAATTGACCAACTTTGAAGCACCAATTGGAATATAGGAACCTTTAATCACAGCTATCCAATGAGAATTGTTACAGGACAGTCAAATTAAGATCAGATGGTACAAGAATTCCTGCTTTTACTGCTATTCAATGGTCCATGTTTATTAAGGGTACAAGGTGGTATAACCCAAGACCCATTTTGCTTGAGAACTAATGAACATTTAATTATCTTCGGTGCATTGTTTATATAGGAACTCTTAAGTTAATTCCTGTTTATCCACTCTCATACACAGAAAATTTCATGACGGGTCTTCGTATCGTCTTTGATCGAGAGAGGAAAGTACTTGGCTGGAAGAAATTCAACTGTGAGTTTGTTGTTGTATTTTCTTGCTGGGTGTTTGTTTTGGGTTTGAGGGGGGTGCAGGTTCATATGAGATACATCAGATGCAATAACCAGTTTTTTATACATTGAAATTTTCCTGTATGCAGGTTATGATGTAGAGGATTCCAATCCCCTTCCAGTAAATCCAAGCCATTCTTCTCTTAGTCCTTCAGTGAGAGACAATTATAAACCAGAAGATACAAAGGAAAATAAGAATGATACAGCAAAGGTCACATCCCTGACGCCTCTTAGCTATTCGCCTCATGTGAATTTTATACCGCTTGTTTCATTGGTGTGGTTTTTGCTTTCAATATTCTTGGCTGACATCTGTTGATCTCCATTTTTCAGTGGAGTTTTGTATAGCACCTCTTCACTAGGACCTTTTACTATAGGGAAGCATAGGTCTTCTAATTCCTTTGTAAATTTTTCATTACTTACCTTGTTAATAGAGAAACAGAAAACAGCTGTTTTTGAAGGCTCGCTAAGGTTTATTAGATTGGGATTAACTTGAAATTTTTATTCTCGTTTCTTATTTCTTCTTGCTGCATTAATTTTTAACATATGTTGTTCTGTCTATCCACTTTGTTTTATGTTCTTCTAATCCTTTCATACTTTTTACTTTTTTAATAGTGAAACAAAAAGCAGCTGTCTACAGGGGCGGAACTAGAAAATTTAAATAGAGGAAGATAATCTATAAAATGTAATATATGAAATATAAAATGTAATATATGAAAAAAAAAAGTATATATGTAACTAGTGGGAATTGAACCTATGACTTCACACATAATAATTATAACAAAAACTACTAAACTACCAACAAATATTTGTTATTTTATGAGGAGTACTAGAATATATAAAAGTTTCAAAAACTCAAAAATTTAACTAAAGTTTAATGTACATAATTAAAAATTTTAAAATCATGAGGTGGCTTAGCACCCTTGATCAATACATAAATCCGTCCGACTGTCTATCAACAGAGATGTAATGATTTTCTTTTCTTGTAAACCAAACTGTCCGTTGAGCTTTTAAGAGCATTGAGTTCAACATTTAGTCACTATCAGCAAACATTTTTTTTAGAAAAGAAAGTGATTATCCAGTTAAACAGCCGTAGAAGGTAATAAGAGAAGAATACAAATAGTAACAGAAAAAATAATAACCGATCGTAAAATATATGTGATCGGTTCCTAATAATGTAAAATGTTAACCACTTGAAGAAGACCCACATAAACCAACTAATCAGTTGGGGTTATTGGGGTTCTCCTCTTCACCATCTCCATTTTCTTCCTCAACTGTTGAGGAGAAATCCAGGTACAACCCTTCAATTGCCTCAAACGATGCGGTAAGGTCTTGAGAGGTAAGCTGGTGATACTCAACCAACTGGTGCAGACTGCGATTCTCCCTTGTCAGATCTGCGTTTTCTTGAGCCAATCGGGACTTTTCAGCCAACAATGCCTCTAATTGCAGCCTCAACTGGAGAAAAAACAAAACAAAGAAGATTTCATCAGCTGCCCTTGATCAATTATTTAAAAGTTAGACCAGTTATGATACCCTTTTCTCTCAAATTAACTTCTAATCTGTTGTGTACCAGTGCTTTGGTGCCATTCCCTATAGAGAAGTGTAAGAATGCTTAATAAATTACCAGGTCTTCTGAGCTGTCATTCCCTATAGCACATGATATATAGCTATGGGGTTAACATCATCAACATTCCTCTCTTTCTTACCTCCCTTATTGTAATCTCCTCATCTCGCAACTCTTTTTATTTTTAATTTAAAAAAAGTTACGCAGTAAGCTGTTTGCCTACTACATCAAAAAATTACCAGGTCTTCATCATCATGTGAGGCCCCTCTGTTGTAGTCTTCTTCTCTGAGCCTCCTGTTTTCTTCTTCAAGGTGATTGCACCTCTCTTGCATGAAGTTGAGTTCTGACTTTATGTTCTTTAGTTCCTTTGAAAGAGAAGCAGCTTTCGTTGCCATTGACACTGCCAGCTGTCAAATCACAACAAGACAAAAAGGGGGTAACGTTTCAGCACGTTAAGATATTCAAGTGATGAATTATTAGGTTACTGTGGTTGAATAATACAATTAGGTAACTGTGGTTCATTTTGGCTTGGCATCATACCACACACCTGTTACTGGTACAAGTACATTTTATTTCTTTTGATGACAAAATCTGTGTATGAATAAGGATAAAGTACAGAAAGCAAACCATGCGTGCTGTCTTGAGATTTGAGCTCTTGGCGGCACCGTCAAAAATTAGCTTTTCTTCCTTTTCATCTGACAAGTTACCAGAGGGAGCCTGTGTCTTGAGATTTGAGCTCTTGGCAGCACTGTCAGAGATCAGCTTTTCTTCCTTTTCATCTGACGAGTTGTCAGAGGGAGCCCCTGTGTCTTTCAAGGTGGTCTTTTCTGTTAGCTCTGGAGAGGTGCGGTACCTCTTTGCTCTTGGCTCTTCAGCTTGGATGGAGTTGGCCAGAGCATCAGCTCCCTGTATCACATAAAAGAATACTGAGAACAGGTAAAATGGAAGCACATTATAGTATGAGACATCAAACCAGTTCCCTCACAGAATTTAACACCTAGCATCTCCTTTTGTTAATTTCTACCATTTCATGAAATGACCTAGAAACTGTATAAAAATTGTTATCGCTATAGAAATGAGAAAAATAAAAGAAAGGTGGTTTTTGTGTCTTTTTGGTAGAAATGAGCAGAAGAGCAACCAGGTGATATTGCATGTAATACCTTAGTGAGTCAATTTCTGGTACAACCTTGAAATATCTTGTCCAAAAAGGGCACATAGGTGAATAAAATACCTTTTGGGCAGAGTTTAGAGTATCTGACAGTTGTGAAAGAGTGGAGGAGACCGAATCCAATCCCTTTAAAAGAAGCATTGAATCCTCCCTCAGCCTTTTGCTGCGCTCAGATGCAAATCCAGCCTGAGTTTAGAAATTTAGATAGAATCAGTCCAAGTATATATGAAGTATGTCTATCCAATTTATTAGAACAGAAAAAGGTTGGGAAGTGTAAATTGTACTGTAATCAGATTATACCCAATGCCATTATTTACTGATAACAGTAAAACTACTTGCTTATTTTCTCAGAAATTAAGCAGAAAACTGCAAAATTGACCCCAAAAGTTTTAAAATTTGAACAAGAACTTCAATGAATTAGTTTATCGGGAGATATTATTCTCAGATCCGCAGATAGAGGAACTTTGAGCTGACCAAATGCTAGCAAGATTTCCTAATTTGGGAAGAAAGAAAATACCAATCTTGGAAGATAAACAATAAAAAAAGAATCAAATTAGGAAGAAAGAAATTACTTACAGCTGATTGGTAGGCCGAAACATCAGCTTGTGAATTAGTCTTTAGATCTTCCAAGATCGTATCAACTCTACTACGAAGCTTGCTCCACAGCTTTTCGTCAGATGCGGGGCTAATCAGACACGCGTTCTCCATTAGAGCGCAAGAGAAATCAATAGAGTGAACGAGCAAGAGAGTGACACAGATGCAACGGCTAGTGATTGGGAGAGAGAAAAAGAGAGACGAAATGCAACGGCTAGTAAGATGGAGAGAGAGGAATTCAAAAAAAGGTGTTCAGTTGCGAGCTGAGACTACCCCAAAATTGGAATTCACATCTCTGAGATATCTCAAACTTTAAGTGTTTTTATGGAAAATATCAAGCGTTAAAATACGTTCTGCACGAATCTCAAAGCAAAAAATAAATACTGGCCCTACGCTATCCCCGAATAGACGCCGTCCGCGTCGACAACGCAAAAGTTGAGATATCTCAGAGGATCACTGGATTTGACCTGGTTTCCTATAACCTATCAAGTAGATTCTCTATCGCAGTCTAGTTACAGTGATCCGTGTGGCATGCTCTAATGTCAGCAATCACTCAATCAGCATTGCAATTTTGCGCGAGTAACAGAAATACAAAGATCAATTCAGATCTTATTACAGAATATCCGTTCTCGTCACAGTTTTACTTTTAACTGGGTAAAACTGGAGATCTCCAAAAAGCAAATCACTCAGAAAGTCAGAATTAACTAAATTAGTAAGTAACAATTAAAAATCCTAAAATTATTGCTTCTTCAAAAATAAAAAAAATTAACCGCAGCTTTTGCGAAGATTTAAATATATATATATATATATATTCTGCTATAAAAAAAGGGCAAGAAAAAAAGAACCCTTTGTTTCTCCTTGTTGGTTCAAAGAGAGGCAATGTAAACGTAACGGATATTTCCTATGAAGTCGAATGAAGACAATATAAACACAGCTTAATAAATGTCTAGTGACCAAATCTCAGGAAACAAATTTAATGATAAATAAAAATAAAAAATTACTGAAGTGGCCATTAAAATTTGAAATTTATTAATCTAGACATAAAAATACATCCACTGGACACTAAATTATATAGTCCTGGTAACCCAAAATTTTTATAACATCTATTTTCTTCAAAATGTTAATAGAGAATTTATTAGAAAACAGCAGCTACTGGATGGGTTCTTCAAATTGGTATGGCTCAAATTTTTTTTAATACAGCATATTTAGGGCCACATCAAATAATATATATAGCATTTATTGGTACAATCAGCTTGTAAGATATAACATTTGGATGGTGATAAATTTAATGAGGAATTTATTGACTTAAACCAATTTTGTCTAGGAGTTGGGTTTTGAACAAAGTTTCTTCCAAAGCTAAATTTAAACCTCCGATTTGCATTGAGATTCATACAAATATATTTAATACTTAATAAATTTAAATGGCTCATTGAATCTAAATGTTTGTATGAATTTTGATGCAAATCAGACAGTTTAATTAAATCCGGCTTTAAATGAAACTCTGTCCAAAGCAATTTGTACAAACCTCTACCCATTTGTCTATGGAATCAGATCTCCTGTCCTCTGGGGTGCAGGAAATTTCTGCCCTCAGAATCACTGCGGGTGGGCCCGGTTACTATTAAAGGATTTTTAAAATGGTTTTGGATTTAGGGTTAAATGGGAGGCCCACTCTGCAATGACTCTAAGGATAGGAATTTCTTACTTCTAGAAAGGCAGGCGATTCGATTCCTTGATCTATACCTTACATGGAGATGAATTTTAATGATGAGTTAGCCGTTGGAGAAAATAAATACAACACACAGTTGGAATAGGACTTGTGCTTGTTATCTCTAGGTATACATCACCCAAAATTAAAAATGGCTCAATCAATTTTCCTCATTCTCCTTTTATATACGTATAAGAAATAATATCGATCCTTTCAACGATGACCACGATCAATATACAAACATGATTGTGCTCTACTTAGAGAGAATCTTGTTGGAGCCAATTTCTTAATATATTTGGTTGCAAAATAAAAATAGCTAGAATAGTCAAATTAAAAATAGTTATTGTTTATTTTATTAAAATAATCAAATCTTAAAACCCATAGAAATAGCTTATTCTAATAAAACAAAAAGTTTGAATTTACTATTATAGCTATTCTAACCTAACCAAATACCGAATATGCTATTCCAAATAGCCTAATTCTAAAAATAATATATTCTCAATCCAACTAAACATACCATAATCAATAATTCGGACTTTCTAGTCCAAAAGAAAGGATGATTTGGTCCCTTCTATGATATCAAATTTTTTTTTTCATCTTTCGAATTCTTGATAAAATATTTAATACACTTCTCTATATAATTTCAAACTTTGACGAAATTAAAAAAGAGAAGGGATCCACTTACAATATTTGAGAGTTACAACGTTTTACAATAATTCGATTTTGCAATTTTCAAAGTTCAAATAGTCGATCCAAACTGATCAACATGATATGTATATTAAAATATGCTTGGAAATCAAATTTTATATTTTTTTTTAAATCTTTTTTTTTCTACTATTTATTAAGTATTTTACAAAACTGTTGCTTTTTAGTGGTCTAGAACTGTCTAAAAATAACAGCTTTGTAAAATACTTAATAAATAGTAAAAAAGTTCAACAAATATAAAATTTGATCTTCAAGTATATTTAAATATAGATATCATATTGAACAGTTTTCATCGACATTTTAGACTATAAAAATTACAAAACTAAATTATTATAAGATATTGTAACTTTCAAATGATACAAGTGAATCCCACCTTAAAAAAATATGCCCCGTGAAATAGAAACTAAAACTCACATGCTGGTTCTATTTTTCTACTTCATATTTTATAATTTATCTTGATTGAAGAAACAAAGAATGAACTCGCAGCAATATAGATGAAAATTGTTGAACTTTACCTCTCTAATTAATTAATTTACAAACAAAAAAAAATCCTTTTAACTTCTATTTAATTCTGTGATTTCGGTATATTAAAATTTTTTTCTGACAAAACATTAATCTAATTGTTACAAAAATTCTAATACTATCTCAAACTAAAAGTTTTACTAAATTTTTATTACCTTCACATATTTAATAAATTTGAAAATTTTTGTAATTAAATATAAAGTACATATAACAGTTCGTTTTATCACAATTTTTTTCAAATGCTCTAAATTCCCATATGTACTTTAGATGAATTTACACAAACAAGCCATTAAAAAATGCATTCTATATTTAATATAAAATAACAATATCGACTGCGCTTCAACAAGGTAAAGTAAGCGGAATTAATCATTTTCTTTTATATTTTGGTTGTCAAATTCTTAGCCATGGTAAGCGGAATAAATGTGTGTTTTGTTGGATTTACAGGCCAATCAACCCATTTGTCTATTTGAAAAATTGTGAACCAAATGGGATTGAATATTTCAATATGATAACTCGGTTGAAACTCAAATATTACCACTTTACCAGTGAATTAAGGATGTTTTTATTCTTTTAGAAATTAAAAATTGAAATCATAAGGAAAGGAATTAATTATTCTTTTCTTCAAAAAGAAAAATATATATATATATATATATATACGGAATTGCCAAAGACTGGTTGTTCCAATAGTTTTCGAGCAAATTTGTAATTTATATGATTTTTAATGTCTGAAAAACGCTGACGCGGTCGCATAAATCTACACCTGTTCTGTTGAAACTGTATCATTAATACGGTCCTATTTATTTTTTGAAGAAAAAAGAAATCAATTTCTTTCTCGAAAATTTAAAGTTATAATTTCTAAAAAATAGAAAATGTCCCAAGGAACTGTATCATTAATACGGTCCTATTAATGAGATTTATTTGGGTCCGATGTCAATTGGATCCAAAGTGGTTTCAATGAGTTTGATAACCATCGAATCTGCTTTAGGATTCGTGTATACGGATTTTAAAGCAGATACGAAATTACGGACACAAATTCTAAAACAAATCCGATGGTTACCGAACCCATTAAAACTACTTTGGATCCAATGAACATCGGATCCAAACTGCTTCCCCTATTAATAACTTCCTATATAAAGTAAAAGTAATTAAGACGGGACACTTCACTGATATTTGAACTTCAAACGTCGGACTTAAATCCACACTAGCTAATATTAAAGGGCTCTGTGCATTATAGGCGTGAATCGGATTGTCCCGAATTCTGATTGCACAATTTGAAAATTAACTCAAACAGCACGTTAATGCAGAGGATGCGGATTCAGTCGGCATAGTATAGACCCCAATATATTCCATATTAGACAAATAAACAACAAATAGACAATATATTTTGTTTTTATATGCAGTTTCAACAAGTGTACATCAGTGAATGAAACAACAAGTGTACATCAGGTCATTAATTAATTAATTGATGCCAAATTCGGACTAATAATATTCTCACACTAAAAACCACACCCAAAGAAATTATAATAAATGACCACCAATTTAATTCAAGAGTAAGAAATATATATATATATATATCTATATCTTAGGCTTGTTAAATTGGATGTTGCATATCTAGGCTTTGTTCTTGGCCAGCAAAGGATCAACGGTACTTCTCCATTTATTGTAATCCAATGGTGATCCAAGGTTAGATAGAGGCATGCCATTGACAAAGAAAGCAGGTGTTCCAGCCACACCCCTTGAGCTTCCGTACTGCACAAAACATCTCATCTCCTTTAAACTAATTAATAATGTATATTTCTTTGTAAAACCATTAGTTCCTTCTATTTAGAATGAGAAGGGTTTCAATACCTCGTGTCTTTCATACCTTATCAAATTTCATATTTAATATCTTCGTTAAAGTTCAAATCGTCGATCTGAACCGCTCAACATGATATCCATATTAAAATATGCTTAGGGATGAAATTTTATAACTTTTGGAATTTTTTTACTATTTTTTAAGATAAGTACAAAATCACTGTTTCATAATCGGTCAAAAATAGTGATTTTGCACCTATCTTAAAAAATAGTAAAAAAATTCCAAAAACTATAAAATTTGGTCTCCAAATATATTTTAATATGAATATCATGTTGAGTTGTTTGGATTGATAGTTTAGACTTTGAAAACGAATATATAAAATATGAAGTATGATGAGGTATTGGAACCCTCCTTATTCAGAGTAGCCTCATATATAAATCTAACACTTTGAGAACTAAAATAGTTAATATTAATTAGGAACTAACATTTGATTTAGTGGTCAATACACATGATCTCTTAGGTGGAAGGACATGGATTTAAAATTTGAAAGAAAAAAAACTTTTGTTGTAATAAAAGAGGTATTAAATAGTTGGGTGACTTGATCTCCAATATTTACTAAAAAAGACAAAATAATATTAATCATGTTTGGCTACTGCTAAAATTTAAGGAGAATATAAGTTGCTTATTTCATCTTACTCTTCTTATTTTACATTTAGTTTGACAGCTTATGTCATGACTTAAATTAATTCATTTAGACAAGACAAAAATTGAAAAAATAAATTTGTCTATGACAAGAGATTCTACCGACGGAATAACTGTAGAGTAAGTTAATCCATCTAAAAAAATAATTAATTTAATTTACTTTACCTTGACTTTATTTTACTCTTCATATTTTACATCTCGTTTGAAATCTTAACTATGAATTGAGTAAGAAGTTAACTCCACATTGATTCTTACTCCCCAATAAAAAATGTCCATTAAGTGTACAGATCACAAGCTTCTAACCTTGAAAGAAATCTTAGCTGCTTGATCAGTACTTGAATCATTGAAACCTAACTGGTATGCTGTACCAAAGCTCTCCCCTACTGCTGTTAGTGCTAACTTGGTCATGTCTGCTACAATAGAGGCCCTTGACATTCCATAAGTTGGTGCATTGTAATATTTCTCCTGTTAATTTATTCATCAAATAACATCAATTAATAAGGCTTAATTTGAAAGTAAAGCAAACACTCTTAAGCAGAGCTCTAACCTGAGTCTTAAAGAATAGCTCAAGAAGGGGATAAACAGAGGATGAGTTCAGCTTGTTTGCTATGTGAAGCGAATGGCACGCTATAAAAGCATTGCTGTGATACCTGCAAATTTGCTCAAGAAATAATAAGATTGGAATTTTAATTATTAATTATTAATTTTTTTATTTCAAATCCCTTGGGCAATCTATGACTATGCTCGTTGATTGCAAGTAATGTGATAGGGCCATTACCAAAGGCCTCCTGAGCCCATCCACGACCTCGGACTTGGGAGATCCCGCGTAGGCCCAATAAAGCCCACTTTGTCGGTCTCCTAGAGACAGATTTATGCGAACTCGGGACGATCACCTTACCTATGCGGACATCACCGTACATGTCTATATGGCTGCTATGTGACAATTTGTCAGGTTACGTAGACGCAGTCTCGTTACCGCTCTTGAGATACAATTACCAAATGACCTGTATAAGGCCCCAAGCTCAACTGACAAAAGAGAGGTATCAAAACAGACAAGAGTCTGAATACCACATTATACCTTCCCACTTGGAGAACCGATAACCCAGCTCTTATTGTCGATCTATCTTCTCGAGACAGGGCAACCTAAACCCGATACCTCGCCCATACGGCCTACTCTCTCCTATATAAAATGAGCTTCTATCTAAAATTTATTTATGAAGCCGAAATTGATGATATTATTTATTTTACTTTTATTTACCTTTACACTTTCAGATAAAGATAAATTAATAAGCAATATTGCTCCCTGGACCAAAATACATTTTACCGTAATTTCGCTAACGTTCGCAATAATCAGTCCAAAATTGAGCAAACTTACGGCAAGGGAAAAGGATGAACGACCAGCGACAACCGACCGGAGTAATAATCCAAAGCCTGCTTTAGAGGTGGCCAGGAGTCTCGGCTATCGGGACATACTGGATCAAGAAAGGCCTCCACCACGACGGATTCACCCCAAACAGATGGCATTCTGTACACAAAGCCATCTATCTTTGCTGGAATGGGAAGCTGAGATTTGCATAGAAAGAAGCAGAGAAATAGCAGCAAGAGAGAAAATAAGAGAGGATTCATTTTGATAATGTTAGTAATTTTAGTGGAAGTGGATACAAGGTTAGTTATATACTCGCCAAAAGATGGTACATACAATAGTTAGCTTCCAATAATTCAAATAATGCTTTAATGGGACCACTTAGTTTCGTTTTCGTCTCCACTGAGATTTATATAAAGCATGATGAGTTGATGACTTATAAGATGTCTCAATTTTTTTTTTTTTTTTTGTTGGGTATTCAATTAGATGTCTCAATTCCAACAAAGTCACTAGTGTATATGTTGCTTGTTAGGTACCTTTCTTTTATGAGCCGCTACTGTAAACAAATGTGCCTTTTGATTATTCTGCTGTTGGTGCAAACTTTTCTAATAGTTCGTTAATTATTTTATATTTCATCTATTTAAATGTTAAAAGTAAGACTGATTTAAAACCTCTGACCTGACCTGATAATGATTTGTCTTCACCTACCAAATAACAAAAAATATCTGTCTTTTCTTGCGCAGGTCTTAGTGCGTCGAATTCAGATCCAGTGAAGTAATCATTTTTTTTTTTTTTTTTTGGATTTAGATCTTATAGTAATCGATTGTTTAAAATTTATAAACGAAGATAGATCTATAGTACGGCCTACTATAGTATGCACTATGCATAGTACCATAGTCTCACTGTTTGTAATTATATAAAATGAAATATATATGCAATCGCATTGTGATCAAATAAAAATAAATAAAATTGAATTAAGGCATTTTCCATTCAAAACTACGACCTGATGCAAGCATTCAACCATTGACACCTTATTAGTGATCCAGCCCAATTTTAGTCTCAAATTTCAAACTAATGGGCTTTTATAGGCCACAATTTACTAAACCTGCCTAACTACTACCATCTGCTCGTAAACCCCAAAGATATCACAGCTTTATTAGTGATTCAGCCCAATTTTAGTCTCAATTTTCAAACTAATGGGCTTTTTTGGGCCACAATTTACTAACCGGCCTAACTACTACCATCTTCTCGTAAACCCCAAAGACATCACAGCTAAACCCCAGATCAGAGTCGCCATTGAAGAACTCCAGCCATCACAAGGAGCCCAGAGAGAAAGGAAGCACGAAATCAAGCGAGAGGGATGAGCGGGAGTGCGTTCAACGCGTTCAAGGCTAAGGTTCCGGTGGAACGGAGCAAGAATCTGTACATAACGCTGGTCAGAGGGCTACCTGGGACGCGGCAGCTCCATCGCCGGACGCTGGAAGCGATGCGCCTCCGCCGCTGCCATCGCACCGTCGTCCACCGCACCACTCCTTCCCTTCTTGGGATGCTAAATCAGGTCCGGGCTTTTTTTTCTCTCTGCCTTCCTAACATTTATTTCTTTGGTTTTTATTATGTACTGTCTGGAGTTGATTGGCGTGCTATAAATTGAGGATTTGGTGAAATTCAGGGACTATTTGGTTTTAAGTTAGTTGTAGAGATATAATAGTCATGGAGATGAAATTTACTCAATCCTGAAAGTGAATGTATCAGTGTATCGGTGGAATTGGCAAGAGACATATAGAAGAGTCCAATTAGATAATGAAATTGTAGCAATATAAAGATTGATGCATGTAACCTTCAATTCTGTACCAAAGTTCAATTAAAACTTGAGGGAAATAGTTGAAGAAAAAAAATATTAACAGCTGATAATTGTAACCTGAGATGTATAGCAGTAAATGCGTCCTAATCAAGTCAAAGTATGTAGTTGTTTTGGACAAATAATTTTCCATTTTGGGTCATTTTGGTGTTTGGATATCCTTGATTTTTGTCATTTGAGGTAAGGTCATTTATGACTTTGTGCCAGTTTATGGCTGACAGCTTGCTCAGGTACAGACTGGATAAGATTTATGTTTGAGCTTTAGGCATGTCAGGCTTTAAATTTTTGTTTTTATTTATCCAGTTGAAGTCAACTTTGGAGTTATCTACGAGCTTTTTCAGGTTACGGCAAGTCATTTTGTCAAGTCCTTTCAGTACATGCTTAAAATTGGGACTCAGTTACTTGGGTTTGGGTCTGGTCAGGTCAGGATCTTGTCAGGTTTCAATCAGTTCGGTTGGAGGGTTGATGAAGTTCAGTGGTTGAATTTTGGAAGAACTTCCAGTTTAACCTGGCTGGAGTTGGTTGGTCACCTCTGCTATCCATTTTATATTGGACAGGCCTGGTCAAATTTGGCACCTCACATTAACATAAGGCAGCTTACTGTATTGGTATTAGTTTCAGTTCCTGTCAATACTGCTGAGACGTATCCAGCCATGAATGACATGGAAACTAACATAAGTTGCATAGAGTTCCATCATTGTCGTAGAATTTAAAAGTTTTTTTCCTCACTTCTTCCCTTATTTTTAAGAAAACAAATAACATGTTCTCAAATGTTTTATAAATATGTGTTGCTAACTGGAATCAGGTGAAGAGATTGGTGGTAGTGGAGACAGAGGAGATGTACAATGCAAGAAAGCAACAGCAGGAGCAACACAAGGCACTACGCCCTCCTATTGTTATTTCCCATCAGCCTCAGCCTGCTGAGGCCTTCAAATCTGCTTCTGGCAAAGCTCCAGAGTAATTTGGTGTGTTTTTGTTTCCTGCTTGCTTACTGCTTTGGTTGGTTCAGCAAGATAATTTTGAAGCTGGACATGGTGCTTATTGAAGGCTTGTTGCTTCTAGTCAAAATGTTTGTTAATATATTCCTGAAGGAAAAGAAATGGCATTGCCATCTTCTGTCTTATTTTTGAACTCTTATTTGTTTGGTTGAACTCATGTCAGATCAATAATTGCTTATTAGTTATAAAACTTTTGTGGGTACTTCATTTGAGACAAACTTGGACATATAAGAACAACCACTTGTCTAAACCATGGTTAGGACATAACCTCAATAATTCTTGCCATCTATCCCAAGCCTCGGTTAGTGACTCATCATCACTTTGTTTAAAGGAGGTGATATTGGCTCTAAAGTGTTGGGTCTTAGATGGTGGGTCATATTTGTCTAAGAAAGCTTTTTGCAAATCCTCCCATTTTCTAGTGAGTTTAGGGTTCATTGTCCTCAACCAAGTCCCAGCATCTCCCCTAAGTGAGAGGTGAAAACTTTTCAATTTTAGGGTATCCAACTCTACCTCTATCGGTGCAAAAGTATCGCAATGTTCCAAAAAAATCCCCAAGTGTTGATATGGGTCCTAATTTAATGCTCCCCAAATAAATTTTGCCCTAATAAATGAATGAGAGTAGGTTTAAGATTAGGGTTATCATTCCCGTGAGCGATATAACCAAAATGCTTTCCCGGCTCAACTTGGTTGAGAAAATCTCTAATTGGGTGGCGGTTGTGCATTTGAGGAGTTTTCACCTCTCACTTGGGGGAGATGCTAGGACTTGGTTGAGGACATTGAACCCTAAACTCACTAGAAAATGGGAGGATTTGCAAAAGGCTTTCTTAGACAGATACTACCCATCACCCACCATCCAAGACCCAACACTTTAGAACCAAGATCACCTCCTTTAAAAAAAAAAAATGATGATGAGTCACTAACCGAGGCTTGAGATAGATGGCAAGAATTACTGAGATTATGTCCTAACCATGGTTTAGACAAGTGGTGGTTGTACTTATGCTACTAGATCTCATATTTTTACAACTTCCGCAAATTTGTAATCTAACTCGGGGTATATGATGTTGCTTTTCTAACAGTTCCGACCCAATAATGTTGCTTTATGCATCATCGGCATGTAGGTGCTTAGACATGTTGATGAATTGGACTTTCAGAATTTATGTACAAATGAATTTTACAAGGTTCATTGCTTAACTGAGCAAATTTCATGATACCGCTTCTTCAGAAAATCAGACTTGCATACTTTTCTTCTGTCTTTCTCAAGTGTTGTTTGGACATTATTAAAATTTCATTTGCCAAAAGTGATTTGTTCAACAGTATTATTGCTTGAAGCAACGTATATCTAAACTGCAAAATGGTTGCTTACATGCCCACTGATTTACTGATTTAATCTAGTCAGGCTATTTTACAAATATTTTGTATTTCGGACGAAATATATGACTAAAAAATTATGCTTTCTCATTTTGGAATTGTCAGTCCAAGTCGTCCAAATCCCATTTACTGGGAACCGCATCTGAAGGATACCGACTATTAATAAAGTCTGCATCCCTTTTTATTTAATCACGTTTTTATTTTCAAATTTTGAAGTTTGAGCATAATATGAATTAATCACGTTTTCTTGTTTTTTGTTTTTTCTCTCAGTGAATATGAATCTTTGATTCAAACTTTGGAGATATTATTATATATTAAATTAATAATTTTATTTTATTGTTATAAATCTAGATTATAAAAAACAACGATTTTCAATAAATTTAAAAAATAGCAAAAAATTTCAAAAAAATATAAAATTTGGTCTCCAAACACATATTCACATGAAGAACAAGATAAACAATTTAGATTGGTTATTTGAACTTTGAATCCGACAATTCATATTTCAATGCACCAAAATACCTAAACATTGCATTGCAATATATAATAGCCTTCTTTATCATCTACAGCTATATCTCATTTTTATTTATCATCTACAACTCTCTCTCTCTCACATTCCTAGGGGTGACAGGTATTCGTCTGACACGGATACGGATCCGAATAATAATGTACTACCTCGAAATTGCCCGTATCCGGAAGGGTATATATACTGCTGTCTGAATTTCTTTCTGTCTAATGTGGGAGTCCGCATGGCGGGGGCATGCCGGACATTTATTAAAGTTAATATTATGAAAAAGTATAGGAAATCTGTCAAATTGAATGAGTGGTCTTATTGGTACATGCTTTGGTTGACACTCATAAGGTCTGGGGTCCGATTCCTACGTAGTGCATTAATTTTGTTCCTCATTTTATGTTTTAACTTGTGCACTTTATATTTATTTGATTTTTTTTTGTTAATATTGCAAGTAATAATCACAGTTTTATATGAAGATTTTATAAAAAACTAATAATAAACCTTGTATTCTATATTTTTATACATTGCAAAGGTATTAACTCAATTATCTGTCAAATATTTGTTTCGTATTCGTATTTGTATTCGAATCCGTATCCGTTTAAGGTGGATTTGATTTTAGATTTTGACATCCATTTACTATTCGTATCCGCTCAATAAAAAACAGATACATATTTGATATGACCATTATCCACTCCATTTCCCCCCATACTCACTCCTTATTTCCTTATTTAAAAATCTTGATCAATGATCAATTTAATTGTAAGAATATCAAATACTGATATCTTTCAAAAATATTTTATTATTATTTGACATCTTATCAAATTATTTGATATCTCCGAATTTAATATATTACTCAATTTAAGCTATGATGAATCTTTTTACAATTTTACTTCTTCAATTTTGATAAGATAAAATATTTTTTTTATTAGTATGTTTAAGTTGGTTCTCAGCTTCAGTTGTTAATTATTTGGAGAACATATATTAAGGAGGAATTTTAGTAACATTAACTATAATTAGTACCACAAAATACAACAACTAATTTATTAATACGAATTCAATTTTACTAAATATTTTTGTTCTTTTGGCTTTTGTCTATGGAATGTATATATTTCTACAAGTTATTTGTCTTTTTTTTTATTTATCTATCAAATCTCTTTACTTGCATCGAAGTTGAAATTTAAATTGTAAATTAAACTCTTGATCTTCCTCATTTTGTAATATGATTCTGTTGCAACGCTCAGACACAATACTAGTAAATAAATAATAAAACTAATTATTATATTAATATTATTCGTTATCTATCTGTTACTTGATAAGTAATTGGTTTTGTTACTTGATAATTTTAATGAATAAAAATATGATAACATAAGATTAATTTTTAATAAATAAGAGTAAGAATTAACATTAATTTTGATACTTTATCTTGTAATGCTAAGTCAATGTTCAAATTTTACTAAATATTGATGGGAGAAAAGATAAGAGTGCAACGATATGTTGACGAATGCTATTTGTGATTTTGACTAGTCAAACTTAATAATAGGGGTTAATTTCGAGTCAGCCCTTCTATCTTAAAACAATGAAAAATTTGGAGCTGAAATGTCAAACAAGCATTTTTAAAGGGAACATTGACCGTACGGTCAGGCATTTTAAATGTGATATCATACAAGTCGATCGATTTGATGGGAGCTTCCCACCAAATTTGAGTGCATGACAACAATTTAATGGACTGCTAACAAAAACAAATGGTGCAATTTTTTACAGGTATCCGTATCTGCTGTAATCCCAGGCCAGCGAACAATGACTCAAAAATCTTTCTAATTTGAATTCAGTCGTCAAATTATTTATTTTGAGATGTGTGTGCAAAATAACTAGCTGTTTTGATATGTGTTTAAAAAATAAATTCAACAGTTGAATTCGAGATTACAGCAGATTTATTTTCTTTTATAGGACCATTAAATTTTATTAGTATCTGCAAATGCTTTGTTAACAGTAGTCTTTGTTGCATTAATTTGATTTAAGGATATTTTTTTAGATAGATTGATGAAGGCAAGCTTTTCAAACTTATTAATTTTATTATTTACTAAGGATTTCAATCTAAATTTTGAACCTCTAACTTTTTTACACAAGATATTTGCTCTTTGACATTAGATTAAAGACTGATTTGATTTTTTTTCTTCTTTCTCTTTTTTACCTGAAAATGATATTCTATGAAACATCTTCTTCTTATTTTTTCTAATTTTTTTTAATACTCTTTTGTTTAGTATACTACATTTTATTCCCTGTTAGAAGTTTTTGATAGCTTGGGTTTTGGAAAAAAAGGAAGCACTCGTTTAGTGTTTTTAACTATAACATAAAAACCAAAGGGCTTTCAAAATTTGAACATCGATGATAAATCATTAAATCCAAATTCCACTACAAATTTCTACAATTTCGTGCACTACGTACCGTAATATTTGCCTACATCTGTACATGCACGCTTTCATAATATTGCTAATAACACGGTCGTAATATAAAAACCGCGAACTTCACGCAGTGACGAAAACTTTATCTCTCTATAGAGAGATGCAGATTTAATTTTTGAGGAATAGTATCTAAAATATTCTAGGATGCATATACTCGGACCCTTTAATAATAAAAAGAAAAACTTGGTTGCGATATAATTTGTGTAAATTGCGTTGCATCTAATTACATGATAAATATTTTTTATTGATCGATTTCCCTTACAGGGAAAATTGTTAATATTAAATTTTCTATAATGGATTATTATGTTATATTTTGAAATTTCCAGGGTACATATGCATGAAATTTCTTCCGAGTTTTTTCATGTAATTAATAAACATGCGTAGTAAATCCATATACGTAACAAGTCCACCGACCTTTTGAAATTGCAATCCATGGATAATAAATTAATTCAATGCATATAAGTCAATTGCTTAAAATTTACAACTAATACTATATATATATACAGGTACTGATGATTAATTAATTGTTATAATATATGACGGCATTCTGACTTCATACTACATTTTACTTCAGAATAGCTTGTTGTAATATAATATTCCCCTTATTAATTTTTTGTATATATGGTGTTATCTACTATTATATTCGTCCTTATTTTTATACGAGGAGGGTTCAAATGACTCTATTTTTTGTGTCTCCATTATGCCTCTATTTTTAAAAACTTAAATAATTCAAAGTTTAAAACTTAAACATCAAAATAAAACCGTTAGATGTGATCTATGTTATTTTCTCTATGTGCCCATAAAAAATTATCACATTTTGATTTTGTTTTTATATGAATCAAGAAGTTAAAAAATCAACGTCTAGAAATTATCCACTTTTGTATACATTTTTATAAGTTCAAGATGACAATCAAAATAAAGTTGAAATGCCATAATTTTTCATATGGGCATAGATAAAATAATATAATTCATATTCAATTATTTTATTTTGAATTTTAAGATTTAAATTTTGAGTTATTAAAGTTTTTAAAAATGGTGGCATGATGGAGGCACAAAAAATGGAGGCATTTGAACCCTCCTCTTTTTATATTAGAAATTTGAAACATCAATTTGATAAAAGACAAAATTAATATTCATAATAGTTAATACTTAATTTAAAACTCATTAATTTTTATATTTATTAAAAAGAGAACACCATAAAAAAAATTAATTATAGGCGGATCAGTTATTAGCAACGGAGAATTTAATTAGTCATTTTTTTTTGAAGAGTCACTACTACAGAAAAAAGATTGCACACGGACATAAATATGGGAGCTACATGGATTTCTTGCCGTGTGAAATGTGAGTGTTGAAATCCCTAAATAAATTACACACTGATATTTACCGGTGTGCAATTATTGAGCTACACAAATTATTACATAAACAGCAATGTACGATTACTCTTTCTACACGAACATTTAGCTAAAAGTTTGTGTATGATTACTCTTTTTACACAGATATTTAGCTAAATGTTCATGTAGCTCTCTTATTATTAATTTTTTTTTAGGTTTAGATACCTTTCTACATGGACTTTAGTTAATTGTCTGTGTAGAATTGTCTTATTTTTTATGTTTAAATACCTAAACGGACTTTAGTTAAATGTCGGTGTAGAATTATCTTTTTTTTTTTTAATTTTTTTTTGTGTAGCTAGCCTCTAGTTTTGCTAGCCATTTAAAATCAGAATTTCAAAACATGAAACATTAAATAGAGGCCTTTTAAACTCAGAATTCCAAAACTATACAACAGTATAAATAATTCATGTACAATACATTATACAAAATTATACAAATTCATATTTAGCATTACAAAATTCTTCTTGAAACCACCATGCCCACATGCATCTGAGATCGTCGATCTGCTCCTTGGATTAACACTTTTGCTTTGGTCCATACTACAATTATAATTTGGTATTAGTTAGTAACAAGAAAAGGTAGATGCAAGACACTCGCAAATATCAATTGCTATTAATAAAATAAAAAGTATAAGTATGGCAATATGAAAACCATAGAAAATATTAATATATTGAAATTCATGCAACACATATATATACATAGCCTTTTTTGTACATGCAATCCCATGTGATAAAACCAGGGTTCTAAATAGCTAGCTATAGCGGCACTATAGCTTTTCCAGACCATAAACGCTAAGCTATGAGATAAAATTGCACTAACTCAGCTACGACCGCTATAGCTATAATAGCTTACTGCTATTACCGCTATATGAGACCCGCTATAGCTATCGCTATGCTACATGGTTTTTTTTTGCAATTTATATGAACTTCTGTACTTCTATTCTCATTTCTAATGCTACATGGTATTCTACGATAAGTATACTAAACCAAACTATATGCTTCTATTTTTATTTGTGATTTATTCTATCATTCTATATTGATAAATAGTCAAATACTAATTCTTCATTTTGATTACTCTTTTTATAGTATTCATTTGTAAAATTATTATCGTTCGTTTCAATTGAAAGCTGATTTTGATTATTATTATAATTATAAATGTTTAAATATGTATATTGACTTAATTTACCATATAAAATTAATTGCTCTGTCTATTATAACATGTAATACCATGAAGTATAAACTATTAAATAATGTTACTTTTTAGATTTTTTTTCCTTCTTATTTGTGTAATTGATAAAAAGTATAGACTTAGATTAGTTGTCATTTAGTTGTTACATCAATTCTTTAATATTGATTATGTTGATAATTAATAGAAATATAGAATATAAAGTTTGAAAAGAGAAATCGCAATGTGTGATAGCTTCCACTATAGCTACGCTATTCGCAATAGCTTTTTTTTTTTGTCTCCCCGCTATGCCACTATAATCGCTATTTAGAACCACTACTACAAAAATGGTCATTGTACACTGCACATTGTACACAGATTCGATAATTTTACCTAAAAACCGTGGAGAAATTCTAATTTTTTGGAAGCCCGAAATATGTGTGGGATCTCTACACGGATGTTTACTAAAGAATTAGTGTAGAAAGCCGTGAGAGAGCTACACAGACGTTTATTAGGAAATGTACACGGATTATTATTTAAATAACAGTGTAGAAAGCCTTGAGAGACCTACACGGATATTTAATTAAAGAACCGTGAAGAAAGGTTGGCATTGTACACGGATGTTTGTTTAAATTAAAGTGTAGAAAGCTTGTGAGAGCTACATGGCTGTTTCAAAAAAAGCCGTGTAGAAAGGTGTCAATTATACACATTTTTTTGTTTAATTAATAGTGTGCAAAGCTATTAGAGAGCTACACGAACATTTAATAAAAAAAGCCATGTAGAAATGTTATTTTAGGGTTTTGGTTATTTAAGGGCGCGCCTTTTCCATCACCAAGTTGTTTATATAAAAGGCCTTCTCCTTCCAGTGCCGATTTGATCAATTCCCTCTCTCTGTGATCGATCACTTCGGACTTTCGGAGGCGGTTGAAGATCATATTTTAATAAAGAAAGAGCTGATCTAATAAAGAGTCGGATGAAGATTTTCAAAAAAAGAGGAAGAGGTGAGATGAAGGACCTTCATAGCGGATGAAGAGTCGGACGACTCTTAATTCGACTCTGAATGTTCTTCATTCATCTCTCTTTTTTTGAAGGTCCATCCAACTTTTTGGTTTTAGCTAGCTATTTCTTTATTAAAATATGTATCTTTATCCGAAAGAAAAGAACCGCACTGGATAATTTCAGAGTCGGCCCAATGAAGAGTCGGATGAAGAGTTGGAGAAGGACCTTCAAACCGGATGAAGAGCTGGTCTGATTTGTTCGCTAAAGTGTTTTTGGAGGATAATTTCAAAGTCGGATGAAGATCTAGTCGGATGAAGGACCAGAGTAGGATGGGGAGTCGATGAAGAGTCAGACGAGATCGTTTGACACTTCATCCAACTCTCCATCCGATTTTAAGGGTCCTTCATATATCGAGCTCTTCCAGTCCTTAATAGAATTTTTTAGTTTATATGGATTTAACTTTTGTAGTTAATGCTCAATAAGAATTTTTAATTTTTGTATAAATTAGTGTACATGAATTTTTTGTTCAAATTGCTATATATGTTGGAATTCTGGATTTTAAATGTCTTCCTCTGTTTTGGAAATTGTTTGTTTTGCTAGCTGGAAAACATTAAAAAAAAAAAACAATGCTACACAGACTTTTATATAAATAGCTGTGTAGAAAGATAGAATTAAAAAAAAAAGGGTTTTTCTTTTAATTTAAAAGTGTTAAAAAACAATTCTACACGGTTGTTTATATAAAAGTCCGTGTAGCTCTATAAGGCTTTCTACACGGATTTATAGATAAATATTCGTGTAGAAAGGTTTAGAGTTACAAAAAGGTATCTTCCAGTGCTGTTTTGATCAATGACTCTCTCTATATATTGAAAGGTTGGTCTATTTCTGCGCAACAAGGATCGAGACCGGAGCTGAGATCTTTGAAGTTAATTTGCATTTCTCCTCTCTATCTTGCTAAGGTTAGTCTTCCTCTTTTCTCTTTCTCTAATTTTCTGGTACTTATTATTGTTTAGTTATTTAGGTCAATTATTTATTAATGCATGCATGCTTGATTTATTTAGATATGTAAATAATTAGTGTATTGTGGTCCAATAACCGACCTATTTATGCTTTTAGGTCCATGCCCGTTCAAAATTAATCTAATAGGGATTAAATTTGGATAGTCCCCCGTTTGGGACTGCTCTTTGAATATTGTGTCTCATTTAGGATGTGAACACATATTAGCGGGATTTAATTAGTATTTGAGAAAAGTTTGTCATCATTTCTCCTTATTGCTCCTACAAGTATGTGGTTTTTACGCATACTTGGGGAGTTAAGAGGAAATGCTGCCGAATTTTTCTCAAATACTAATTAAATCCCGCTAATGTGTTCACATATGAGGCATACTATTCAAGGAGTGGGTTAGGATTGTAAACCGGCTCCTTTGTAAGCCAATAATTTGTAACAATATATGTTGATCGACCACCATAATTAATTGGAACCATTCTTTTAATTTAATTTACAGATGGATCAAAGTTGGATGTACGAATTGTGACGTGATAGTGCATAATATTTGGCTCGCATTGATGAGTTCATAAAATGTGCCGAGAGTTATAGAGTGAATACAAAGGATAAAGACATCTTGTGTCCTTGTAGAGATTGTAGCAATTTTAAAAGATTTGGGGACTTGGAAGAAATTAGAGCTCATTTGATTTGTTGGGGATTTCAGAAAAGGTATACATGTTGGTTTATGCATGGTGAGAAAATTGGGGAATGTAGTGCTACCAATAGAAATTTTGTTTTGGAAGACAATGCTGATATTAATGTAGAAGTTGTTGATAATTTTGAGCTTCATTCCAACAATAATTTTTAGAATGTCAAAATTTTTGATAATGTTCTTGAACTTGATTGCAACGAGGGTGTTTGTGAGATTATTGATGAAAATATAGAATATGATTTTACTGAAAATCTAGAGGACATGTTACATGATGTGGAAGATGAAATTAGTGATAAAAATTATAACAAATTTCAGTATATGTCTAATGAATCCAAAAAGCCTTTATATCCCGAGTGTACCAAATTTTCAAAACTGTCAGCTGTGTTGAAGTTGTTGAACTTAAAAACAGACAATAATTGGAGCGACAAGAGTTTCACGTCCTTATTAGAGCTCTTACGAAAAATGCTCCCAGATAACAACGAGTTACTATGTACAATATATTAGGCGAAGAAGTTGATCTGTCCAATGGGCTTGAAGGTTGAAAAAATACATGCATGTCCGAATGACTGTGTATTGTACCATGGAGAGTACAAGGCCATGTATGTTTGTCCTAAATGCAGTGTTTCACTGTACAGATGTAAGAACCAAGACACTGACGATGGTAACGATGAAGGAAACAAGGGCCGGGCTCCAGCTAAGTCGGTGTGGTATTTTTTGATAATACCGAGATTCAAATGGTTATTTGCAAATTCCAAACATGCGAAATTATTGCATTGGCATGAAGAAGAGTGCAAAAGGGATGGTAAACTAAGACACCCAGCTGATTCTCCTCAGTGGAGAAACATTGATAGAGATTTCACAGAATTTGGTGGCGAATCAAGAAACCTTAGGCTAGGGGTGAGCACAGACATAATGAGTCCATTTGGAAGCATGAGCAGTCGGCACAGTACTTGGTCAGTTCTTATATGCATCTACAATCTTCCTCCTTGGTTGTGCATGAAACGCAGGTATATAATGATGTCATTACTAATCCAAGGACCCAGACAACCCGGAAATGACATAGATGTATATCTCGCACCATTAATTGAGGAACTCCAAAAATTGTGGAGGGATGGCATCCGGGTTGGGATGCATACGGTATAGAGCAATTTGAGCTACGGGCCATGGTATTTTGCACCATAAACGATTTCCCTGCGTACGAAAATTTATCGGGCTATAGTACTAAAGGAGAAAAAGCGTGCCCTATCTGTGAAGATGACACGCAGGTGCTAAGGTTGAAAATTTGTAAAAAGAATGTTTTCATGGGGCACCGTAGGTTTCTTCCTATTAATCACCCATACCGTAAGAAGAAGAAAGAATTCAACGGGAACACTGAGCTTAGAGTGGCACGTCATTCATTAGATGGGAAAGGTGTCTTCTTGCTGGTTAAAGACCTTAAAGTTCTTTTTGGAAAATGTGCCAAAGCACCACCAAAAATTATTTGAAAAAAGAAGTTCATATTTTGGGAGCTACCGTACTGGAAATATTTAGAAGTGAGACACTGCCTAGATGTCATGCATATTGAAAAAAATGTTTGCGACAGTCTGATTGGCACATTGTTGAATATTCTGGTGAAGACTAAAGACGGTATCAATGCTTGAAAAGACATGGTGGAAATGAAAATATGATCCAAGCTTGCACCGCAGGATAAAGGGAAGCAAAAGGCATACCTACCTCCCGCAATGTGCACAATGTCGAAGACCAAGAAAACAAGCTTCTGTAAATGCCTTTATAGCATTAAAGTCCCATCAGGGTATTCTTCGAATATTAAGAAGCTTGTTTTGATGAAGACATAAAATTGATTGGTCCGAAATCCTACGGCTGTCATGTTTTAATGACACATATGATTCCTGTTACAATCCGAGAAATTTTACCAAAGCCCGTTCGGCAAGCCATCTTGAAGCTTTGTTTTTTCTTCAATACAATTAATTCCAAAGTGATAGACTCGTTAAAATTGGACGCTGTACAAAAGGAGGTTGTCGTTACCCTTTGCCATCTTGAGATGTATTTTCCGCCATTCTTTTTTGATGTTATGGTTCACCTTGTTGTTCACCTTGTGAGGGAAATTAAGATTTGTGGTCCTGTGTTCCTGCAGTATATATATCCATTCGAGAGATTCATGAGTATTTTGAAAAGTTACGTAAGGAACCGATATCGGCCTGAAGGTAGCATCGTAGAAGGATATTCCACGGAAAAGGTGATTGAGTTTTGTACCAACTACATGACCGGTGTTGGTCCTATTGGCGTTCCAAAATCTCGATACGAGGGAATGCTCCAAGGAGTAGGGACTATTGGGTTGAAAGCTATAATTGCTGATAGAGATGAACTGTTAAATGCACATTTTATTGCACTATAGCACATGGCAGATGTCACTCCCTATATAGATGAGCACATGGCAATCCTTCGACAACAGAACTACACGAGAAGTCAGAAGTGGATTATTGACGAGCATAACCGTTGTTTCATAGGATGGCTGAAAGAAAGAGTGAAGTCACACTCCGAAATGTCGCCCGTAAGTGAAACGGTTAGATTGCTGGGCCAAGGACCCCAAATGGTTGTTAGAACATTCCAAGGATACGAGATTAATGGATATACATTTTACACTAAATTACAAAGTGATAAAAGCACCATGCAAAATAGTGGGGTGATGTTGGTGGCGACATCTCAAGAATTCAGTAGATCAGGGGATGCCCGGCCTGTAATAGCATCAAAGTCATATTACGGTGTTATTGAAAAAATTTGGGAGCTCATTTACAACGCTCACCTCAGCATTCCCTTGTTTCGGTGTCAATAGGTCAAAAACCGTGGTGTTAAAGTTGATAACGACGGGTTCACACTAGTTGATTTTAACAAAGTCGGATATGTTGATGATCTGTTCATACTTGCCAAGCAAGCAACTCAAGTCTTTTATGTCACTAACCTGAGTGATGCTAGGTGGAGCATCGTCTTACCCGGAAAAAGAATGATTGTTGGGATAGAACGTAATTTACGAAGAAGAGTACGACCAGTTCGACAAGATACCTCCATTTTGTGCAGATGTGCAAGCTGAGATAGCAGCAACTACTGAAGAATAAGACGAAGCAAATTACATGAGATCTGACCACAGTGAAAGACTATGGGAAAATGTTCAAACAGTGGAAAAAAAAGAGAAAAAAGAAAAAAAAATCCAATGTGTAATATTTATTCCTTTAAATCGTGAAAAATTTCATATTTCTATTCCAGAAAAAAAACAATGTATAATATTTATTTCTTTTATAATATTTCAGAGATGAAGAGCCGAACGAAGAGTTAGACCATAAGATCACTTAAGGTTATAATATTTATTTCTCATTTTAGTTTTTTTTATCAATCTCAATTTTTTTTGTATCAGCCAGAAGATCCATCTATGTATTAATGACTCGAATAGCAAAAGCAGAGTTTATTTGCAGTACTGATGAGAGTTTTGGATGACTGTAAACCAATAACATTTTACTGTGATTTTGTATTTTATATTTTTTTTGTTTATATTTATTCCTTTTAAATATAAATTTTATGAATATAGATATCTGATTATTTATAATTCATATTAATTTACTTAAATAGTAATATAAATGTAAATAGTAATGTAGATATTTGATTATTTAGGATTCATGCCCACAATTTCGCGTCTGCTTTAAGGTCTATACACGCGAATCTTAAAGCAGAACTGACGGTGAGAGAACCCATCGAACACAAAAGTGGGCCGATGGCTATCAGACAACCCCATCTTCCTTTAAGAAGAGTCATTTTGACCATCTTTCCAAATGCCGTGAAACTGTTGAAATCTGTAATTAAAAAAAGGAGTCCTATACAGACATTTAACAAATGTCCCTTTAGCTCTGTTATTATTTTTTATTTATTAATATTATTTTAATGACCCCAAGCTTTTCTACACGGACATTTAACTAAATGTTCATGTTGTTGGGTTTCGGATACTACTTTTGGGGTTTCGCGGTAACCAAAACCCGTTTAGGCTTAAGGTGCAGAATGACCGTAGAACGAAAATTTCTACGGCCAACTTAAGCTCAGGATTAAACGGGGTATGTCAGGAAACTTTTCAAGGCGGTCCACCTTCAGTATTCATTTGGCATCAAAACTCAATTTAATCGTTTTACAAATCTACTCCATGATTGATTTCTAAAACTTTAATCTACTTACCAATTAAATAGATTAATATAACATATTTATACCTTGTTTCCAAATCACAGTTGGAATGCAGACCGAGCGTGTAGAGCTACATCACGGAAGGAATCGACTCGTCTCGGAGCATCAGATGTCTGATGCCTCTATCGGTTATTCACCAGGACTAACCAGAGAGCGGTTTATTTCTTCTGCCAGAAATACCGTAAACTACGAAATTATGCAAAAACACTATTCACAAGAAAAAGACGAAAACCCGTAAACACGAATTTTTGGTTACTCAGTTTCATCAAAATAGCAAAACTGACATACTGCGAAATTCGGTAAAACACTATTCATCGATCCCGTAAATATACTCCACAACAACACGCAAGATTATACGTCAACTACGTATAACTTTTTTTTCTCAACCAAAACACTATTTGGGAGAGAAACCGAAAAAGAGAGAAAATACCGATTTGATTTTGCACGAAACGATACAAGTGAATTAGTATTTTAATCCTCTCATGCACCCCTCTATTTATAGCCTCTAAAATGGTGTGAAAAGACCAAAATACCCCTATGACAAGGCATGCCACCTAAGGGGGTGAGGTGTCATGTGGATAAGATCGATGACGTGTCATCTGGATAGGATTGATGACATGTCATGCGGATAAGCACAAATCTGAAAAGACCCGAATGCCCTCAGCCCGAACACAAATAATGCTCGTATAATTATTCTGAACAATTATATTTCTTGCGGTTGTTTGTTTCGGTATCGATGACGTGCCATCTAGATAGGATCGATGACATGTCATGCGGATAAGGACGAATCTGAAAAGACTCGAATGCCCTAGGCCCGAAGACAAATAATGGTCATATAATTATTCTATACAATTATATATATTTTTCTTGCGGTTGTTGTTTCGGTAATTTATACAATGTGTTCGGCACATTTATAAATTAACCGATTAACTTTTATACAACGTGCCACACACGTTTATAAATTAATCAATGTTTTTGCTTGTTATTTTTACATAACACGTATAATTAATTATAACCATCTTATCATTGATCATAACCAATTTATAATCAATCAAAATAAGATTCTCCGATTAACTCCTATATGGTGTGACCCAATAGGATCTGTGTTATGTTGGTAAATAGAGTTAAAACTGTTTTAACTTCTATAATCATGGGTGGCGTCTGGCAACACATCATGACCATCCAATTACACAGATGATGTTGTACAGTACAATATCACGATCCAATAAACAATTTAATTATGTCTCTTCTTCTGTCTCATAGCTATCAGATTAGTTTCAAGGTAGATATGTGTCATCCTTTTAAACTTAATCTTTTCTTGATCTTGAGCATATTATCAAATATGATTACTCTTGTGATCATACCGCGCGCTGATAATCTTACTCTACCAAGGGGTCCAGTGATGCTATAGCTCGTATAAAATACGAATAACAAATAGTATTCTTGGTAAACTATCACTTCCTCAGCTAAGCTATACATATGGAAAAGCTACCGTTATGACTGCTTTTTACGGACAGCGGTGGATAACAATCACACATACATATTTCTCAGTGGGAATGATAAATACCTCATACTTTAGAACGTGACACTGAATGAAAACATAAATGACATGAACACAATTCTATTTAATGTTTCATTCGAGGTCTGTCAAATACCATGTTCCTAGAACATGTATCTATGTGATTAAAATGACATCTCGTGTCAGGTGGTTTGTAAAACTTAACCATCTTTTAATCCACATACTAACCTTATAGCGGTAATTAGTGTTCCTGCTAATTACCTTGGTCAGTGACCTTTTAAGATTAAGAGTATATATCATCTATATTATGGAGTTTCACAATTTCAGTCATGAACTCGAAATGATCCATAAATGCAATAATACTCAAGGCAACAAAATGATATTAATCATCCAATTCATGAACAAAGCTTTATGATAAATTATCGTATTATTGACTTCTAGATTATTACAAACTAACAATTTCTACACGGATTATTAATGAAATAAGCGTCTAGAAATGTCTTCCTTCACGGATGTTTAACTAAATATCCGTGTAGAAATGGTTTGAGCGAAATAAAATGCGCGCTGGGTCAGCCTAGTCACTTTCTTTTCAAAATCCCTTCGTCTCCTCTAAACCCTAAACCCACGCGTCTCCTCCTCTCTCTTTCCGTGGTTCCTCTCTCTTGGTGCTGCCACTGTTGGTGTTTTGCTCTCTGTTTCCACTTTCTGTTGCTCTTCTCTCATCTCGCCTAAACCTTTAAGCTCCTCTCGCTCGCTCGGTAGATTGTAGAAAGAACGATGACACATTCAGGTGAGGATAATGTAGAGAATGTAGCTGTGATGGAAGAAGAGGTCTCGTCGGCTCGGCCTAAAAAAAGGAAAAGAGGTCCAACAATGTGCAAAAAGATCACTGAGCAGAAGTAAATATTGCCAATTGAATTTCGGAAGAACGACTGTGCGAAGGGTGAAAATCAAGCAAAGTACTTCAATTTTTGTGCCGCCACAGTAAATAAAAATGCATCTATCCTAGTTGAGCGCTAGGATAAGTTTGATGAAAAGAAGGACAAGGACCAATGGTGGAACATTGTGAAAGTAAAGTACCTAACAATTCTTTTTTTTTTTAGTAGATGAACTTACATGCAGTAGTTTCGTTGTCAATCAAGACCAGTGGAACATTGTGGACGACCCAAAAGGCAAGATAAAGGAAAAGACTTTGAAGATAATGAATGAAGCTTGGAAGCAATTCAAGAGTAGGTTGAAAACAGTATTCATGGATCAAGGAAAAGATTCGTTGCCAGTGTATCCTTGGCTGACACAAGAGGTGTGGGAGGAGTTTCAAGCTTTGAAGAAAACAAAAGAATTCAAGGTATGTAAATTTAGGTAACTCATTAGAGCATCTCCAACAGTGATTGCTTATGGATTACTTATGCTGATGTGTCAATTGTTTTTGTAATTACTGGGTTGTATGACTATTGCTTATTTAGCAATTGGTGGAAAGAATTGCTTAATAAGAAATCCTTTTCTAAAGATGAGTTGGCCAAATGTTTAATTCTTATTGGTCAAATGTTTAATTCTCAATTGTTTGGTTGATTGCCCCAATGTAAGAGTGGATTGCTTAATTTTTAAATTTTTCATAATTGCTAATTTAGCAATTAATTTCAATTGCTGGATTGAAGATGCTCTTAGTTTTTGTTCTTTCTTAACCTATACTCATCTTCCTTAAGTAATGGATTTGCTTTGATGTTCAAAGAAAAAAAGTGAGAAGGGCAGGAAGATTGCCAAAATGAACAAGTACCCGCACAAATTAGGGTCAGATGATTACGAGGGTAAGTTGAAAGAATGTGCAAAAGTTCTTTCGCAAAACAAAGATTCTCCCGTGGTTAAGATCCAAAATCCTAGGGGCCAAGATTGGGTCATGGGAAGATCTAAGGTAACCATTGACGGGCGGATAGTACTCCCAAAAGACGTGGAGCCCATTTCTCATAAAATGGTAAGAGTATTTTGTTATAACTTTGTGTCATTCAAACAAAATCATAACTCTATGTACATTACTTAGTGTTTTGTTATAACCAATTTTTAATTAACAGTTGGAGGTGGAGGAGGAGGTCAATTCTGGTGCCCGGACTGTGGCAAGACAAGAAGATTCCTTGTCCTTAGCGCTCCCGAATCCAGAACACAGCGGTCGAGTTAGGGGCAGAGGGGCTTACATGGGCTGGAAGGAGGAATTCAACGGAGCAAAACCCCAAAGAAGACCTTGTGCCAAGGTCAACAAAGACGAGATGGAATCAAGGTTGGCGCAGGTGCGCCAGGAGGTACGCGAGGAGCTTACAATGGAGTACAACCAAAAGCTGACTGGGCTGGAATCAAGGATGGTGAACCAAATGCACCAAATTAGGCAGCCATCCGAGGATCAACCTCCCGTTTCTCCAGGAGTTTGGCGAAGTAGTCAGGCATCTAGGACAGAAGTGCTAGGCGGCTTGGACAATCTAAAGGTAAGCACTACTTGTTCATAATCGAAATGTATTGTTGATTCTCGTGGTTAATTCGCTAGATAATATTATTTCATTCTAAAGACAACTAATTCCCGATAATTATTGCAAGAGGCCATAGCATGCGACCTCGTCATGTATTTCGGTACTACCCCTCTGACCATTGCTAAGGACATTGTATATCCTCTTGCAGTTGGTGATCCGTTGAGGCCCAACTATCTCCGCATAGCGGTTAAGAAGATCACATAGGATTGGACTGTGAGAATACCTCTTCCTGTCCCTGTCGATGAAATGGTGGTGCTTGATGATGCCCACTATGCGATAGTCCAATGGCCGAAAAATCAAATTATTTTGGAAAATGTACGTAATCTCGAAATACTATAGGATATCTTATTCAAATCATTCTTTTCAAATACTTGAAAAAGACATATACAAATTTTGATACAGACACGAAGAGGTGAAACAATCAATGAGGATGAAGCGTTGTCACCGATACGGGACATGGAATTAGCCTTGGTGTCTGTTGCGCCAAAAGTGCCTGATGCGCCACTAGATCATACGGGACTCACACCAGAAGAGGTTAGCCGTTTGCCTGGTCAGTTGCAAACTCTCCACACTCACTTGATCAAGGCACCCAAGGACATGACGGTTGTTACCTTCAGTGTCCCCTTCAGTATGTTTCTACATGATGGCAGGGAGGTCGTGCTGCCTTTCACAGAATTCAACAACTTTCTACAAGCCGCCTCGTCAAGCGATAAATGGCTCGATGTGGGAGTCATCACCGTTTTCCTCATGTTAGTGACCAATCAATTATTTATATCATGTGTATAACACTCAAATATATACTCTAATGTAAAATGATGATTTTTCAGGTTCCTAGTCCAGAAATGCCATGAGACCGCATCGAAAGATAACGTGAACTTGTGTGCACTTTTGGACCCCGGCAGAATTAATGGAATGATATTGGAATGGTATGAGGATGATTGTGTCGACTACTTGCGTAAAGTAATGTATCATGCTCGTGGGGATCAAAAGAAATTTCTTCTCCTGCCATACCACCAAAGGTAGGTTACTTGTAACCCTTATTAATTGTTTATATTTTCAGTTAAAGAATTACACAATGAACCATAGCAAACACTTGTGTCACTATTACATGCTGAAATATATATATGTCACTAATTTTATGCTAAAGTACTACAATTCTTCTCCCCCCACAGCTCCCACGGGTGTTTGTTGGTGATTGTGCCACTTGAAAATACAATTTATGTCATGGATTCAAAACGGCCCGACAAATCCATCACCACTCGCCAGTCCAAAAGAGTCATGCCTGTTATAATTAAGTTATCTAAATATCACTTGGTTTGATTCTTTTTTTTTTATAATTGTGGAATTGCTAATTACAGTCACTCAATTTTATAAGGGCTTTTCGGCAATATCTTAAAGAGGGTGGAGTGCAAAGCACGGGTAAGAGCAAAAATAAAATGAATGGGCTCTAGAGGGAGGTGAGCACACTATAATTTTATAATTTCATATTTTTGGGTTCAAAAATTTATTGTCATTCTGACATAGGCTGCTGAATGTAAATTTCAGTGCCCGCAACAGATTGACGGTTGGAAATGCTGTTATTACACGATGATTTTTATGTTTCACTTTGTTGAATTCATACAATTCAAATGGCCAGCATATCCGATATGTAATTCATATGTTTTGCCTTGATTTGTCCATACAATTAATATTGATTTCCTCTAAACTTGTTTTATTAGTTACATTGTTATAATTGCAATAATTTATTTCTATAAAGCAAAACAGAGATGTAGTTGCCATATTTTTGTAACTTGCATGTTTTGAATTTTTTGTAGTATTCATCATAGTCAAAGAGTTACTCCAATGAGCAATTAGATCACGTTAGATGTATGTGGGCAGAATTTTTTATAAAACAATTTTGTAAACCAGAATATGAATTTGTATGATCTTTGTATAATTTAGTGTACATGAATTTTGTATTAATTTTTGATATAATTTGGAAATTTTCAAAATTTAGGGGTTTTGGCATTCTTATTTTGAAAATTCTCTGTTCTGGAATTGATCTGATTTTAAATGGTTAGCAAAACTGGAGGCTAGCCAAAAATAAGCAAAAAATAAAAAAAAAACAGTAGTTCAATTTTACACGGACATTTTAAAAATTATCCGTGTAGAAAGGTTTTTCCACATTAAAAAAACAAAGAAGAAAATTAATACATAAAATTAAATATTAAAAAATAAGAGAGCTACATGGATATTTAATTATATATCTATGTAGAAAGGGTTTTCCAAATTAAAAAAATAAAGAAGAAAATTAATACATAAAACTAAATATTAAAAAAATATTAAAAAATAAGAAAGCTACATGGATATTTAATTATATGTCCGTGTAAAAAGGTTTTTCCACATTAAAAAAATAAAAGAGCTACATGGATATTTAATTAACTATCCGTGTAGAAAGGTTTTTTCACATTAAAAAAATAAAGAAGAAAATCAATACATAAAATTATATATTAAAAAAATATTAAAAAATAAGAGAGCTACACAGATATTTAATTATACATCTGTGTAGAAAGATCTTTCAATATTAAAAAAAAATTAAAAATAAGAGAGCTACACGGATATTTACTTATATATCTTTGTAGAAAGGTTTTTTCACATTAAAAAAATAAAGAAGAAAATTAATACATAAAATTAAATATTAAAAAAATATTTAAAAATAAGAGAGCTACACAGACATGTAATTATATATCCGTATAGAAAGGTTTTTTCACATTAAAAAATATTAAAAAATAAGAGAACTACATGGATATCTAGATAAATAACCGTGTAGAAATCTAATTGTACACGGCTTTTTATGTAATAATCCGTGAAGCTCGGTTATGGAGAGCGCCAGTGTAAGGATTTGTAAACGGTTGTGTATGTAATAATCCGTGTAGCTATCAGTAATTGTACGCGGTAAATATCTATGTGTATATATACAAGGATTTTCTACACCGTGACAGCCTACGCGGCAGGAAATCCGTGTAGCTCGCTTGTTTATGTCCGTGTATAATCACTTATTCTGTAGTAGTGAACCTTGGATAAAACATAACATATACTTCTCAGGATCCAATACAATGTTTGTATAAAAGTTGTACCCTTACCACTTAGTAACCAAGTGATCAAGCTTAGGCTCATGTTGTCAAAACACTTGGTTATGATCTAGTTTGAACCAGAATTTCATACAAACTAAGGCGTATTAGATCCAACATATCAAAAAAGGAGCTCCCATGTAATCCATGACATGATACCTCTTAGTTAAAGGTCTCCAATATATTGCATCTCCAATAAGAATCCATTAATCAACATATATATGTGCATACATAATAGGGAATACAAATTCTCCTTTAAATTTTTCATCCAAAATTATAAGAAAATATTTATATATAAAATTAGTTGAATCTGTATAGCTTTTATATGAACTATTGAAAATCAATTTCGTAAAAAAAAATTATTGCATCTTATATGAATTTAAGATGGCTCTAATACCAAATGATAGTCTTAATAATTCATGATGTGTTTTGCAATTTAAAAACACAAGCAATCCAAAATCCATAAATCCAAAATAAAATAGCAAAGTAATTTAAATCTTATAGTTCTAAAGTGCAGACATCTTTAGACGAAAGCATTAGGACTGATCTTTAACGGTTTTCCTCATATCTGATGATGGAGATCTTAAGGCGTTTTTTTTATTTCTCACTTTCAAAAAATGGTCCACAATACACTAATTATTTATATTATCTTAACAAATCAAGCATGCATGCATGCATTAATAATTGACCTAAATAAGTAATAATAAATAACAGAAAATTAGAGGAAGAAAAGAGAAATATATATATATACTTGACTAACCTTAGCAAAATAGAGAGGAGAAATACAAATTAACTTCAAAAATCTCAGATCCGGCATCCTTGTGCGCAGAAATCAAACCAACATTCAATACAGAGAGAAAGTATTAATTGATCAAAACAGCACTGGAAGGAGAAGGCATTTTATATAACCAAAACTCTACAATAACCTTTCTACACTGATTTTTAAGTATAAATCTGTGTAGCTCTCTTAAAGCTTTCTACACTGTTATTTAAACAAACATCCGTGTACAATGCCTACCTTTTTACACAGTTCTTTAATAAATACCCGTATAGCTCTCTCAAGGTTTTCTACATTGTTATTTAATTCAATATTCGTGTACAATGCCTACCTTTCTACACGGTTCTTTAATAAATACCCGTATAGCTCTCTCAAGGCTTTCTACACTGTTAGTTAATTAAACATTCGTGTACAATTCCTAATAAATGCCCGTGTAGCTCTCTTAAGGTTTTCTACACTGATTATTTAATAAATATCCGTGTAGAGATTCCGCAGATATTTCAGGCTTCCAAAAAATTACAATTTATACATGATTTTTATATAAAATTGTCAAATCCGTATACAATGTGCAGTATACAATGACCATTTCTATAATAGTGAGTTGACATAAAATTAGCTAGTATGTAAAATCAAACCAAGTGTAAATAAAGTTGGGCTCAATGGAAACCTCTAGGATCCAAATCTACTCATATTCTTGAGAATAAGAGGACCCTCCTCTTCCTTTTTTTTTTCTCTCTATCATTCTTGAGAATAGAATGGAATCCGTTGGCATCATTGAAGAGCAGTAGCCCGAGTCTTCTATATATACCTGGTTGATCTATACAAGTATTTAGTTCATCTATATAAGCATCTAAAGAAAAGGAGAGTGCTCGTTTTTCTCAAAAAAGAGCAGATTTGGAACCGAGAGGTGATGATATATATATAGATGATTCTTTTTTACATATTCAAATAGGATTAACTTTTTTTAACATATTCTGTTATAACTGTTAATTAGTTAGAATTGATGCTTCTAATTAACTAGAAGACCTTAATTATGACTCTTACAAACTCTCTCTCAATCTCAATTACCAAAACCATTACTCTTTCTTGGATTATATACTCATCAAGAGCCCTCGCCAGCAAAAGTGAAGGTATTCTTTCTTGGCAAACCAAGATTAGCTCTCGTCGGCAGAACTGAAGGATTAATTAATATATATGGCTCTTTTAAATGCTCAAAGGTCAATTGGACGTAAACAAAATAAATAAAAAATGTACAAGGAGTCAACGACCAATAACTGAAATTATGGCAACATATATATATTAATCCAAATTTCTTGGCTAGCTCGGAGAAAGCACAAATTAATGCTCCAAAAATTGTTCTTCTTTGATTTTTTTTATTTATCTGTATATATGTCCCCATACCTTTTTTTTATCAGTTATGTACTTATGTACGTCTTTTTTTTTAAATGAAAGTTTTTTTTGTTTTATATTTATTGAGTTAGCTAGTTTTGTTTCTCTGTGAACACATTAATTAACAAGTAATCAAATAACATTTGGTCACATAATTATATATAATTCGTACTGAACATGTCTAGTCTAATTTCAGATCGAAGTGCACAAATTAATTGGGGATATATATCTAACTACACATGACCAAACCCGATACGAATCTTAAATATATATCTTAGTTGCAGAAATTTAAGTTAAACTAATGAGTCCTTATATATAGTTAATTTATAGACCAATCGTTTGATGTAATATTCCCCAGACAAGACACGCTTCTTCCGGCACATGCAGCTAAGACTTAGCTAATTAAACCAGTCAATTATCATCTCTCTCTCTCTCTCTAGGTGATATGATACTTCTTATATATTTTATGTACTAATTAATCATAAGCACAGCGAAGATGGTTGGTCTTTCAAGTTTCAACAGTTGCATGAAAAATATTCAATTAATGATACATGCATTGACAGTTTGACACCATTTGCAATATATCACATGGTCACATGCTACATATTCATGTTAATTAGTAGTAAAACTAAATTATGGTTAGAAGACTATTCGCCTACAATTAATTATGAGTTGAAAGACTTTTAACACTAATTTCACACTTAAATTTTTTTATAATATATTAAAATTTGAATGTAAATGCTTTATCTTGAACTTTTTTTTTTCTTGGATTTGAATGAGGAGACGTATCAGACAAGGAGAGAGAACATTTTCTCAATTTCAGGAGCAAAAGATGGATACTTGATCAAATTAACACCAGATGTGATTTGAAAAGATAAGTTCCTCGAAATAACAAAAACCGTCTCAAATCGAAAATATTTATAAACAATCTTTGCATGCAACGTAAACACCTTCATATAATTCTACAACAATTTCACTGGGGGGGGGGGGGGGGGGGGGGGTTTGTTCTCCATTTCTTTCGGAAACTGTAGGCATCCTTTAGCCATCTAATGCTAAGGACTTGGCCAAAGGATATATACAGTTCCCTTTATGAATGGAGAGGGAGAGAGAGAGACGGTTCAAACATGACATGAATATTTTTTAGCTTAAGGGGGGGAGCAGGTAGACCGGTACGGTGGTGCAGCAGGTACAGAAACACCGACCATCAAATAACGGGGTAGACTTCATTATTGAACCAAAAAGAAACCCTGAAACAAATATATGCACTCTTTCTTTTATCTCATGTACTATCAACCTCACTTGCAGAATCATAATATCACACTTTTCTTTCATTTTTTTCTATTACTGTCAGAACTGGTACATCTTCCCTTGTGGCTTCAACCCCTCAACTGGATCATCTGGTAAAATAACGCTACTGGTGGGAGTTGTACTGTTACTAACACTAGATGTGTTACACAGAGTGTAATTGCAATTTAGAAGTTGTTTGATCTCTTCATAGTTGTACTCTAATGGTGCTGCACCCCAGAACATACCACAGCTTCCTCCTCCTTCCTTAACTATATTCAAATTTTGGTTCTCTCCAGTTCCAGAATTATACAAGTAGCTCTCCAAAGAGGCCATATTGTCAGATGAGGTGCAACTCTTTTCACTGCCAAACATGATCATGTTGCCATCATCAAGACTAGGTTTAACATCATAGTGCAAGTATGAAGGGGACTGTAGGAGGGAAGAAGGGTTTAAAGTGTTGAACTGATCAAATGCTCTATTCGATTGTGGAAACTGGAGAGGAGGGAAGTGGAGTTGCTGCTGGTGCAGTTGCTGGTATTGGAGTTGTTGTTGACTTTGGTTTCTCTTGTTGAGATTTGGAGTAGTGCTGCCTAGGAGCTTCTTCTTTAGTTTTGTGTTCCAGTAGTTCTTTATGTCATTATCTGTTCTCCCTTGGAGCTGGGAAGCTATAATGGACCACCTGTATAGCAGCCAAAGGAGCAAAGAGTTACACATTAGAGAGCAATTAAGACAAATTAAACCAAAACTAAACAGTCTTATAATATAATCTTTGATTTTTATTTTTTAATGATGTGTTTTATTGGTGTAACATGGTTTTCAATATAGACGAGGAGGCAGCTAAACATAATAAATATGATACCTAATTTACATTGTTCATGACTTAATTTGTATATATTGTTATTAAGCTTGGTCCCTTGGATTAGGATCTTAATCTGCTGTGACCCTTCAAATGTGAACAATACTCTGAAATTCCTACTTTTCTGAATCTAGCTGTCGAATTGTTTCGAAATGTGTTCACAGAAAACCAGTTGTTTCGTGACGCGCACACAGAAAACATTGAACTGCTGGATTCAAAAAGGTAGGAGTTTTAGGATTACTGTTCTCGAACTTCGGATCGCAACAGATTTATTTCCCTTGGACATGGACAAAAATCTAAGGGTCCATGGAACATAGAATATTTCATTGAATGAGCAAGATTTCAAAGGTAAATTTTAGATGTATGTTGGTAATGCAATAGGTTATGAAGCATGGAAAAATAAGCTTTAACTAAACATCTCACATGTTAAGCTACTATATGCTACAATTTGATTTGACATTTTTTTTTTAATTTTCTTGGTTAATTAAGCTAGCACTTGTACTTTTGAAGTGGCAGAAGGATAGATAAACTTGTCCTAATAATACATTTTCATTTCCACAAGAGAGAAAGAAACAAAGACTGGCTTTAGACTAGATCATGTAAAATTAAACTATTCTAGATTCAACACATAGTACCCATGATCATTTCACATATTTCTTTCCATAAGAGACCTATATATATATACAACCGTATGTAGTAAGTTCAATTATAGGATCTTCTTCCAAAAAAAGTAGAAACACACACACACAAGTTCAACCTAGCTAGCTATAAAATTTTCTTATTACCTGCTACCAATTGTAGCATACAAGCTGCATATGATCCTATCTTCGTCTTCTGTGAATTCTCCATGCTTTATATTAGGCCTCAAATAATTCAACCATCTCAGCCTACAGCTTTTCCCACATCTCTTCAGGCCTATCAATAAACAAAGATAGGAGAAAAGGATAAGAACACATACATCCCAGCCCTAATCTCTTTATCTCCTTTTCTATTCTTTATTTTATTTTTGGAGGGAACTGACAGAAGATCAATAACCAAAATTTTAGCAGGGTAATATATAGAAATATCAATCAAAGTAAAGATAGAGGATTAAGTAAGAAAAATTTAATATCAGAAAAAGAGATCAACAAGGTATGCAAGGCACAATATACTATTATACTGTTCCATAAATAAGTTACAAGATTTGAGAAACAGTTGCTCAGATAAAATGAAAGATTATATAAATAGGTTACCAGCTTTTTGAGGAAGAGCAATCCAATTTCCAACAGTACCAAATTTCTCCATGAAATCTTTGAGCTTAGCATCCTCTTCAGGAGACCAAGGTCCCTTTTTGACATTAGCCTTGTCACAGCAAGGAGCTCTCCCCATCTCTTCAAAGAAAAGGTAGCAAGTAGCAACCAACCCCCTACCAAATCCTACTTTCTTCTCTTGTCCTTGTGTGGAGATCGTGACAAAAGCCAATTCGATGGAATGGTGGTAGACTGCTAATCTGCTCTCTCTCTCTCTCTCTCTACTAATGGACACAAACTTTTAGGAGATGTAGCACAGAAAGAAAGAGAGAGAAAGACAGAGAAAAGATGTGAATATTAATATTTATACATAGCTATAGGGAGAAGGCTAGAGGTGGCAAGAAGTCAAAGAAAGGGCTGTCTGGTTTCCATCACTTCCTTCAATCTTACTGGCTGAGCGCCTGAGCCCCTCAAATCTCTGCATCCTTAAAAAAATAATAATATATATATATATATATATTAAGGGTGAAAAGTAAAAACTAAAAAATTATCTCATCCTTCTAAATAACAAAGAAACAACCAATCAAAGGATAATTAAAATAAAATTGTTGTGACTTTGACATGTAATGCAGTGTTTTAACGTTAAGTTTATATGCGCTATGCGAAAAGTCGATACATACTGTATGCAGTATGCAGTTACATATGCTAATTTTTATACATATTTTAAATGAGACTTCATATGTATATAAATAAATATATGGTAATATGTAGTATAAATTACTGTTAATATACTCTAAATTAATATTTTTGTCACTATTAATATATTCTAAACCGATAATATACTCTAAATCAGTAATATGTGATATAGATCATTGTTAATATACTTTAAACCGGCATTTTTATCACTGTTACTATAACTCTAGACCGGTAATATGCTCTACACGGTATATTCAGATCAAATATAGATTTTCTATTCATATTGTAATCAAATAGAAAATATTCAATCAAATAGACCAAGTATTACTACACTGATGTGATGTAACGTAAGAAGAGATCATCCTCACCGCTCAGAACGAAGTATAAATCTGCAGTAACAGGAACCTGTTACTTCCATTCCAACCATTCAAACTTATCCATGTGCGAATCTCAAGGAAATAAATTATTTATGTGCGAATCTCAACAAAATTCAATGGTTGAGATCAGAATGACAATGATATTTCTAAGCTCTAAAGGGGTCATTTTGCACTGAAGCAAAATTAGGGGAGATTAAATGTAGGTCCTTGACTCCTAGTTAAACATTTATGCAACGACAAAATCTTCTTTCAGTGCCTTGTACTTGTATCATATTTAATGAGGCGGATATAGACCCGCCACACGTACTGATTCCAATCTAATGCTATATATGATTCTATTTGTTTTAATGCGGTCATTTTTATTAATATTCTAAAATAAAAAGTTAATTTGAAAAATAACTCTGCATCCTATTTTTTTTCAAAAATAACCTATCCGTCTGGCCCACGAGCGGTTTCCTCAGAGACCAAACCGCCCCTCCCACGGGCGGTTTTCTTTTTTTCTTTTTTTTATAGAGATTTGAGTATTTTGATTTAAATAATTTTATGAAGAAAAAGTTTTCTTGTTTAGAGTGTATGCCAAAAAATAAGACATGATATCCATACTAAATTGTCGATCCGAACCGTTCAACATGATATCCATACTAAAATATGGTTAGGGATGAAATTTTATAATTTTTGAAATTATTTTACTATTTTTTAAGATAGGTAGAAAATCATTGTTTTTTGAACAGTTCAAAAACAGTGATTTTGTACCTATCTTAAAAAATAGCAAAAAAATAACAAAAAATATAAAATTTTATCTCCATGCATATTTTAGTATAAATATTTTGTTGAATGGTTTGGATCGACAATTTGGACTTTGGAAATGAAAATATAAAATATGAGGTATGATGAGGTATGAAAAAAAATGAGGCATTGGAACCCTCCTCTATACATATACAATTTGGACCGTATGTATTTCGGCCCATATGCTACCGAAAGCACATTAGCATATCTCTATATAATATATGTATATGTATATATTTATATATACATATATACATATATTATAAAAAAATGAGTTTATAACAAAAAAAATGTATATATGTATATGTGTATATGTATATGTATATGTATATATGTTTATATGTGTATATGTGTATATGTATATATGTATATATATATATATGTATGTATATGTGTATATGTGTGTATGTATATGTGTATATGTATATGTGTATATGTGTATATGTATATATGTATATATATAGAGAAGGGTTCCAATGCCTCATTATTTTAATACCTCGATATACCTCATATTTTATATTTTCATTTTCCAAGTCTAAATTGTCGATCCGAACCATTCAACAAAATATTTATACTAAAATATGCATGGAGATGAAATTTTATATTTTTTGGAATTTTTTTGCTATTTTTTAAGATAGGTAAAAAATTATTGTTTTTGAACCGTTCAAAAAACAATGATTTTCTATCCATCTTAAAAAATAGTAAAAAATTTTCAAAAATTATAAAATTTCATTCCTAACCATATTTTAGTATGTATATCATGTTGAACGGTTCGAATCGACAATTTAGTATGAATATCATGTCTTATTTTTTGGCATACACTCTAAATAAGAAAACTTTTTCTTCACAAAATTATTTAAATCAAAATACTCAAATCTCTAAAAAAAAAAAAAAAAAAAAAGGAAACCGCTTGTGGGAGGGGCGGTTTGGTCTCTGAGGAAACCACCCATGGGCCAGGCGGTTAGGTTATTTTTGAAAAAAAAATAGAGTGCGGAGTTATTTTTCAAATTAACTTTTTATTTTGGGATATTAATAAAAATGGCCGGTTTTAATGCGAGTTGAAAACCAATTTTCATATTCATAAAAATATCCGTATTATACGAATTCGGAATATGAATAAATAATATGGGATCCATTTACACATCTGATCGAGTAAAGACTAGATTAAGGCCATGGAAATATATATATATATATAGGTTGCGTATACTAGGCTCGAAGCTATACATCTAAAGTGCGAAATAAAAAAGGTGGTGACTGAGACTTTGCATCTCAATATCTCATGCATGTACACGTACAATGAAGGCTCATAGGCCAGAGCTGATGAATTTTTTTTATAAATCATAATTAAAAGAAAAATTATTAAATCAATATGATTATTTTTTTTTAATTTTTTACAAAAATCATAAGGATTGAAATGTAATTTCAGTCTTGAATATATATATTTTTTTTGACCAAAATAGCAATTTGGTCTCATGTATTTTCGTAATTTTTCAATTTTTTTTTCTCAAAAACTGTGAAAACGGTTGGTACTGAAATAGTATCTTGGTTTTTATGATTTTTGTAAAAAAAACAAAGCAATCAAATTTGTTTGATAAAATTTATTTTTTTTATTTATGATTTCTAAAAAAAAATTCAGAGATGATGCTATGTGTACAACATTATATTGTATGTCTTTACACTTTACATTTATTTGAGAGAAGATACGTAGAATTGTAAGTAGGAAAAGTTTGTAAAATATGTTATTGAATCATGTTTTATTGCTAGCAATCGGTGCAAATATGGCAAGGTTACAGAAATTTCAGATCCAGACATATGCAAGAGAGAAACAGTACCTTTTGTTGTTATAATATTTCCTTGTACCACCATCAGCCTCAGATAATCCAATATCAGAAAACATATTTAATGCAACTGCAATATCCTCTGTAATTTCTAGGGATTTCAGCATAGCCTTCATTTTGGAGTGTGTGCGAGAGGCGAGTGTGTGGTTTTGTAAGCAAAAATGAACATAAAAAGAATGTACATGCACGTGCGTAGAGACAGAGCATGAGAGTCAAATAAATATGAATATGAGATGAATTATATAAAAAAAAAATTTATAAAAAATGAATGTTAATTTTACAATATCACAATATTTTATTTTAAATATATATAAAATTATATACAAATATAAATAAAATATAAAGGTCAATTGACTCTATTGTTTCAATTTACATCTACTCCTGCATAAACGTATTTGGTTATATTGAATTTGAAGTCTGAAACTGTTTGTCAAGTGTTCCATGATATTTAGATAGTGATTCTAGGGAGAGAAACATGATAGGAAATTAAACACCTCTTGCTTGATTTGAAGCAAGAGAATCGATTCTTGATGCGCGACGCTTGATTGCTAAATTAACTTGAGTTGTGGAACTGCGAGACTTGTTCTATTTATTTTGGAGATCCTGCTTCTCTCAAGGACCATAGAGGATCCTTCTCACTTTACGGTTTGAGATTTAATCTCAGTTAATTTAGAATTCGAGCAAGCACAGGGGTAGTATTATTGAGCTTTGAGATTCATGACAAGTTAAAAAGAACAGTCCGGATCCACTAATTGTAAAAAATTCTCTTTTCAGGTAATGGAGATGTGATTCAATATTCTGATAGCAAACTCCATTTAGTGAGATATCGATCTTCATGAATTGGACTTGTGCAAGGACTTTGTAAAGAATATCAAATCATAAAAGAAACCACACAAGATCTTGAAAAAATGATTTCCGCTGCAGTATGACTTAATTCTTATTTAAAGTGCTAATGATTTACATCATATATATATATATATATATATATATATATAAATATATTTTAATGGAGTAGGGTTTAAATATCTCATATTTTTCATATTTTATTGCTTTCTATATCATTTATCTTTGTTTTCATAATTCAAACATTTAATCTGAACATATTAACATGGTCATCATATTAAAATATGCTTGGAGATTAAATTTTATTTTATTTTTAGAATTTTTTTACAACTTTAGATATATACAAAATTATTGTTTTTGAATCCAAACACATTTTAATATGAATATCATGTTGATTGGTTCAGATCGACTATTTAAATTTTGAAAGATACATCGACGGCGCGTTGCTCTTTTATCTTTTAGTGATGTGTTGTCGACGCATCTTTCTCTCTATCTCTCAACTCTCAAGTCAACTAGTTGCAGTCTCGTTCTTCTCTGTTCTCTTTGTTAATTAGGTGACGCCCCTCGAACATTTCAGTAACTTTCTATTTCCTTGATTGAATGGTGGTGAATTTTCTTGAATGAGAGATGAATAATGTATTAATAGTATCTAATTAGCTAATAAATTTGAGTCTACTTATAGTAAAAATTTTGCATCCGTCCCTAACCACCATAAATTTACCTCTTAATTGGACTTGTTCTGATTATCATTAATATTGAATTTGTCAATTATTTTGTCGAATTCTAGAAGATTCTCAATCATATCTCAACTCACGAGCGAGATGAAACTACACAACTTCTAAAAAGAATAAACAAAAAATTATGGTTAAAAATATATTTTTTTAATGATTTATTATGGATGAAATACAATAGAAAAGTTCGTCCATTGAAGTTTCTGATATCATAGGGATTAACTTAAGAGGAGGGGTTAAATACTTTTATTTTTTGTGTCTCTATTATACCTTCATTTTTAAAAACGTTAATAAATTAAAATTAAAATTATAAACATTAAAATAAAATTTTTAGATGTGATATTTTTTTCCTCTATGTACTCTTTAAAAAATATCACATTTTCATGAAAATTAAATCAATAATTTGAAAAAACAACGTCTAGAAATTATCCACATTAATACGTTTTTACAAGCTCTTAATTACAACTAAAATAAAGTTGAAATGTCACAATTTTTTATACGTGTATAGATAAAATGATGTATATCATGTCTAGCAGTTTTAGTCTGACTTTTAAGTTATTAAAGTTTTTAAAAACAAAGGCATGATGAAGACACAAAAAATAAAAGCATTTGAACATTCCTCTTAAATTAATTACTTAATAAGTAAAAAAAATAGTGATTTTCAGACAAATCTGGACCATAAAAAACAACGATTTTCAATAAATCTAAAATATAGTAAAAAAATTTCAAACAATATAAAATTTGGTCTCCAAACACATATTAATATGGAGAACAAGATGAACGGTTTGGATCAGTTATTTGTGTTGGTTCTATCAATAATCTTTTTCGTCTATTTGATTAATTTGCAAAACATACAATTATGAATTTTACGATTTCTTCTATTTTAGAATTATGCAGGTTCAAGCCAATTGAAATTGCAATGTAGATTGCTTGAACTGAAAAAAAAAAAATCATGAAGACATTTATCAAGAATTTAATTTGTAATATTTCAAGCTTGGTAAAGTGTGTTTGATGTTATTTCAACAAGATACTGTTATACTAACTGCACCTCTAATTGAACAAAAACTGAAATTAAATTGCAATTGAAAGTAAATAGATGAGTTTAGAGAAATTTGACACGCGAGATGTTAACGGAGTTCGGCAAAACAAAGGCCTACGTCTTCGGGGCTTCGCAACCTTGAGTGGTGCGCCTTTCTATTACCCAATACGAAAGGTTTACAACTTGTGAACCGTTGAGCCCTTACACACTAAGCGGGAAGTCAAACGGCCAACTCAAAGAGATGAGAACAAGGTCTCTTAGTTTAAGCTACTCAAGAGAAACACTCAATAGATCACTCTAACCTAATCTAATTTGAGATTAGTGAAGTGTGTTTAAGGTTGTTTGAGAGATTTTGAAGTTTTAAGCTCTCACAATAATGGAGTAGGCTAAGCTCTCAGAAAATCGCTTTTTAGAATATTAGGGTCGGCTAAGATGATATGGGAAGAAAGCCCAATCACCTATTTGTAGAGTCAGCTCAAAAATGAGCTGTTTGATATAAAACGTTACCAACGTTTTATAAAACATTACAACGTTTTAGTCCAAAGTGCGATTTTAGGGTTTAAATTTTCTGACAGCTCAGCAAAACGTTATAACGTTTGTAAAATGTTATGTAACGTTTTCGCCTGTAAAAACTTGATCAAAATAGATCTTCTTTGAAGCTCATATTTAATTAAAACGTTATAACGTTTCTGTAAGTGTTGCAACGTTTCATACAGAATTTCATCTTTGATACAGCTGTACTTAACATTCTGACATACATAAAACGTTACAACGTTTCAAGCTGATACTGTACAGCTGTGCTTCAGTAGTGCTGTAACTATTAAAACATTACAACGTTTATATAACGTTATGATGTTTTTAAATCATCACAACGTTTATAAAACGTTATAACGATGTAACTTGTTTCTGATTTTGATCAGCTTGTTACTTCTGACATGTATAAAACGTTATAACGTTTCACAAACGTTACCAACATTTTATCCCTGTTTAGACAGCCTCACACATACTTTACCAAATTTCTGATTTAACAATTTGTATTCTTGATAGGTGTCTTCATGTCTTCTTCAGTCCAAGTATTCCATAATGCAATTTCATTCGACTTGAACCTACATATCTTTCAAAAAATGGAACACATCGTAAAATTCAATAATTGTATGTTTTTGCAAATTAGTCAAATAGATGAAAAAAATTATTGCTCAACCAACAGATACAAACGTTGATAATGTTTGTAAAACATTATAATTATTATACATGTAAGAAAACGCTGTGGAACAGCTTGGTTAAACTCAAAAGGAATCACAAAAGTTATAACGTTTTACAAAAAGTTATAACGTTTTAAAAAGTTATAACATTTGTGAAAAGGTTATAACTTTTATGAAAAATGTCTGTGAAAAAATTATAACGTTTGTGAAAAAGTTATAACGTTTTAAATAAAGCCAAATTCAAAAGGAACCATAAAAAAAGTTATAACGTTTTAATTAAATTTTCAAACTTCATAAATTCATGTTTTTGATCAAGTTTCCACAGAGTCAAATCTTTGGTAATGTTTTATAAACATTGGTAATGTTTTAACTGAGCTCGTAGAAAAAGAAATCCTAATTCATATTTTGAACTAAAATGTTGTAACGTTTTAAGACAAAAAACACATTTTGGAACTGTCTCTATAAATAGGGATTCTTTCCCAAGTCAACCTAGCCGCTTCTAACATTGCAAAAATCTATTTTCTATGGGCTTGGGTTCCTCTATTGTTGTGAGAGCTTATAACTTCAATATCCCTCAAACAACTTCAAATCCACTTCACTAATCTTGAGTTAGATTAGGTTAGAGTGAGATTTTGAGTGTTTCTCTTGCAAACATTGATTTAGAGATTTTGTTCACTTCTTGAATTGTCCGTGTGACTTTCCTTAGTTGTAAGGGCCCGCCAGCTCTCATCTTTAGTTAGTCATGTGACTTCCCTTGGTTGTAAGGGCTCATCGATTCACAAGCTGTAAACTTTTTTTGTTGGGTAATAGAAAGGCGCACCTAGAAGAGATTACGATGCTTCGAAGACGTAGGCCTTTTTTTTACCGAACTCCGTTATCACCCCGAGTGTCAAATTTCTCTAAACTAATCTATTTACTTTTTAATCACAATTATTTTTCAATCTTAAGCTATTATTGGTGCATTTAGTATAACAATTTGGATTTTGAATCCATTGATTTATAGTCCAATGTATAAAAATACCTATGCATTGCAATGTAAGGTAGCTTTATTCTCTTTCTATATATATATACAGAGGAGGGTTCAAATGCCTCTATTTTTTGTGCCTCCACCATGCCTCCATTTTTTAAAACTTTAATAATTCAAAAACTTAAAAGTCAAAATAAAACCGTTGGATATGATATACATTATTTTATCTATGCACATATAAAAAATTATGACATTTCAATTTGGTCATCAAATAAATAGTAAAAAAATTTCAAAAAATGTAAAATTTGGTCTGCAAGCACATTTTAATATAGATTGAACATCTAACGGTATGAATTTGTCATTTGAACATCAAATACGAAGATATGACCCCGTAAGTACTTAGGTCAAAGTGTTACCGGTAGCAATTTAGCCATATATATATAGAGAGAGAGAGGTGAGCTACGGTGAGTTGCGAAGTAAAAGGCGTTTCTACTCCACGCCGTATTTTTATTTTGAAAGTTCAAACGATCGATCCGAACAATTAGATGTTTAATCCATATTGAAATGTGCTTGGAGACCAAATTTTACATTTATTGGAATTTTTTTACTATTTATTAAGCATTTTTGAAAACTGTTGTTTTGCTGTAAACAGTAAAATTTTTTGAACCATCAGATCAGCGGCATTCAAAATTGCTTTATAAATAGTAAAAAAAAATCCAAAAAATGTAAAATTTGGTCTCCAAGCACTTTCAATATGAAGAACAAGATGAACGGTTCGGATTGACATTTTAAACTTTAAAATCGCAAAATATGAGCATGAAGTAAAATAGTCGCTTTACTTCGCAACTCACCGTAGCCTAGCTCATATATATATATATAGTGACTAATATGCATTCGTAAGCACTTCGGCCAAAGTGCTTACGATCCAAATTTGATTTTTCAAAATCTAAATGGTCAATCTGAACCGTTCATCTTGTTCTCCATATTAATATGTGCTTGGAGACCAAATTTTATATTTTTCTGATTTTTTTTACTATTTATTAAGTATTTTACAAAATTGTTGATCCAACGGTAGCTGCTGATTTTACTGTTTTGTTAAGCTACCGTTGGATCAACAATTTTGTAAAATACTTAATAAATAGTAAAAAAATTCAGAAAAATATAAAATTTGGTCTCCAAGCACATATTAATATGGAGAACAAGATGAACGGTTCAGATCGACCGTTTGGATTTTGAAAAATCAAATTTGGACCGTAAGCACTTCGGCCGAAGTGCTTACGAATGCATATTAGTCTCTCTCTCTCTCTCTCTCTCTCTCTCTCTCTCTCTCTCTATATATATATATATATATATATATATATATATATATATATATATATATATATATATATATATATATATATATATATATGATTTGGCTAATATGCTATGGGTAGCTAAGAGGCTTCCCGTGCTACGGCTCAATATTCGACTTTTCAAAATTCTAACGGTCGATCCGAACCGTTCATCTTGTTCTCCATATTAATATGTGTTTGGAGACCAAATTTTATATTTTTTGGAAATTTTTTACTATTTTTTTAGATTTATTGAATATCGCTGTTTTTTATGGTCCAGATTTGTCTGAAAAACAGCGATTTTCAATAAATCTAAAAAAATAGTAAAAAATTTTCAAAAAATGTAAAATTTGGTCTCCAAGCACATATTAATATGGAGAACAAGATGAATAGTTCGGATCGACCATTAGAATTTTGAAAAGTAAAATATTGAGCCGTAGCACGGGAGGCCTCTTAGCTACCCATAGCACCGTGTGTGTGTGTGTGTGTGTATATATATATATATATATATATATATTTCCACCTTATTATGAACTCTATTTTATTTTTTATATTCAGCTGTTGTTTAAAAAAAAAATACAAAATTTATTGATTTGTCATATCTCGTTTCATCCATGTAGGCGTAGCTATGCCGATAGGTACTCGTTGCCAGTGTGTGTTAATATGTCTGTATATATACATATATACCGTTATTTAGTGGCCATAAAAATCCTTGTTACAAGGCTAATGATTGAAAGGCAGTGATGAAGACAGAGGTGCAAAATGATATGACATTTCTAAACTATTGCTGACACAATTGTGGAATTAATTAACAAATTTGATTGACAGCTACATTTCAAATGAACAATTTGTTGTCCACCAAGAAGTGTCAATGTTGTTTAGTCAATCAATTATCCAATGCATGTGAAATTGTGAACCCAGACCAACTTGCTCATTATTTAATCTATTTTACATCGTCATATTAATATAATATATATTAATTAATTGAAGTACTTAATTTCATGTGTGCAGTGCAGTGCAGAGAGTATTAAATTATATGATCTCTTACTTGATAATTAATTTACCGCCCTACTAGCTAAGCTTAAGGCCTACACCTAGTAATTAATAAATAACAAGTTTCAATAGAAATCTGTTAACTGTTGCTATCTTCGGATTTTATGGAAGAAATCCAATAAAAGGATAGATATCATATGTTGAAATTGGTCGCATAAACGCAGTAGAAGATTTCACATCGAATATTAATATATTATGTCTAAAGGTTTATCGCGTCATAACAAAATGGTTAAAAAAAATAACACTGTGTTCAAATAACATCGCTATAGTTCCGATAGCATTATAATTTTTATAGTTTGAAAACACTATAGCGACGCTATAAACTTACGCTATTTAGAACATTGATTATGCTAGATTACTAAAGAATTATTTGTTATGGATTTGAAAAGTTCAGAAGTAGCATGCAAATTTGTGTTATGCTATGTTGTAATTAAGTCAACATTTATGTATATAATGTGTTGTAATTAAATTTGGAGAAACGGTCACAATATGTGAAAATAAATCTGTTGTTATTTCAATCCCAACCATTTAAAGTTTTTTATGTGTGAATCTCAACGAGATAAGTTTTTTATGCACAAATTTTAATAGTTGGAATCGGAACGTCCCTGTTATTTTCAAGGAATAACAACAGATTTATTTTGCACAAACCACAGCAAATTAGTAGTGCCGTGACCACACTTATTGTGTTCAAACATGAGTCCTTGTGGTTGGTGACATTTTACTATCTTTTTGTAATTTCAATTAATTTATTCAAATTTAACTGTTTGATAATTACAATCTAACAATTCTAATCACTTATATAACTCGTGTAACCAAATGCCCGTACCATAACCAAACTAATTCACATATTATATGATGTCGTGTCAAGTTTCAAATAAATCAAGCCACACATATAATCATTACACCTAATACGCTCAGTCATGTGTCGTACTGTTACATAATCACGACATGACTTTTTTTTTATATCTCTATTTTAAAGATACTTCTCACAGAAAACTTTCGGAATTCGGACTATATTTGTCACGAATCAAAAATGTAAGACAAACTTACCTAACCCCGCCACGTAGGCATTCGAGACGTATAGTTATGTATGGCATTATATGGTTCGATTTAGGCCATGGATAGTGGTGAAATTATATTTATATTTGTTTTTTTTTATATAAATACAAATTGAATATTAGATGAATATCTATGGATACAAATTGGATATTGAATATATATATATAGAGGGAGAGAGAGCGCGCAAGATTATTATGCTTTGCAAATTAAAGTGGGTATTTTAATTTGTGCTCATATTTCTGATTTCAAAGTTTAAAATGTTGATCTGAACCGTTCAAGTTGATATCCATGTTAAATTGTACTTGGAGACCAAATTTTATATTTTTTGAAAAAAATTTACTATTTTTTTAGAATTTTTCAAAATTGCTGTTTTTTATAATCCATAATTTGAATACAGATAATTAAAATTTAAAATTATATTTGTATCCGTATTCACACTTATATTCGGATATTGGATATCCATATTTAATTTTCATATACGGATTCAGATACGTACAAATATTATCCGACCCGTTTGCACATTACATGCTATAATTATTATGTCGTATGGCAGCAGATGGTAATGTAAAGGCAAATATGCGTATAAACATCTGTATTGAAATAAGATTTTTTTTGTTTGTTTTACAATTAAAGTTTCAAATTTTAGAAGGAAAAAAATGTGTTTGAATATAAGAGTTACAGAGTTTTAACTCACTTCAGTGCGAACATTGAGTTTTGAAGAAAATAATGTCTTAATTAATTATTTCAGACATGATTTTGAAATTATTACTGCACACAAAATCAATTTAAATCAAATTCGATCCAATATTAGTGAGAACTGCCTGATCCATATTAAGATTCACCACACTTGATTAACACAAATCTTTAATTGTTTAGAAAATATTTATACATATCAGATAGGCTCAAATCTTAACATCGAACTGAATTTTCATTTTTATATAATAACCAAGCAAACAAGTAATCTGGAAAAAAATCTATTTATATAAATTATTAAGGGAAAATTTCCAGTGTACCCATAGAAACTTTTAAAATAGCTAATTTCTCCATAAAAACATCTTAATATCTGATATCTCCATAAAAATATATCATTCTTTGTCATTAAATTTATTTTTTTAAGACAAATATACTCTTTCCTTTTTAATGGAGATATCATTTAAATTAAAAACAAGACTGGATTTGAGCAAGAGAGAAAAGAAAAGAGATTTTTCATCTTCTTCATTTTCTGGCCATTTCCTTTACTGCTAATCTTACGTTGGTGTTATGATGCTGTTGTTTCTCATTTTAGCATAGTTAATTTATTTTGATTTATCTTCTTCCATGCAATTGATGGATTTTTTTTTTAAAAAAGAACTAAATTTAAATATTTCAAGAAAACAATAAGCATGTTAAATCATGTTTTTATGAAAAACAATTCTACCAATTTTGTACATTGGTGGAGACAAAAAAAAATTAATTCACTGCAACAAAATAAGTATAATAAACTGCCTCTACAGATTCATAGGATCGGTGATGCTGTTTTTCATAAAAAAAAAAATAATAATAATAATTCAAGCTTGCTTATTTCGCTGAAATAATTAAGTTTAATTCTTTTTTTTTTAAATCCAATTGATGCCTAAAATTGTTTTTATTTTTTTAACCCTGGTGCATGTCTAAAGTGGCCACGTTTTTCTGGTGAACAAACAAATATCAAATTGACCTTGATTTTGTTGTTTTGGGGCTTTCTGATAATCAAGTTTCATCATGTTATTTTAGCTTCTAGCTCAACCCAAAGTCCCAAAGAGTAGGTCAGGTTTGGTCCGTTTGGAGCTCCTTTTCTTTTCAACGGTGATACATTGTATTTGGTCAAAGCAGCAAGAAAGGTTTTGAGGATGACGGATCCGACAGATCCAACCTACTGAAAAAGAATTGTACAATCACCCTCGCCAGTATCCCTTTGAACTTTCCACCAATCAAAATATTTATTTGATTATATCTATTAGGCAGAATTAACCGAAATTTTTACAAATACCCAAAAAAAAAATGAAATTACGAAATCTACTTAATTTTTGAATGGATTTTGATTTATGCCCCTTTCAATTATCAAATAACTGGATTTGAAATAAATTTCCGGTGGCCTAATAACTGGTTTTGGTCTGGTAATTTAGTAACCGAATAGTGGATAATTTTTCGGTTATTGAATAACTGGTTTTGGTCCAGTGATTTGGTAACCGAACAATGGATAATTTTCCGGTTATTTAATAACCAATTTTGGTTCGGTTATTTAGTACCCAGTTTCATAATCTGCCTATAAATTTTCAACATCTCGTATCACACTCAAACGGTGAGAGAAAGGAAGAGGAAAAAAGAAAAAAAAGAGTAATTTTATTATTATTATTTGATTTATTTATTTTATATTTTATATTTTTATGATAAATTTTTTTTTTTTAATATTTTACATAGTTTAAAAAATGAGGCATTGGAACCCTCCTCTTATTAATAATATATGATAATATTGATTTATACAATATTTTATATTTTATTTAATTATAATTTATGTTTTTAACATACATATAGAAAAATATAGATTATTTTATTTTACCATCTGTATATTATTTTTTCTACTATGGTTAACGTTTTTATAAAGCATAAAACACAAAATAAATAAAAACAATTAAATCCATCTAAAATAGAGTATTTGGTCATGAAATGAAGAAAAATATTCAAGTTTTTTTTTCTTCTCAATTATCATTTTCATTCATGTACTATCATTCATTCATTTTTTTATTAAACGGAGAATATAATGTAAAAGGTGTTTTTCTAGAAAGAAAAAAATAGTTATTGTAAAGAAAAACCAAATTTATTCCTGTAAGAATATAAACCGAAATTTTTATAAAAACCCAAAAAAAATGAAATTACGAAATCTACCTAATTTTTAAATGTATTAAGGAAATATTCAAACAGAGAAAGAAGAGCAAAGTACTTTTTTTTTATAAATTATTTAATTTCTGAAATTATGTTGTAATTATATTATTTCTTTAAATTATAGTTTGTTATCCATACCAATCAAAATAAAAAATAATCGTCATCTGTTTGAGAATTTTTGTTGGAGGAGAAATCATGTACAATGATAATGGAGTTTTTTACAGCACCTAACCTAAATACTAAGACTGTAAACTATAACTTTGATTATCTCCAAAATGAGATTTATAAACTGGTTGGGTATACTGTTAGTGAAGTAAATATGGAAATCCAAGCCAAGCTTAATATGTCTAACGATAGCTAACGTGACTATAAATTATTATCAATAACAAACCAGCAATTGTTCGAAATGATTTTAGAAATTGTGGCGTCTTTTTCACAAAGGTTATTGGTTCTATAGTTATTTGTAGAATTGGAACCAAACCGTACCGGTTTTCATTTCCAATTTAATATGAACAGTTAGATCTCAGAAACTCGATCCAGACCTAGTACTAGTCGGAACCCTGAACCCATAACTCAATCCCAACCCAGTACAAGTCGAAACCCTAAACCCACAACTCAATCCTGACCCAGTACAAGTCGGGTCCGTATATCGGTACTGGTTCCAGATTATCCATTACCTATGAATGCGATTGATTATTAAATTCAGACGTACCGAAATAAAAAGAATGTCTCATTTTCAATAAATATAAAAAAATCTAACTCATTGAATCCGATTCAAAATAATTTGTACCAGTAGAATCAATCATACAAATATAATTAAGTCCATGGGCTCCATGGCCTATCTAACTAACTGTCTAACTATCTACTGGTATTTTTCTTTCTATCTCTATAAACAGCCTCAAAGCGAAAAGTCGTACAACCTCACCTACCTCACCTATTTCTCAATTTCTTTAGTCAGATTTTGTACCTCCCTAGTATGGACCATGGACTATGGAAGAGGCGTGTACTGCAAGTCTGCAAGTACGCCTGTAGAAATAAAAAAAAAATAGCAAAAAAATTATTTATTTTTTAAGAAATGTTTTGGTATTCCGAACTATTGTATCTGAGTACGCCCTTTAATAGTTTAATAGAAAAAATTTTCAATATTGTTTAATTTTCATTTTGAGCTTTAATATTAAAATATTTAAAGCTATGTTTATAACATATTACAATGCAACTCTCAAGCATGTAAACATCTGTCTAAAAATATTAAAATTATAAATTTCCGTAGTTTTAACCCCTATACTTTTGTCTTCAAGCCAAAAACAGAAAGATTCATTTCACTCACTCTTTTTTATTTTTTCTCTAATCATTATAATTTATTTTTCCGATGATCCGTGATTAATTTTACGAATCTAAAAATACGAACATTTTCTATTCGATTTTATCTTTCAAATAAGATCCATGAAAAAATACTTTTGAGTAATTTTAAAGTCATTTATTTTTTTAAAGTAAAACTCATGAGCACTTTAAATTTTCAAGTTTTTATATCTTAGTCTACAATCATTAAAATTTTCAAGGCTTTATATATGAAGTTTATATGTTTTGTAAATGCAGTGTTATTGTTGAAGTTTATATGTTTTGAAATATTATTGTTGATGTTTTAATTATTTGTACATGAGGTTTATATGCTTGTAAATAGAGATTTAAATTATTTTGAAACAAAATAAATAAAAAACTAAAAGTTACAAAGATCTAAAGTGGTAAAAAAATTACGACACAAATATAACTCGAAAGTTATTCTTCATGATTCTCATTTGAAAGATAAAATCGGATAAAAAATATTCATATTTTTAGATTTGCAAAATTCATCACAGATCGTCGAGAAAATAGATAAGAACGATCAGAGAAAAATAAAGTGGGTGAAAATGATCTTTCCGTTTTTGGTTTGAAAACAAAAGTAGTTAGGAATTAAAACTATACATATTTTGAATTTTAATGCTTGTGAGTAGCATTGAAAAATGTTATAAACAAAGCTTTAAATGTTTAAATATTAGTGTGGAAAATAAAAGTTTTTTCTGTTAAACTGTTTAGATGACACATTCGGAAATTTTGTTTGAGATACAATTATCAGACTCATTATTTTTTTATATATCTTGACGTATATCTACCTTGTGTCATCATATTGATCATTACTGTAATTGATTCTTTGTCATAAATCCATATGGCATTTTATGCAAGGTGAATTATTTAAAAAGTTATAAATTATTGTATAACTAATTAAAGTAAAAAAAAAAGTGAGATATGAAAGCACATTTTAATATATTCATCATGTAAAATTATTGTATATCTATCTTAATAAATAGTAAAAAAATTCAAAAAAAAAACATGTAAAATTTGATCAGAAAGCACATTTTAACATATTCATTACGTGAACGATTTGAATCAATTACTTGGACTTTAAAAATATAAAATATAAAGTATAATCTGGAGTCATTAAAAAAAATATAAGTTGATACCTCCTCTTTTAGAATGAATTAAATGTAGGTGTCAGACTTTGCAAATGCATGAGTCCATATAGTTATTACTAACAGAAGATCTAAGACTACAAACTTGGCATTCTAATGACATAATTGACCATTGTCTTGCAGTTGTATAAATTAAAGCACTAAAAAAATCAATTGTCGGAACACTTGATTTTTAAATGTTGGCACATTTATAAATGCCACCCAAGTGGACTGCCATTTGTCCCCTCTGTTTCAAAACTTATGAAATGCTTTTGCGCACATATCCTCCTCAAAGCCATTTTTACTCTCTCTCTTTTTTTCTTTTTTTTTAAGTAAAAGGTGAAAGTCTTATTTATCAGTTTATTTTAAATTTCTATTTATATCACAGAGAATTTTTCACTTTGTAAATTTCGAATCCATGACTTTTCACATGGGAGTTGTGTGTTTTTGCCACTAGATCAAAAACGAGTTCTCAAAAATCATATTTATTGTAACGTTTTTCACAAAATGTATCAACTTGTCCTAAGATAAAATGAGATCAGACATTTTGGTTTTAAATATTTACAAAAACGATTTCGACCGGTTTTTGAATCTCTGAAACAATTTTTTTAAATTGAAAATTGGGCTTTGTTTTTTTGTTCATGCTAAATATATTTCAGAATAAGGAATATAATGTGTCCTGAAATAATTTTTTTTCGTCCATTTTTCGAACAGAATTTTGTAGCAAAGTGCTTTCTCCTGATTCATGTGATGCATGCCCCTTATAAGCTTTGTATGACAAGAGTTCTAATCCGAATATTCCGAAAAGAGTAATGATTTTGTGCTATTTGAAATAATGCAAATGTTATTTAGATTGTATTCTTCGAAATAATGTTAATTCAAAAATAATAATTTGTTATTCTTCTATAAAATGTTGTATCTGTAAAATAACACTAATCTTATATAATTCTGAGGAGACGGAAATGAGTTTAGATTGCAGATAAAATAATAATAATTATTATATTCCCTAATTAGTGTTATTCTCTTAGGTCATGTTTGATTGCTACTTAAATTTTAAGAAGTATCAATTTGGTTACTCTACCTTGCTTCTCGTATATTTACATCTCCTATTTGTTTCCTTAAGTGATGGCTTAAATTAATTCGTCTGGAGTAAGATTTTGGAAAACAAAGCAGACAAAAATAAGCATAGAGTAAGTTAATCTATCTGAATAAGTGACGTAACTTGCTATAAATTAATTTATCTCTTATTCTATCTATTTTATTTAACAGCTAAAGTGTGAAGTAAAGAAGTTTACTTTACCCCTTACTCTTACTCAACAACCAAACAATTATATATCCAAACCATACTCCATTTAATACAGTGGGAGTAAAATCATATTCAAGAGGAGCAGACATACATAAATAATGGAACTATATGGACATATAGGTCAAAGACAATAAATAGTGTGTTTCACATGCTGATGCCGCCGTAGATTGAATCTTTTACAATTTGGTCTCTAATGATTGGCTTTGTTTTCAAAGCTGAAGGTGAAGTCTTAACTTAACTAGAGAAAAAGGGAAGACCCTTAGGCTCTAAATTTAACACTGCAAGTCTTCTCCAACATTTGTTTATGTGTGTATTAGCTTATTATAATAGGTATTTATTTGGAAAGATAGATTAGAAACCTAAGCTGCATATTTTGACTTTTTATCATTAATTACTTGGGAAAAGTTAAGCTAACAGATCATTTCGTTAGCAGATATAGTTTGAACATCTTATAATATTGGTGATTTTCAACCAACCAACCCTTTTATGTAGTTATTTTTGTTCTATTTAAATCTTTAGACAATTGCTCACAATAACATACAAAATAAGTACAAATGTGAGACATACATAAACAAAGCATTAATCAAAGCAACTTTGGTGAACACATAATTCAAAAATTTATCCAACCAAGATTTTTGAGTTCATGAAAAAATAAATAATAAAGCTTTAAATATAGCAAACAAAAGATATTTTATTTAAAAACAAGTGCAATTTATTTTCCAAAGCAGCTTTTTCCTCAAGATGCATCAGCAGTCACGCCTCCAATTCTACTAAGGTCAAAAATCTCAATCCAGTAACCATCAGGGTCTTTGATGAATGCAATCCCTTTCATTTTCCCTACAAGCAAATTTCCACATAGTTTGTCAAATAATCTTTCATTAAAACAAGGAATGCATGATGTAATTCGCTTAACTAACAGCACAATATCAACAACTGTATACATTGTAACGAATAACAATGGTAAACCACCCTTTTGTACTGGTACAATGTACTCCGAAGTTCCAGCATCTATAATTAATTATATTAAATGAAAAACGCATAGAAAGAAGTACCATCTTCAGGTTTCTTTACAAATTCAACTCCAAGACTCTCAAAGCGAGCACATGCCTTGTTTACATCATCCACTGTTATGCCAATATGACCTGAAACAACAACAGTTTTGATATTCTGTACAGGCACATAATTTAAAGAGAGGCTTATAGGAGTAAAAAACTAGAAGTAGATAAAGATACGAATATTTATGAAGAATTACCAAAGCCACGTGGATCAGAATTCCCATTGTGATAACCCTTGAACTCAGCATCACTTTCTGTGCCCCAATTACTACATGATTAACAGAAAATTATAACATCATTATCCATAAAATTGACAACCCAAGTTGCATAAAACAGATAGTATCATATCTAATATGATGCAGATACAGCGATGTCTTCTATACGTGTTATTTTATTCCTTCTATTATATTTATGCATAAATAATATTTTATTTTGAAAATTCTAATAGTATTTTTTTTTTTAATAAATGAAAATACATAGGTAAACAGTATACACCACATCCAACTTTTCATTGTAAAATTATTGACACAGAAAATTGGAAGTTAGAGGATCTACAAATAGTACATGCAAAGTAAACAGAAGTTGTTCTTTCATGCATGGATACATGTATTGTTAACCGTATCCTCAAGTCAAACCATTTAGAGTAATGATGTATGCCTACGATGCGTATTCATACAAGTATCCATATCGGATACATACGTATATGAAGTATTGGAGTAAATAGCCAATGCCGGACCACCATACCTACCTTGTATAAGAGCAATTCGTGCCTACATGTTTCCTAAACTCAGAGAGAATATTGAACCCAAGTAATTTTTTCCAAGTATCCAAGAATTCCTTAAAACCTCATTTGTAAAGCCTAATAAATTTTGCTCATTTTCTCACAAATGGACAGCACAGCCTTCAATTAACCCAATTTAGCCTCACCTTTAAACCTATTACGAAAGGCTACATCAAGAGTAGAACTTGGGTGTTCTTAAGTTCACCAAGTCCCTTTGTAAACTTAACTCTAAAACCTATAGCATTGGCATCAAAGGACAAATCCAAATCACTGAAATCCATCCACCTTACGAGTGATGTGTCTACATGCGAAAATTTTAAATTTTCGAATTAATTTTCTATAGAGTCAAGTGGCAAAAAAAGTTCAAAAAATGAATGCATTAAAATTAATTTATATACCTTCTAATTTTGACCGCTTGACTTTATACTAAATTAATTCGGAAGTTTAAATTTTTGCATGTAGATGCATCACTCGTAAGGTGGTTTCAACAAGTTAAATTCATCATTTGAATACATAGATTTTAGAGTTTAGTTTATAAAGAGGCTTGGTGAACTTAAGAACACCCTAGTTCTACTCCTAAATCAAGGTCAAGCCAGAATAAATGATATAATTGGTTTTAGTTAAATATCTTTATTACAGAAAATCTAACTGTATCAAAAGAAACCCAAAAAGAAAAAGAAAAATTCATACTGTGTTAGCTCTAAGGTGGCTTTCTGACCAAAGGTCCACACAGTTCGCTGAACTGGATCGACTGGAGCTGATGCAACATTCTGATAAAAGCAAAGAATATATCAAGTATATGAGAACATCAACTTTTTAAGAAAAAAATAGTCAGATAAGAGGATTCACCTCATAGCCAAGAAAGTATAGACTGAACTTCATTTCAGGGAAATCCAACCTCTTAAGCAACCTGAGTTGATTTATTCTCAACTAAATTAGAAGCTAGCATCTAACACAATCTATGACTGATTGAGATGTAAACTTACGACATGCCCAATATACGGGAGTAGAAGTCAAGGCTAACTTTTGGATCCTTTACTCGGAACATCTACAAATAACACCAAAGTAACCCCAATTAAGGAAATTAACACACATCAATATACTTCAAAACAAAGACACTAGGAAAAAAAACATTGCTTCCTTCTAGAATTTACAAATCACAATAAAAAGATGGTTTTCAGCTAAAACATATAGGTGGCATGGTGTGACCATGTGAGTACTTGCAAAATATAGATAACTTGATTTCACAAGAGGTCAATGAGTTATAACCTATGTTTCATTTTGGTCGTCGGTAAACTTCAATTTGACTTCCAAAAGCACTATGCTTTAAATTTTGTTGGAATTGGTTTGCTTTTCCAAATTCTAATCACGCAATAATAAAAAATCTTTAGCCAAGTGAACCATTCCATAAATGCATTTTAAGTCATGAACTTTACGCATCATGCACCTAATCCTTCACTTTTCATACAAGTGCATGGAATTAGTTTGTGAAAGCTTCTCAAATTTCAAAACCAAGTAAATATGTAAAATATGTTTTGCCCAAAGATCACTGTTGAAACAATTTTCTTGATTTATTACTGGTGAAGAAATATCTTGACAGACTGATTCCTAAATATTTTACACAAATTGAATTTGATATGAAGTAGATAAAGGAAAGTTTATTGCCTGTAGAAGAACAAATCAGAGTATTTTTTGTAATAATAGTGGCATAATTCTGCCACTGCTTCTATTCAAGAAGAAACATGTATACACCCATACAATGAAAGCATCAGCAATTCTACATCTGAATTAAAACACCCCATAAAACCCCTCCACTCCTATGCAACAACCCAAGACAGCCCAAACCCTAATTCAACAACAAATCAAAATTATCTGACTAAACTGAACCATGGGAATAATTAATGACCTTAGGCTAAGTTATCCCAATAAAGGTCGTATCCTCTAGAAATAATGCCTCCAAAAATAATACATCAACAATACATTACTAATAACTTGTGTGTTACATGATTAATTAATATACGGAAGGCACCAGTAAAAAAGATAACAGTACTGCTAAAGATTCACATCCACACAGGGATACAACTGCAGAAGTGATATGATCAAATCAACAATGAATAGAATGACAATGTCCTGAATAAATTCAAATCAAGATGAACAAATTTGTAAACCTAAAAAGTAACTAGTGGAGCATAGTCATTCCAATACATTGCTTCTGTGTCAAATTCTATGCAACTTAAGAATCACTTGGAATTCAGCTGCAGCACATTGACACAGATGGTTGTAAATTTCAATTCGTTTATAAAAAGAGACATTTCCTCATCTGCTACCGTTGTTATCCTGGGATGATTGTGTCATTCATGGGGAGATCTAGTACAAAAATGGAAGTCAATGTGCGTCCAATCTTTTATCTGATGATACATGTATGCACTTTTGGTGTTATAAATGTATTTTTCTTAAGAAAAGTTATATTTCACTCCCATAAAATTGTGAGGATCGTTCCATTTTTTTAGACCCATAGTTAGAATCCAAGTTTTTGACATGATCATTATATTGATGTCAACATTTGGTATGATACTTGACTGCCATTAGAATAACTTCTGGCTCATCCACAATGTTATTTCAATCCAAATTATCCAGTTCATTTTGAATTAATCTGGCCCGATAAATCTTATCCATACCATCTAATTTCAATCAGTTCACCCAGGCCAGTTCGGCAAACCATTGGAATAGAGAAAAAGTGAGGAAAAGTGGAATTTGGAATAGGCTTCAGTTCCTCACAATTGCGGTCCTGTTCGGTTGATGGTGAAAGAGTGGAAGAGTATAGGTAAATGAGCTAAATCCATCTCACGAAAAATGCTAATTCCTCTATTCCACCTTTCCAATGAAATAGGAAATTGGCTCATGGAGGAATAGAGGAGGGACCCAAATGTAAAAAACAAGGGGTTTGACTGCAAAAGTTCAAACCCAATTCCACTATTCCCAATTCCACTCACTTCAACTCTTGTTCGGTACGAATAGAACCTCTTTTCCACTCTATTACAATTATTTACATCTCAAATGTAGAGACTATATAAATTTACAGTTTTACTGTTTCGGTTGTTTATGATGATTTTAGAGTTTTTCAAATAAAATCTATAATAAATTGGGTCCTGAACCAATATAAGATAATATTAGCAAGCAATTGATACCGTTTGTTGCAAGAAGTAGCTCTTGGTGGCCTCATCAACCTCTGCATGGAGGCCAGGGTTGTTGGAGGGCGATTCCTTAGAAGAAGCCATCGCAGAAAAGGAACGCAATCGACCAAATCTCTGCAACTCGATGCACGAAACAGTTCAACAGCTAAGTAGCCCAAATAATTGCAAGAAAAAATTTCGACTGCCTTCGAATTAGTACTACCTGGATTCGGGTTGAGGGATGAATAGATCGTGAGGAGATGGAGAAGTGTCGAGAGGTGAGACGGAGATAAGAAGTGAGCGACGAGATTGCTGCCATTAGCAAAGCTGGTTCGGTTTTACTATGTTCTCTCCAGTGCAATTCAAATGGAGATCGAGTGCAGATCAGGGTAATTGGGCCCAAAGGGATATATGTGGGCCTAGACTTCTGTTGAGTTGCAAAGGTATAATTAATCCCCGCTCATTTAATAACAAAGAAGGCCCATAATTATACCAGCCACAGAAACATAGTATTGCAGTTATATATGTCCGATAACATAAAATATGAAAAAATCATTCTCTTCATCAAATGATGAACAGCAATATCCTCACTAATTTTAAAATACTCTTTTGACTTTGAACGAAAAGCAACTACGAAAGACTTTGATAATTGGGAAAAGAGTATCAGAGGGAATCAGACAATGAGTGCATTATGAAAGATGAAACGTTAGTTGAGAATGTAAATTATTCTTACACTTTTTGAATTTAACCAATGAATGCAAATCCTTCAGGATGACAAGATTTGAATAACCATAAAACGCAACTAGAAATGCTTTGTCATTCAGAAACTTTATTCATATTTTTTTTCCAAAGAGATCCATTCACAAAATGTGTTGAATTGATTCTATAAGAACAAAAAATTGCCGAAAGCTTAGTATCAGCATGTACATACTCTTTTCTCCTTCAGCTGCACATTAGCTTCAGCTTTGTATTATTATTATGTGCATCAGTTACTTTTGTTAGAGACAAATTTATTGACAACTTTTCTTTCGTGGTTTCATCAAAAAGAGAAAGAAAAGACAAGAAAAAAAATTTCTATGGAGATCCTCTACTCTTCAGAGCTTCAATTTTGACTCACTTCCCTTCAAAAACAATAAGAAAGATACAAGGGATTAGAAAAAGTAGCAAGAGAAAAAAAAAAACCCAAAGAGGAAAATAATTTCAGCCAAGGGCAAATCTAAAATCCAAAATCAAGCCAGTGATGCTTAGCCACCTCCATGATTTTAAATTTTTTTAATCATTGATGTTCCTTTTTTTTTTAAGATTTTATATTTATATAGTTTAGCCTCCTACGTAAAATGTTAAATGTGTGCTTGTAGCCTAGTTGTCAGGATTTCACTTTGTGATTGTAGAGAGCCAATGAACTTCATTTGTAACAGTATAACCATTTTTTTCTTCCCTGTAGTATCATTGATATGGAACACCTTTTGGACCGCAAAACATCAGCATGGCGCAGACATTAACTTTTGGTGATTTATTTTTGCAGCAATTATCAGCCTTCCTTGGAATAAAATGCAATGAGAGAACTTTTAAGATAATTGAAAGAAGATAACTTACCATTGTGCTTCCCATCCCTAAACTGTGCATTCTTTGAAGACTTAAAGGTCTGCAAGAACTCATTTGACTTTTGCAACTCCAGCTTCTGCCTGGACTTGTCCCAGTTGTGCTCAGTGGCTAGGATTTGGATTATCCGTGGCAGTGCCCGTCTGGCTGCGTCCGTGTCAAGGAATGCGAGCCGGGACCTCCTGGCAATGAAGTCAATTGCAGATTCACAGTACTCGTTACGCGCACAATAAGCAACTTCTGCCTCAAGATACGGGTACCCATGAGCTAACCTCTTCCCTAGATTCTCATTCTATAATAGAAGAAATATATATTGTATTTACTGGCAAGTAAGAAAATATATGTATAGTTCAAACAAAAGAAACAGAAAATAAGGCATGTAAATGTCACAAGTCAAGCAGGATAAACAAAAGTGAAAAGAACCACATACAAAAACACTCAACCAGTTGGGAGCAGTTCGTACCCATAATGTCACTGACTGACAGGGTACCAAATTTGAGGTAAGCAATCAATTACAACATGCAAACATAGAACAGTAGAAAACAATGATACATAGATCCCATTCTGAAACAGCTTGTTTGGTCTGACTGTGCCAAAAAAAATGTACCTGAGCAATTGCTGCGACATGTTCAGACGCAGACCCATAAGCATGAGATAAGTGCTTGGAAACAGCAGTGTCCATTGCGCCTGGAATAACTTTCCCCTTACTCTGCTTCATGCGAATATAGTTCTGAGCAAGGACAGTGAATGAAGCTTGGTCCCACCCATAAGCACCTACAATACGGAGCTGATCGGTCACACACCCATTTTGTGCTTTTAGCTTGCCTGATTTTATAGCCGCATCAACTGCATCTTCAGCCATGCTATTGCATACAAAAGTTTAAATTTTAAGTAGAGGAAAAAGTTGATGAGAATTTTGAAAATTAAAAAACCAGCAAAACACCAGAAGCAACTCATAAAGAAAAAAAAAATAATGCCAAGTAATATGTTAGTTTTTCTTATAACCTTCTATAAGTGGTCCATTTTCCACCGGTAATTGTGATTAATCCAGGGAAATCTTCACTGACAACGTGATCTCTAGAAATACTCTCAGTACTCTTTGCATTAGGGTCTATGGCCAATGGCCGTATGCCACTCCATGCAGAGAGAACATCAGAACGCCTCACCTAAGAAATTTAAACAAAAAGGACTGGTAATTCCTATGCTCCTGATCCTACACTTGAACTAAAGGAGAACATGAATGTTCAAACAACAAACCTGGACATTGAGGTAATCACAAATGGCATCCAAAATGAACTGAATCTCATCCTCATGAGGCTCAGGAAGCATAGTGATTGTGGTGCTCGAATCAGTGGTCCCTGCTATGGTCCGACCCAGCCAGGGAAGCATGAACACAACTCGACCATCTTTTGTTTTTGGTACAATCAGACCCATCCCTTCTGGGGAGTAGTAGTCAGGCAACACTATATGGACCCCGCTACTTGGGCATATCATGGGCTCTGCATCTTTGTTTGCCATTTTTCTAACTGCATCACAGAATGGGCCTGCTGCGTTGACCACAACCTTTGCATATGTATCGAACACTTTCCCTGACAGATATGATTTAGTGTTTATGTTGTATGTTATACATATAAGAAGAAGCAAATAACAATAACCAGTGAGGACTCCAGATTTCGAACAGCAATGTCGCTTTCTGTTTTGGGAAATATTTAGTAATTGTTTGTTTCAACAAAACCAAGCACTACTTAAAACTCTTTTCCAAATAAGAAAAAAGTTAGTGTACTGTATGTTGGAAGCAATATGCATGGACGAATCGTGCCTATCAGTCACCACTTGGAAGTTTCAAATGCTGGTATTGACCAATTTATACTGAGTTCACATTAGGCCTCAATTCATGTCTACAACCTCTTGTAAAACCAAAGGCCCACGAAAAAAGCTGAATAAAATTTATCTGGTTGGTACATATACTTATAGCAGGGTAACAAGCTCCAGCATTGTAACACATAAAAAGAAACAAAAAGAGATGAAATATCCAAAGACCCGACTTTCTCTAACCTGAAATCGTATCTCTTACTCTCGCACCAACCACTCTCTCATCAACCTCATCCTTTATAAGCTCAATGACCTCAGCATGATTTAGCACTGCAGCACCCACCAGAGCAGCAGTGCATGCAAGCCCCACATTCAGCCTTGAATCATTCATTTGACCATCATAATAAACCACAGTACCTTTCAGGCTCCTACCCTTTCCTTTCGTGGCTAGTGTGGGGAATAACTGTGCTGACTGCTCCACTGAATAGTATCGCGACAGGTGGAGCATTTGTCGGCCTGCCACCAGATCGTAAAGCTTTAGGCCCGACCAATAGTACACCACTTCGAACCAGCTGAAGCATGGATTCATGCACGGCAAAGCATGGCAGAGATGTGGTGCATTTTGGATCACTTGCTTTCTCTCTTTTAGCGCGTGAAATACAAGTTTTAATTGGCTGTAGTCTAAATTAAATACAGCCTTTTCCAAGTAACGAACTCCTGAATTTGACGTATGCAAAATATAAGTAATGTCACATACCAGGGAAATTTGGTGGTTCTACCAATTTTAATATAATTTAATCTAGTTCTCAATGCAGTCTGGCTTAAACGTTATTTTGGAACAAAAATTGCAGATATTAAAGGCCTTTATGAAATTTTTGTTGCATCCCAGCAATGAATAATCAGTTAGTGCATTTTATTTTATTTTTTACTTTCAGTTGTCAGTTTGGAGAGATTTTAAATTCCAATCTGCATTAGCACATGATATTATATTAAAAAGAAAACAAGAATAAGGAATGGACCACAACCAATCTAAAGGTGGTGATAATTAAATGATTAGGTCTTTCTATACAACTGGAAATACATCAGGAATGCAAAAATTCCTTCTTAACAAGAGCAACAATTTAATTGTGTAAACAAATCCCAATGTTATTCTGCCAGTGAAACAGATCAAAAAGCACTGACCTCCATGGATGAGCTTCGTAGACCTCGAGCTCGTACCAGAAGAGAAATCATCTCTCTCAACCAGACCAACCCGCAACCCTCTGGTCGCAGCGTCAAGCGCCACCCCGCATCCCGTGGCGCCACCTCCGATCACAAGCACATCAAGCGGGTTAACTCGACTAGTACCTGCAAGCGCTGCCTCTTGCACGCTCCGCCGTGGCACAACCGCAGCCGGATCAGCTACTCTCTGCCGCGCTGCCACCAGCGCCGTCCCATCTCCGCCGTTTGACTGAGCTGAGGCAGCGGTCGCGGTGGCGGCCAAAGTGGCGCCAGAGATGGTTATGATGGCACCGATGCGCCTCAAGCGAAAGGCTGTAGAAGCCATCAGCGAGGCTCCTGTTCTTTATTCCTTCTCTTTTATTTACTTCTATTTATTTAGACGAAAAGTTGGACTAGAAAAAAATGATCAAAAAGGGAATAAAAGACTGTTGCTTGCTTCTTTCTCACACTGCCAGTTGCTAAATGCTATGAATCAAAAATTCTCATCCTCTGAGGTATCTCTTATTTTACGTGACTTTCTGGAAAATATCAACCGTTCAGATACGGACTACACGAATCTCAAAGCTCTAATAATACGGTCCCCTGCGCTATCCCCGAATAGGAACCGGACACGTCGGTCACGCAAAATAGGAGATACCTCAGAGGATACGCACTAATGGTTTTGCTTTTGCTTTTGCTTTCTATTCGAGGGAACGGGCTTTGTTGTGGTTTTAAATTCTTTTGTTATATTTTTTATATAATTTATTTTATTTATTGGCGATTCCTTTTATTTATTATTTCTTCTAGAAGTCAAAGCATAATTAATCACTTGCAATTTGCAAAAATCGAAATTAGAGAAGGAATTAAAAGAAACGAAGCACCGGATCTGTACCACAATACCACTCCAAATATTCCGCCAATAAATTGATCCTTCTGCTCCAATCGGTGGGGTGCAGTTTTGTAAAAAAACGGTCCATTTAGATCGATTAATTAGCTAATTTGTTGTTGTGGTGATCAGTTACAATTTTTTCAATTAATTGACTAATTATTTTTAATTGACGAAAAGGAGACGGCAATGGGGAAAACGAATCCTCTGAAAAGTAAAACCTATATTCTGATTTGGAGGTGACAGATTTTACTAAAATTTATGTGACGCTCTCCTCTGAACAATACTCATTCTCTTTCATTCCTGTCTACTCCCTCTCCAATTCTCTCCTTCTGAAGTAAGTGAGCTTGTCTTATCAACCCTATTTTTGCAACTCACACATCCGTACAGTAAATTTGTCATTCCCTTCCTCTGTGTCCCCTCGTCTGTCTGGAACACAACCTCAAAATATATGAACTGAGAAACATTAGAGAAAAGAAAAGGATACAAGTATTTCTACTTTGATTTGAAGTCCGGATTCTATGTAGCTTGAATCTTGAGTTGCAATTTATACCATTTAATTATCACTGGGACCAATCTTACCAAAGTAGAATGCACAAGGTCTTTTTAATATAAAATGTTAAAACATATAGGACAGTCTAGATCTAAACTCAAATTTTGAGTTAGGTCATATGAATTCTATAATTTTGGAGATTTTTTGTAAAAAGAGAATTTTTTAAATCTATCATCATGTCAGAGATTCAAAACGATCCATTCCAGTCCAACTATGTATCAAGGCTCTTGGAAATAGAAACATCATCTGGTCCACATTTTGATCTGTCCATCCTTGCTGATAATATTGTATAAAAAAAAATGCAAAAACAATAATGGCCGTATCTATTCTTGCTCATAATATATATATGAGGAGGGATCAAATGACACCATTTTTTTGTGACATGGAATGACACCGTCTATTTTCAAAGTCCAAACAGTCGATCCAAACCGTTCAACTTGATGGATATGTTAAAATGTACTTACAGATCAAATTTTACATTTTTCTGAATTTTTTTTTGGTTTATTTAGAGGGATTCAAAAATTCAACGGTCTGAATATAGCGATTTTGTTAAATACTTAATAAATAGTAAAAAAATTCAGAAAAATGTAAAATTTGATTTCCAAGTTACTCTTAATATATTCATCATATTGAACGGTTTGAATCGACTATTTGAATTTTGAAATTTCAAAAATGAACATTGTCACACCATGTCACCAAAATAGTGGTGTAATCCGATCCCTCCTCTATATATATATATATATAGAGAGAGAGAGAGAGAGAGAGAGAGAGTTAGGCTGGGGTGCTATGGATAGCATAGTGACCTCCCGTGCTACAGCTCCATATTCAAGTTTTCAAAATCCAAACGGTCGATCCGAACCGTTCATTGTTTAATCCATATTGAAATGTGCTTGGAGACCAAATTTTACATTTTTTGGAAATTTTTTACTATTTATTAAGCATTTTTGAAACCGCTGTTTTCCAGTGGTGCAGAATTTTAATAAAAACAACGATTTTGAAACCATCTTAATAAATAGCAAAAAAATTCCAAAAAATGTAAAATTTGGTCTCCAAGCACATTTCAATATGAATTAAATAATGAACGGTTCGGATCGACCGTTTGGATTTTAAAAACTTGAATATGAAGCCGTAGCACGAGAGGTCACTATGCTATCCATAGCACCCCAGCCTAACTATATATATATATATATATATTTTATGACACTTCGTGTAACTATGCTGGAAACAGCTGGCAACGAGTTGACTCATCACGAGCTAAGTTTAGTTTGAACTTTACGAATTAGCTCGTTCAAGTCACAAACGAGTTGATTTTAGATATCCGAGTTGAAATCTCAGTTTGAAATTGTCACGAGCTAAATTGAACTAACTTACGAGCTGGCTCGTAGGATCTAAATTGATATTATTTTAAAAAGAAAATAAATTCTACAAATATTTTGGACCGAGCTGAACTGAGCTGGATAGTATAAAATGCACACACATTCATACAAAATATACAAATTAATGTCTAACTGAGCTAGCTTGCGAACGAGTTAGGCTCCAGTTGACTCGTTAACTTTTTGTGTAATTTTTCTAAACTAACAAGTCAAACCACAACCAAATAATTACTTGTAAATAGATGAGAGTAAGAGAAATTTAACACGCAAGTGCTATAAGAAATTTATAGCACTTCTTTACACCATGACAGATTTAAACTCAGAATGTTTGCTGGACACTTTTTTCTGTCTAATTGGAAGCTCTCACAGTTTAATTAAGTGCAATTTATTTTGTAACTTGTATTTCACATATCAACATAAATAACTTTTTAGAAATTTATATTCAACTAGTGGAAAGTTCAAATACACTTAGTTGTGGTGTTTTATTATGTTTTTATTTTAATAACTTAATTTACAACTTTAATATCAAAATAAAATAGTTAAATGTTATCTGTATTATTTTTCCAATGGATTATAATATTTTAACTTTGTTTTGTTTATTATTAAGAGCTTACAAAAATACAGTAATATGAATATTTTTCAACCGTTGATTTTTCGACTTATTAATTATATAAAAACAAAATAAAAAAGTAATATATTTTATGTGCAATTACAAATATAGATCATATCTAATAATTTTATTTTGACATATAAGTTTTAAATATTTGATACTAAAGAGAGACCAAAAAAATAAAGAGAGAATTGTTGGTATACACATTGAAACATTCTAAGTTGTCTATTTTCCAACAAAACACTCAAATATTTTCTTATTTCCATTTACATTAAACTTTAAATTATAAGTAATCATTATAGTTAGGGGTGTCAATGCCCAACGACACCCTTTTACCTATTTACTTTATTCGTAATGTATTTGAAAATACTGGTAAGAATAAAAAAAAAATCGTTAGCTTATTGGGTATGGGTAAGGATAATGATTTTTTTTTCTGTTATCTTACCCATTTTCATATAAGATAGTTTTTAAATTTAAAATTATATATATAAATATATATATTTGTATGAAGATGATATGTGATATAATAAAGTTTTGTATTTTATTAAATTTTCATAATACAAATTAGTTGTATTCATTATTATTATTTTCTTTTTTTCTTGTTTTGAAAAATATTTATGAAAAGCACAAATTGAAATGTCAATAACATTTTTTTATCCATTTACCTGACCCATACCATTTAAAAATAAGACAAACATATATTCAACTATTAAATAGAACTAAATTATTAATTAACTTCAATTTCTTAAGATTTATTGAATATAAGAGAAAAAAAAACATTTTAATTTAAAATACAAATATAAAAATTTGCGTGTTTTGATAAAGAAATAGACAATTTAGAAGGTTTGAATGGATACATCCAAAATTCTGTCAAAATTAAAAACATTTTAACCCTCTCGTTAAAGTAATATTTAATATAACTAATAATTAACATGTGAATTGATCAGATGGATTTTCAATTGTAAATAAGACCGAAATTTTATTTATACCATATTAAAAAAAAATTAAATCAAAAATCATGTTTTGGGAGATTTCAAAAAAATACTAGGGTCTTCATATCAATCCACAGTTTCATTCTTGGAGAGTTGCAGATTGGTTTGGCAGCCTTTCAAAAATCTAAAAATATATTGTAATATTAAATATATTTAAATTTTTGAAGGTGCCTTTAAACCAATCTACGACGAAGCTGGGGATTAATTTTGGGACTCTGATATTTTTTGAAATATTTTAATTTATTTTTTTATTTTTTAATATGGTATAAATAAAAATTTCGGTAAGTAAGAAGATGAGTTTGATTTGGCACTTTGCGAGAATTTGACCAAACAAAATAAGCTTCAACAAGTTCTCTTTTAATGCTACCGCAACCGCAACTAACGCCGCAACCAAGTTCTCTTCCTTGCCGCATCTTGTCCCTTGTAGACCGCTGCGCCAGTATCTCCCATCTCAACCAAATTCATTCCCACCTCATAACCCATGGCCATGGCCACAACCAGGTCTTTCTCTTTAAACTGCTTCGCCTCTCCTACCTCTCCTTCTCCTCCTTCTCATACTCCCGCCTTATTTTCTCCAGCCTCAGATTTCCCAATGTCTATCTTTACACAGCCATGCTCACTGCCCACTCACAAAACTCTGATTCTTCTTCTGTACTTGAATTGTTCCTTGACATGCTTTGCCGTGGTCGTGCCCGGCCTAATGAATTTGTATACCCTCTGGTTTTGAGGGCTTGCTCAGCGGAATTGGGTCTAAATTTGTTTAAATCAGTTCATGGTCATGCTATTAAGAGTGGTTTTGGCGAATTTGATGTAATCCAAACCTCGCTTGTTGATGGGTATGCGAAATTAGGTGATGTGCAAATCGCACGCAAGTTGTTTGATGGAATGTCTGAGAAAACTGTATTTTCTTGGACTGCTTTGGTTTCTGGTTATGCTAGGGGAGGTAAGGTGGGCAATGCGATTGAACTGTTCGATCAAATGCCTGAGAGAGATGTGCCTTCTTGGAATGCTATTATTTCGGGCTGTGCACAAAATGGTTTTTACTCTGAGGCAGTAATGTTTTTTCAGAAGATGGTGGAATCTTGTGTAAAACCTAATGCAACGACTGTCTTTTGCATTTTATCAGCTTGTGGTCATATTGGGATGCTTCGGCTCGGGAAACTAGTGCATGGTTATGCTTATAGAAACCATACCTGCTTTAATTCTTTTGTTGTCAATGCATTGATTGACATGTATGGGAAATGCGGGAGCTTGAAGGAGGCGCAATGGATATTTGAGAACTTGTCAGATAAGAGTTTAACTACTTGGAATTCTCTGATCAACTGCTTTGCACTGCAGGGGCACAGTACAAGTGCTATCTTGGCATTTGAAAAGATGCTAGAAGCAGGGTTGCCACCCGATGAAATTACTTTCGTGGGTCTCCTAAATGCATGCACGCATGGTGGATTTGTAAACCACGGTCTCAATTATTTTCATGACATGACATATGAATACAGCATCGAGCCATCAATTGAACACTATGGCTGCATAGTAGATCTCCTTGGCCGAGCTGGGAGGTTTGTAGAAGCAATAGATATCATTAATAACATGACAATTAAGCCAGATGAGGTGGTATGGGGTTCACTTCTTAACGGGTGTAGGATCCATAGGCAGAAGGATTTGGCTGAACTTGCGATTAAGAAATTGCTAAAGCTAAATCCGGATAATGCTGATTATACTACAATGCTGGCCAATTTGTACAGTGAAAATGGCATGTGGGATGACATGAGAAGAACAAGAAAGGTTATGAGAAATATAGAGGGTAAAAAATTGCCGGGCTGTAGCTGGGTCGAGGTAAATAAAAAGACTCGGTTGTTTTACTCCTGCGACAAGGCGCATCCTGAGTCTGATGAGATTTACATGGTGTTAGATCATTTGAGGGAGATCATGGAATCTCCACTGTCAATGTAGCATAAGAGTTTCATGTAAATACTGAGTTGATTCAGTCGAGTAGTGCGGTAAAATTTTCTACTGTTTATTTATTTTATAAACACACTGGATTTGATTTCCCCTTGTAATTCTTCCAAAGGTTGAAGCATTTGACATCTGATTATTGTTTTCACCAGTACTGTTTATTATAATCCACATTAATTCAATGGCAATTTTTGCATTGGTTATAAAGAGAAAAATGGTAAGCAAAAGTAATTCATATATAGTTTAAGTATGAGATATTAAATTGTGATATTTGCTTTGTACTTACCAATACTTGCCTTTACATTACAATGCCTCTATATCCTCATGTCTCTTTTTTTTCATATCTCAAATAGATATTTATTTACTTTTACCTATATTTAGAAGAGAGCAATACTATGAGCGACAAATGAAACATCCAAATACTATTTAACAATTTGTTGATGACATTTGTGAGAAGAATTCTTCAAACTGAGACATGCATATATGCTGCCGTTATCGTGAGCTAATTTCTACATGAGAAATCGTTAAATTTAGCCAGACTTGGTGTTATTATTAAAGAGTCTGGCTTATAAGCACCAACTTCAACATCTATAAAATCGACTTCAAACGATGAACCTAAACCGTTCAAACTAATTTATTTCATTATATGTGTGTTTACATGCAAAATTTATAATTTTTCGAATTTCTATAGTATCAAGTCAAGTGTCAAATGTGTGAGTTTTTAAGTTAATTTTAATGCATTAATCATTTTTCAACATTTTTGACCGCTTGATTTGATACTAAAATAATTAGAAAATATTAATTTTTTTTGCATGTAAACAGTATATATGAGTAAATCGGTTTGAACAGTTTAAATTAGTCATTTGAAGTCTATCTAATTAATTTTGTAGTTTGTATCATATGACACTGATATTATACTAGCCACCGGCATCATACCACTAGTATGATACTGATGTCATACTATTTCAAAAAGTATGACACCGATATCATACTAGTCGTTTGAACCGTTGCCTGGATTGGTTATTCCGTTGTTAACGATTTTCTCATCTAATTAATTAAGTCAACGAACTGTTGAACAAACCAAAGATTTTATAAAATGTCCCAATAATTTCTACTTTTTGGAATCCACTATTAGTAACTAACGATATATCTATATATATCGATAAATCATTAGCAACGATTTACTGGTATTATTTGAACAATCATTTTATAAATTTCCGAAATCTAATCTGCTGACAAGAATGAATACAACTATATATATATAATGATATTTGCATAAAATATATATAATTTGTAGCTCTTTATGAAACTGTTGAAGTGAGGTTCTCAAAACGATGAAATGTTACAAATATATATATGAACTAATATATTCATCACATGCAGCACGTGATAATTAATGATGAACGAGAGACAAATATTCAATTTATGAAAGAGACATCTAACAAAAATATAGAAAATGATTCATGGTTCATGGTTCAATTTAATGTTGTCAAATGATTATCATGAATAGTATGTTTAATTAATTATCGAATTGTACGCCTTGTATATATATCAAATTTCCTCTCCCAATCCATGAATTGTGAGATATGGAATCCTCGCTGCAATGACCTCCATGCACACGTACCGTATGGCAAGAATCAAGAATGTAATGTAATGGCCCGTGTGTGAGGGCCTCCAACTTCAAGATCGAAAGTGTCGACCACCTTGTCATTTTCTGACTTGAGATGTTTGATTGGTGAGTAGCTAGCCCGTCATTTTGAGTAGGAATTAATTAATGATATATATATATATATATTGTAAATGTCTTCATTCGGCATTGAATACCAGTTCCTGATTATTGGTCATCATCGATCGTTTGCCATTGCTTAATTTGTGCATAAAAAAGAAACACAAGTGTCTTTAATATAATTAAAATGTTAAAATTCTCATATAGAATAAAAACTAACAGAGCAATTAATTAAATGCAAGGATGATCTGAGAAATTAATGTCGATCTCAAAATAAAAATCAGAATCTAATTAAATCCTCATATATATATAAGACAATAATTCGTTTGAGAATTGATTATTGTTTATTTTAGAGAAGAGAATTGATTAATTATCGTTAATCACAAAACAGAAAGAGTTAATTGATTTTTAATCTCACCGAGGAAGAAATGAAATGAATCCAACTTGTCAAGTACTCTGATAATCTTTTCCTCGACGCAACAAACGTACTAATTAATAATTAATTTGTTGTGTTGTTTAATTTCATAGTTTTAAGTTAATCTCACATTCTATCAAATCTAGATTAATTGTGCAGGTTTAAGTAAAAATTCAATATTTGAGATGGAAATTGATTTTTCATGGCCCGTTGTAACTTTCCTAGCTAGCTATAGATCTTTTTCTCTTCACCTAATTAAATAGATTTTGTAGTTTTTCAAGTATCAAACAGTTTCGGTTCAGATCCCATAAGCGATTGCATATATTATTTATTTATTTATTTTATTGAGGTCTTGCTCTTAATATTGTTATAGCATCTAACGGGAAGAAAAATGGTGTTAAATATTTAATTTGACAAGCTTAAGTTGAAGACGTGGGGAGAGAGAACCTTAATTCAACATTGACTTTTGTGCTTAATTATTCCTCTCTCACGCTTACTTGATTTGTTATGCTTTTTTTTACCAGCGAAACCAATTAAAACGCATAAAATACGCCAACGAAAAACTTTTTGGATGGCACGTAAAATCTAAAAAGAAGTGTCGTTATATATATATACATAGAGAGAGTGTGTGGCTAATTATTTTTCTAGTCTCGAAACAAATAATTCGGTTTTCGATTTTTAAAGTTCAAACAGTCGATCAAAACTATTAGATGTTTAATCTATATTAAAATGTGTTTGGAGACTAAAGTTTATATTTTTTGAATTTTTTTACTATTTATTAAGATAGTTTGAAAATAATCATTTTTATTAAAATTTTGCACCATTGAAAAACAACGATTTTCAAACCATTTTAATAAATAGTAAAAAAAATTCAAAAATATAAAATTTGGCCTTCAAGCACATTTTAATATATATTTAACATCTAATAATTTCGATCTACTGTTTGGACTTTACAAATTGAAAAACAGAATTATTTGTTCCAAGAACTAGAAAAAAAATGTTTTGAACTTAACCATTCTCTCTCTCTCTATAGATAGGGACGTGGCTACGGTGCTATGGGTAGCTAAGAGGTCTCCATGCTACGGCTCGGATTTCGAGTTTTCAAAATCCTGACGGTCGATCCGAACCGTTCATCTTGTTCTCCATATTAATATGTGCTTGGAGACCAAATTTTACATTTTTCTGAATTTTTTTACTATTTATTAAGCCACTTTGAAAACCCCTGATCCAACGGTGGCTTAACCCAACAGTAAAACCAGAAACTACCGTTGGATCAGCGGTTTTAAAGTGGCTTAATAAATAGTAAAAAAATTCAGAAAAATGTAAAATTTAGTCTTCAAGCACATATTAATATGGAGAACAAGATGAACGGTTCGGATCGACCGTCAGGATTTTGAAAACTCGAAATCCGAGCCGTAGCACGGAGGCCTCTTAGCTACCCATAGCATATTAGCCAAAATCCTATAGATAGATAGATATATAAATCATCTAACAATTGTGAATCGTAAATAAATCGTATTGTATATATATACGTTGTTCTAATAAATCATAAATCCCCCAAGAATTCAAATAAATTATAGCAAAAGCAAACTGATCTGACCTATTAACGGAGCAAGATGCATGAAGCTAGCTAGCTAGCTAGCTAAGCATATATATATACGTACCGTGATGCACACAGCTGCATATGCACTGCACCTAGCTAATTAAACAAAAGCAAAACAAAATTGTCATGCAGCTGCATGCATGTCTTGCTCTTTAATTCGTCTGTAGGTGCAGGTGCAAATGCAGCTATGTAGAAACAACACGGCTTTAATTAAGTTTTAATTTGAAGGAGATCGAAGAAGAGATATAAGAAGAGGTGTGAGCAAAATAGGTAGAGCTACCGTATGCTTTATATAGACCACATTAATTTTGTTCGTTGACTGGTTTTCTTTTCTTTCTTTCTTTCTATTTTGTTTGTTTACTTGTCTTTAATTATGAAGGTTCTCGATCAGCCTGATATTCTCGATCTGGGACGGGCGGGGACAGGACAGACAGGAAGTGTCTGCTTGTCACGTGATGCAGAGGGGGGTTTCACGTGGGATGTGCCATCTCACTCTCACCAGTCACCGACCAGTAACCATGCACACTTGACACTACCACGGATCCAAGAAAGCATATTTTGTTGTCTTCTCTTCTATTTTTACAAATAAAAATATTTAATTATTCAAAGCAAGATGGATTATTATTCTGTTACGCTTTTTCTCAAGTTATCTGTGTACGGGCTACTTTAGTGTATTAATGGTCGGGTGGGTATAGGTACCCCAGGTATATCCGGGCATGGATACGGATACATCTCGGATACGGATATGACGGGTACGGGTATGTCGGATATTTTTTTTCAAAAATCACATTCTATCTGTTCTATACCCGTACCTGTGTACCTTTGACAGGTAGAGCGGTCCGGGTACGGGTATTTTTTTTTCTGTCTTTTTTCTGATTTTTTTGTTTTTTTTTTCCTGTTTTTTTTCTTTCTGTTTTTGTTTTTGTTTTCTTTACTTTAAAACAATAAAATATAAATATAAATTAAAAAACATAAATAAAAACAGAATTTTAAAAACAGAAATTAAAAAACAGAAATTAAAAACAGAATTTTAAAAACAGAATTTTAAAAATAAAAATTAAAAAACAGAAATTAAAACACAGAAATTAAAAAACATAAATTAAAACATAAATTAAAAAACAGAAATTAAAAGACAGAAATAAAAACAGAATTTTAAAAACAGAAATTAAAAAACAGAATTTTAAAAACAGAAATTAAATTAAATTTGGGGTTGAATTATTGGTTCGGGTATAAGGGTACGGGTACGAGTAAGGGTAGACAGGTATCCGGGTAGGATAAAGTCGGGTACAGATAAGATCGGGTATGGGTATGGTCGGATAGGGTATGGTCAGGTATTTGTCCAAAAAAACTGATTCGGTCCGTTTTTTGCCCGTACCCGACCCATACCCGGACTCGGGCATGGATACCCCGGATGGCGGGCACAGACGGGTAGGATAGGGTATACCTTAATGGGTATAATTAATACTCTAGGCTACTTCAATGAATAACCCGCCCAGTGCGATGTTACAAAAAGGTCAATAGTTTAATTGTCACACTTAATTAGTGCCAGTTCTTGTAACGATTAATATATCTACTAGCACACATTTACACTGGATTTTAAACGAAGCTTTATTTGGGATTTTTTTTAAAACTATAATTACAAAAAGTAAATTTAGATAACCAATTTGATGAAATTATTTTTTTACAAAAATCACAAGTACCGAATAGACTATTCAGTACCTCTCAGTTTTACAATTTTTTTCATAATTTTTGTTAAATAAAAAAGTAAAATTGAATGGTATCAAATAGGGTATTCGATAGCATTCAAATGTAAATAAAAGTATAGCCTATTTTCTTTTGAATTGAAAGTCCTTAGACAAGGAAGCTAATCTGCTCCTTTTTCTTGAGAAAAGGAGGATCCTCCTATTCTCCAATTCGAACCATTCAACATTGATTAAACGGCTTTAATTTCTTTTTAACATGACACGAATTTCAAAGCATAAATAAATCAGATATAATTGAAGTCGTTTTATCGATTTTAAACAGTTCGAATTAAAAAAGAAAACAGAGAGAAGAAAAATGTTGGACTAGGACTGCGCATGTGCTGCCAATTGTAAATATCAAAGTTCAATGGAAGACAAAAAAAGTCGGTGGACCGTGTAGATATGTTGTCAAATCATTTCAATGTGAAGCGCATCTTTTGTCTTTTTAATTTGAATCCTACATGAACAGTAACACAGGATCCAGCTATCCGGGGAGATATTTTTTATAGGAAAAAAATGAAATGAGATGGATTTGAATTGGAATTTAGTAATTAAAATGTCATCATCTCCAAAAGATTGGATTTGATTGTGTGGGCTAAGACATTATTTAAAAAAAAAATTAATAATAAGGTTTGTATAACAAAGTTTAACACAATAGAACACAAGATAATAAGATATTTCTAATGGGTTTTGAGAAGAATTAAAGAAATGATGAACTTAATGATTTTATTGAAAAAGTTCTAATCTTTACATATCATGTACATGCCTATTTATAGCCTAACATTTTTATGTACCTCTATTAGCCGTTAGGCACATTCCTATTTTACAATAGCCAAATCTGTTGCCTAATTACATCATGATTATATCCTATTTACATAAATTAAGCTAAGTACCATATATGGATGCTAGCTGATTTGTTACCTATCTATGCCTATGATGATTATTCTGAGGCTAATATTCTAATTTATCAACACTCCCTCTCAAGTTGGACTCGAACAAATTAATTGAGCCCAACTTGCTAAGTATATTCTTGAATGTTGATTTTTCGAGCGCCTTGGTGAAAATATCAGCAAGTTGCTCTTGACTTTTGACAAATGGTGTTTCAATTTCTCCTGATTGTACTTTGTCTCGAATAAAGTGACAATCAACTTCTATGTGTTTCGTTCTTTCATGGAAGACCGGATTTGATGCAATGTGCCGTGCTGCTTGGTTATCACAGTACATTTGCATAGTTTCTTTGCACTCCACCTTCATGTCTTGAAGTAACTGTTTGATCCAAGTAAGCTCGCTCGTTGTGGATGCCATAGCTCGGTATTCTGCTTCTGCGCTTGATCTTGCCACAACATTCTGCTTCTTGCTTTTCCAAGTTACTAAGTTGCCACCTACAAATGTACAAAACCCTGTGGTTGATTTTCTGTCACAGCTTCCGGCCCAATCTGCATCAGAATAACCAACCACATTGTTATTATTGTTTTTCTTCATCCAGATTCCTTGACCTGGAGTGCCTTTGAGATATTTTAATATTCTATCAATGGCACTCAAGTGACTAGTACGTGGAGCATGCATGAATTGGCTTACAACACTAACTGCAAATGTAATATCAGGTCTAGTGACTGTAAGATAGATTAATTTTCCTACTAACCTCTGATATTGTCCTATGTCAGGTAATGGTTCACCATCCAGTGGTCCAAGTTTAATGTTAGTTTCCATTGGGGTACTAGTTGGTTTTGCTCCTATTTTACCAGTCTCTTTTAACAGGTTGATAAGCATAAATTATATACACATTTAATCTAGGTTTTATTATAAAAACAACCCCAAATATCTTGTATTTTTAATATAAAGTGATTTAAATATACCTAGAATCAAGTTACTACGGTTGTTTGGCTTTTCATTACAGGAAATGATGAAAAATGACGAAAATACCCACCAGTGCGGATCAAATCACCCGCAGTGCGGGTCAGCCCAGCCGCACTGAGGACTTAGTCGCATTTCCAACATCCAAGCGCTGCGCAGGAATTTTCCCGAGCCTAGTGCGGATGAAGTTCCACCCGCAGTGCGGATGAGCCCAGCCGCACTCAATACTTAGCCGATTTCAGAACATGTTTGAAAAACAGAATCCACCCGCAGTGCGGATCAGCCATCCGCACTGTCATCCGCATTCAACCAATTCGCACAAGTTAAATAAGGAAACTTAGAGCCAATGCGGATGAGACCACCTGCAGTGCGGATCAGCCATCCGCACTGGAGCCGCAGAAATGCCAAATTTACACAGTTTCAACACGAGTTCTATTTTTGGCACTTCATGAACGTGTGTTACAGTTAAATGTGGACAGGGAATCCTGGGAAACAATCCAAATATAACACTCACTAACTCCACTTTCTAGGCTCTTAATTGGGCATGGTCTTTGGCTATAAAAGGGGGTATTCATTCTCCATTCAGGAGATCCTTATTCTTTCATTCTCTCTCTACACACACACACAATTCTTAGCAATAAATTCTGGAGAAAAGGAAAGCTTTCAAGCAAGGAGAAGAAGGGTTTCCTGAGCAAGAAGTCGGCAAGATAGAGGTTTTTGATTTGTCAAAGGGTGTAATTACTTCCTTTATTTCATTTCTTCTTACTTTGCCAATTTTTGTAATGGATCTCTCCATAAGGGAGTAGTTCTCTCTCTAGGGATTTAGGTCAATGCATGAACTTGTTTAATTGTATCTTATTCGGTTATTTGTCTTTGTTATGATTGTTTATTGGGATTTGATGTTAATTTCTGTGATTTATCATTTGTGTTAATTACATTATTAGTACTTGAAATTGCAGTAGTCCCGCTTTGGTATCTCTTTGTCAAAGGATTCAAAGAAGTTAGGACGAGAGGAGAGTACCAAATTATGAATGCAAATACCCTAGGTTTAGATTAGGATTGTAACCAATTTGTAATCTAGGTTGGAACTACAGAAATTAAGGTTAGAAATTTGCTGAAGGACCTAACCGTGAAGGCAAACCCTAATTAGGACATCTCAAATCAAATCGGGTATTGGTATGAAGGACTTAATCATGAAGTATCAATATTTGAGGAGAAGAGAGACTAACAAGAGCTTATGGTCTAAGTAGCTAAGGTGAAGGACCTAACCGTGAAGTTCGAATTACTTAGACACGTTATTAATTCACGAAAGTGACCCTTAATGACATATTATGTTAGAAACCTCATCAAATTATACATGAACCTAAACAAATACCGAATAGATATAGTTAGCAAGGGAATGTAGACCAAAGACCCCTAGATCTCTAAATCTTGAAAACAAACCAATATTTCTTTCGTTCATTTACTCTTATTGTTTTAAACTCTCTATTCGGGTATTGAACCCAAATTTAGGAATTGTTAGAACAAACCCCCCATTTACTTTTATTGCACCTTACTTTATTTTATTTTCTGAAATTTATTACTAAAGTTTGAACTAAGTTTTTATCGTACTCCCTGTGGATCGATACCTAAAATACTACTTTGATATAATTGTGCACTTGCAATTTAACTCAAACGCGTGTTAAAGGTTTAAAAGGTACATCTTATTGTACTAAAACTTTGTGCATACGCTTTTGCGCGCATCAAGTTTTTGGCGCCGTTGCTGGGGAGTATAGTTTAATTCTAAGCTTTTACTTTACAAATTTATTTCAGATTTTTATTTTCTTTTTGTTTGGTACCTAATCTTGGTTCTTTTTGAAGCATTCTATTAGCACCGGAAGAACTCCTTTTTCCAAAATTGTAGAAGAAGAAGAAGAAGAACATCGAAGCATGGAAAACGAAGACAACCAATCCCAACATGGATCCCACCATGATGAACAATCTCACCATAGGAACAACAACAACAACAGAAATGGCCGTGACCGACAACAAGGCCCCCGCTTCGGGTTCATTCCTCATGGCCAAGATCCGCGCGACATCAAACCCTCTCTCATCCACCTACTAGGCCAGAACCAATTCGGAGGAGCCCCAAATGAAGATCCGCATGCTCATTTGGCGGTTTTCGAAGAACATTGTAGCACCTTCGCGCGAGAAGAAGATGATCTAGACAACCTTAAACTCAAATGCTTCCACTTGTCTCTTCGAGACAACGCGCGAACATGGCTAAGGACCGTCAACCGGGACCACATCGAAACATGGGATGACATGGAGAAGTTATTCCTAGGAAAATACTTTCCTCCATCCAAAACCCAACATTTCCGGACGAAGATCACGACATTCAAGCAAGCCGAGGGGGAATCTCTAACCGAGGCATGGGATCGATGGGCGGAGCTCCAACGCTTATGCCCTAACCATGGCCTTGACATATGGTTGCTCTTTCAATTTTTTATGGAGGTTGCACAATAGCTACTAAAACTCATTTAAATTCAGCTGCAGGGGGAAACATGTCACGAATGGATCCGGCACAAGCCATGGCAATGATTGAGGATATGACAATCAACCAACGGGAGTGGACAGCCGAGCGAGGGGGGCGAGCCCAAACCACACCGGGTCTCATGAAAGTCGATGAGGTTACTGCCTTGAGAGCACAAATGGAGGCCTTACAGCACCAAATAGCACAAATACATAACATCAAATCCGTAACGAAGAAGCCCTCATGTGGCATATGTGGAGAGGCGACTCATATCACCGCCGATTGCCAAGTCCTCATTGAAGGCGACGAGGTAGAGCAAGCAAACGCCATGTTCTACAATCAATGTGATAAGAGGAATGACCCGATCTACAACAAGGTTAGGCAAACCGATAATTTCAATACAAACTCTTACAATCCTAACAATAGGTGGAATCATCCGAATTTCAAGTGGAGGATCGAGAATGACAACTCCAACCAATTCCAAGGTAATTCTAACCAATACCAGCCCAACCAAAACTCGTACCAAGGTCCTTCTCAAAACTCAAAATTAGAAAAGATGATTGAAAATCTTGCCCTCTCTTACAAAGAGAGCATGAAAAGACAAGACGAGTTTATCAATTACCAAAGAAACACCAACACGGATGTTTCGGATACCTTGAGGGACTTGAAGAAGAAGTTTGAGTTCTTAGAAACCAAGACCTCGATGATAGAAACACAAGTTGCACAACAAGCATCTTCATCCTTTCGACAACAAGGCACGTTACCGGGCAAGCCGGACATCAATCCTAGGGAGCAAGCAAAGGCAATAACCTTGAGGAGCGGCACGGGATATGAAGGACCCAAGATGCCCATCATTGAAGAACAGCAGCCACCAAAGGAGGCACAACAACCTCCAGCTCCTCTCAATGAAGAAACACCGGCATCAAAAGAATCTCAAGAACCAGGTAATTCTAACCCGGCCAAGGTAAAACCTACTGAAACTCCTAAGTACATTCCACCACATAGGTTTATACCCTTCCCTCAAAGGTTGGTAAAACACAAACTTGACCAACAATATGCCAAATTCGTAGAACATCTCAAGAAATTGAATATCACTATCCCTTTTACCGAGGCAATTACTCACATGCCCGCTTATGCAAAATTCTTGAAAAACATACTATCTAATAAGAGGTCAATCGAGGAAATAGGTACGGTGTCCCTTAATGAGGAGTGTAGCGCTTTATTCTTAAACAAGCTACCTCCAAAGTTGAAGGACCCCGGGAGTTTTGCAATTTCATGTATAATTGGTGATACCAAATTCGAGAGGTGCCTATGTGATTTGGGTGCGAGTGTGAGCCTTATGCCAAAAACTGTATATCAAAGGCTAAATCTTGCTGACTTGAAACCCACAAGAATGTCACTACAACTAGCCGATAAGACGGTACACTACCCCGAGGGGATTGCGGAAGACGTGATTGTTATGATAGGTAAGTTCTTTGTCCCGGTAGACTTTGTGGTAGTTGAAATGGAGGAGGATACCCACACCCCTCTCCTATTGGGACGGGATTTCTTAACCACAGCCGACGCAAACATAAATGTCAAAGAAGGGAAAATATCCTTTGACATTGGAGGCGAAAAGGTAAATTTTCACATGTTTAATGCCATTAAATTTCCTTCAAATGATAATGATTCTATTTGTAGATTGGATGTTTTAGATTCAATTTTAGCTACTCATGAGGAGGAAAAGATGTTGAATGAACAACTTGACTCAGATCTAGAAGAAACCGAGCCTCAAAACAACGAGAATGACGAAGATTCTCCCCAGTGCGGATGGAGAACCCGCACTGTGGATGAAGTGACCCGCACTGAGTCCTCTGGAGCTGCAGAACCGAGTGCAAAATCTCCCCAGTGCGGATGGAGAACCCGCACTGCGGATGAAGTGACCCGCACTGAGCCCTCTAAAGCTGCAGAACCAACTTCCTTAGCCCAGTGCGTCCGCACTGACCATCCAGTGCGGATCAGCCACCCGCACTCAGCCATTTCAGCTCAGATTTGTAAAATTTCGACTGATTCCAGTGCACCGAAGGTCGAGCTAAAGCCACTACCACCTACCCTTCGCTATGAATACTTGGGGGAAGACGAAACCTATCCGGTGATTGTCAATTCTGAGCTCAACAAAGAACAAACCGAGAAGCTTCTACAGGAGCTTAGACTACATTGGAAGGCGATCGGATACACAATCGATGACCTAACCGGGGTAAGTCCATCCCTTTGTATGCATAGGATCCTAATGGAAGATGACCACAAGCCCACCATTGAAGCTCAACGAAGGCTCAATCCGAATCTTAAGGAGGTGGTAAAGAAGGAAATCCTCAATCTACATGAATTAGAAGAATTACGCCTCAATGCGTACGAAAATGCCAAACTATACAAGGAGAAGACGAAGAAATGGCACGACAAGCGCATAATAAGGCGAGAATTTAAGGAGGGAAATACGGTTTTATTGTACAATTCAAGACTCCGACTCTTCCCGGGAAAGTTAAGATCAAGATGGACCGGGCCATACAAGGTGAAAAAGGTGTTCAACCATGGCGCAATTGAGATTTTGAGCGATAAAAGTGGACCATTCAAGGTTCATGGACATCGCCTCAAACATTTCAATTATGCAAGTCCAATAGGCGAGGAGGAAAGGTTTCGCTTAGATGATCCCCAACCTCAATAGTGAGCACGAATCATGTCGAGCTCGCAACGTAAAATTGAGCGCTTCTTGGGAGGCAACCCAAGGTTCTTTACTTTCTGCAATTTATTTTTACTTAATTTACTTACCAATTTTTATAAATTTACAATTAACTAACATTGGAGGTTTTTTTTTGCCGACGAAAAATTGTGAAAATTTTCCCCAGTGCGGATGGAGAACCCGCACTGCGGATGGGATGGGCCGCACCAGAAGTAAGTTTTCAATTTTTTTTTATTTTTTCAGCAAATTTCTGTCGGTGCGGATGAGATGACCCGCAGTGCGGATGAAAATGATCCGCACCGGTGCGTCTCTTTAAACCGTCCCAAATCCGTTTTCTTCGCGCCCTTTCGTCTTTCCAACTATAAACCCTGATTTTCTCTCTTCTAAACCCGGAAACTTTCTCTCTATACCTATTTCTTCTTCTCCTCTCCTTTTTCCACTCTTTTTCTCTTCTCCTTCTCCCTTTCTCTTCTCCAAAGCCCAAGTTCTACTTCTCTCAAGCCGTTCGAGAGGTGTTCTTCGCTAGAACTCGGTTTTCTTCGGATTTACTTGCAATTTTCGCGATCTACAACAAGGTTTGATCTCTCCTTACCCTTAATTTCATTTATTTGTAGTTAGATCTGTGAAATGGTACCAAAATTCGAAGAAATCGTCCAAAATTGGTAAAACGGTGAAAATCAGCTCCCGTGCGGATGGAATGACCCGCAGTGCGGGTGGGAATCCATCCGCACCAACCCTAAAAACCCTAGAAATTGGCTAAGTCCCTGATGCGGGTCAACCACCCGCAGTGCGGATGGGTTTTCACCCGTACCAGGCTCGGGAAAACCATAACTTAGCCGAATTAGACCCAGTGCGGGTGAGATGACCCGCAGTGCGGATGAAAATGATCCGCACTGGCCCCCAATTATGTCAAATTCTTCGTAATTTTTAACTTTTCTTATGTTTTTATTGCAGGTAAGATGGCGCCCAGGGCATCTAAGCGTTTAAGAACCGGCAAGGGAAAGGGACAACCAAGCAACCCATCTCTTCCATATCCACCCGCCTTGGAGTTGAACTCTAACCAACAACTCCGGAAGATTGCGCTTGAATCCCATCGGCTTCTCGAACCCTCCCGATGGATCTGCCAGTTTGCCCTTGAGCAGTTGGGGCTCACCGACACGGTTCAAATGCTCACCAGCCGCCTTGGATTGTGGGACTTCTTATGTGAAGAGGTCGACACATACCGGGCCATCACAATCGAATTCCTTTCTTCCTATGAGTTCGATCGAGCCTCTAGAACCATGAGCTTCAACCTTGGAGGGTATTATGTCTCGTTACACACCACCGAGCTGCTGGAGCTATTCGATCTCAACCGTGAGAATGTGGATCAGATGCGAACTACTCTCGGGTTCTTCCCCGATATGAATGAGCACCAATTCCGCCTCCTAACAATGCATGATGTCCTCAACGATCAGCGGGTCAAGAACATCTCTCATCCGGCGATTCGTTATCTCCAACGGGTACTTTCTCATTCTCTTTTTGCCCGAGGGGAGACCGCTTCGGTCTTCAACGAGGGGGATATGACCTATATTTGCAGCATGCTTAGGCGTAACAATGGGGAGATGGAGTACATGCCACACATCACCTACAACCTGGCCAAACACATCAAAACAATTGCCAACAACATTCAACCGGGTGGTGTAGTGCGCCTTGGAGGCATTGTTACCAAAATAGCTCGTGTACTTCAAATACCGACCGGAGATGATGTGGTACCGGGTTACACAGTTGTGGACCTTGAAGGGTTGGTGAGAGCACGGCTCATCCGGTACGACAATGACCAAGAGGCATGGATAAATCTGGGAGTACAAAGAATCATGCATCGCTTGCCTCTCCAAACCAGCCTCGACCCGTTGAACTACGCCACATGGAAGATAGTCGATCCTCCACTTGTGCCACAAGAGCCACTGCCACCACCGCCACCGGTTATTCCCCAAGCTCAACCACAAGTCCAACCCGATGCAGCTGCACAAGGAGGAGTAACCATGCAGCAAATGTGGGAGTTAATGCAATCCATGCAAACATCGATCAACAACCTCAACCTTAACTTCAACAACCGCATGGATGCATTTGATCACCGTATGGATGATGTGGAGACCCAAGCCGCAGCAGCCTACCACTATGCTCGTAAGGGGTACATGAGCACCAATCCTACCTACGAGGATGACCCACCAACACCACCACACCAAAGAAGGGCTGCTAGGCAGATGGAAGCCGAGATGGCAAGACGACGGGCTGAGGAAGAGGCAGCTCAAGCTGCACAAGAAGAAGAGGCGCTGCTGCTCAACACGATGATCAAGAGGACGAGGACGAGGAGCCCGTGGATGACATGGATGCGGAGGATTGATCGCGCGCACCACCACCACCTTACTAATTCGGGACATTGTTTCTTTCCATTTACTTTTGTTTATTTTTATGCATTGGGGACAATGCTTAATTTAAGCTTGGGGGATGGGAATAACTTATCTGCATGCATGTTTATTTTTCAGAATTTTAGGATTTATAACTATGTTTTTACTTGACCTTGAGTAGGATTTGTGGTTTTGAACTTAATTGTTTGCGATTACAAATTTGTCAAGATGTTTTATGTAGTTATGAAAAATAGAGTCTTGCATAATTGGACTTAATTGTTTGAAAATGCATAAAGTATAATTTTTTTTAATTGGCAAAAATAAAATTTTTGATAAATTTGAGTGATTGACAAAACATTAGAAATTTTAGTGCGAATTTTTATAAGTTTTTAGGAATACCCTTGGAGTGATTGGAAATAACCACATAATTTGGTGAAAAACTTTGTGGAAATAAAGGTTTACGAAAATGAAAACTTAGGGATTTAAATTTGTTTTTGAAAATACAACTTATATGTGGAAAACAAATTTAGAAAGATCGGGATATCCATAGGTATGAATTAATACCTACGGATGTGTGTATTCATGATATTTTGCAAAAATATTGAGAAATTGTTTAAAATTTTAATTTTAGAAAAGAAATTCCGCTTGCTTATGTTACGGCGACATGACGTACTTATAGCAATGAATTATTGACACTTTGCTCCGCTAGTTTGCCCGATAAAGTGACCGGGTTCGCACTAAACATGTAAGTTCGTGTCATGGAAGGGTTGAACCAAGAGCAATGCAAAATGCACTTTTGAATTAAAACGGTTGGGTATGGTTAACTACTTATAACTAACCGGTTTTGTTCTAAGGATAAAGAATTATAGTGTCATAGAATAAAAAGCAACAAAAGAAGAAAGGAATTTTGCAAATTTCAACACACGAAGTCCTCGAATTTCTAACCTAAGCTTGTTCCAAGCTTAGGGGATTTTTGAAAGAATTTTCACAAAATAAGTATGAAGTTTTCATGATGAGTTTAGATGTTCGAGGTTTACAAATTCTAAGTCTTTAAGGAAATAAAAGTTAGAGTAAGCAAATTGTGGGGTGAATCATGATTAACCAAGGGTTGAATTATTTGTAAAGATTTACACTAAGGTCTCTAACTTTTGTCAAGATCATACAAATTTTTCGAAAATTTTTTGGAAGAAATGAATACTTGATATGAGGGTTAAATTAAAGATTGAATTGTAGTCCAAGTTTAAATATTGCTTGAGGACAAGCAAAGTTCAAGCTTGGGGGATTTTGATAAGCATAAATTATATACACATTTAATCTAGGTTTTATTATAAAAACAACCCCAAATATCTTGTATTTTTAATATAAAGTGATTTAAATATACCTAGAATCAAGTTACTACGGTTGTTTGGCTTTTCATTGCAGGAAATGATGAAAAATGGCGAAAATACCCACCAGTGCGGATCAAATCACCCGCAGTGCGGGTCAGCCCAGCCGCACTGAGGACTTAGTCGCATTTCCAACATCCAAGCGCTGCGCAGGAATTTTCCCGAGCCTAGTGCGGATGAAGTTCCACCCGCAGTGCGGATGAGCCCAGCCGCACTCAATACTTAGCCGATTTCAGAACATGTTTGAAAAACAGAATCCACCCGCAGTGCGGATCAGCCATCCGCACTGTCATCCGCATTCAACCAATTCGCGCAAGTTAAATAAGGAAACTTAGAGCCAATGCGGATGAGACCACCCGTAGTGCGGATCAGCCATCCGCACTGGAGCCGCAGAAATGCCAAATTTACACAGTTTCAACACGAGTTCTATTTTTGGCACTTCATGAACGTGTGTTACAGTTAAATGTGGACAGGGAATCCTGGGAAACAATCCAAATATAACACCCACTAACTCCACTTTCTAGGCTCTTAATTGGGCATGGTCTTTGGCTATAAAAGGGGGTATTCATTCTCCATTCAGGAGATCCTCATTCTTTCATTCTCTCTCTACACACACACACAATTCTTAGCGATAAATTCTGGAGAAAAGGAAAGCTTTCAAGCAAGGAGAAGAAGGGTTTCCTGAGCAAGAAGTCGGCAAGATAGAGGTTTTTGATTTGTCAAAGGGTGTAATTACTTCCTTTATTTCATTTCTTCTTACTTTGCCAATTTTTGTAATGGATCTCTCCATGAGGGAGTAGTTCTCTCTCTAGGGGTTTAGGTCAATGCATGAACTTGTTTAATTCTATTTTATTCGGTTATTTGTTTTTATTATGATTGTTTTATGGGATTTGATTGTTAATTTCTGTGATTTAATAATTTGTGTTAATTACATAGTTAGTACTTGAATTGTAGTATCCCGTTTTGGATTCGAAAGAACCAAAATTGACTGTGATCAATAGGATAGTACCAAATTATGAATGCAAATACCCTAGGTTTAGGTTAAGATTGTAACCAATTTAATCTAAGCCGGAACTATAGAAATTAAGGTTAGGAATTTGGTGAAGAACCTAATCGTGAAGTCAAACCCTAATTAGGACATCTCAATTCAAATCGGGTATTGGTATGATGGACTTAATTGCGAAGTACCAATATTTGAGGAGAGAGAGACTAACAAGAGCTTATAGGTCTAGGTAGCTAGGGTGAGGAACTTCAACCGTGAAGTTCGAATTACTTAGACACGTTATTAATTCACGAAAGTGACCCTTAATGACATATTATGTTAGAAACCTCATCAAATCATACATGAACCTAAACAAATACCGAATAGATATAGTTAGCAAGGGATGTAGACCAAAGACCCCTAGATCTCTAAATCTTGAAAACAAACCAATATTTCTTTCGTTCATTTACTCTTATTGTTTTAAACTCTCTATTCGGGTATTGAACCCAAATTTAGGAATTGTTAGAACAAACCCCCCATTTACTTTTATTGCACCTTACTTTATTTTATTTTCTGAAATTTATTACTAAAGTTTGAACTAAGTTTTTATCGTACTCCCTGTGGATCGATACCTAAAATACTACTTTGATATAATTGTGCACTTGCAATTTAACTCAAACGCGTGTTAAAGGTTTAAAAGGTACATCTTATTGTACTGAAACTTTATGCATACGCTTTTGCGCGCATCACAGGTCAAGGACATATTTTCTTTGGGATAAAAATAGGCCTTTACTTGAGTGGGCTATTTCTATTCCAAGAAAATATGAGAGTTGGCCAAGATCCTTGATATCAAATTCGTCTTTCAAAGATTGCTTAACTCTTTTGATTTCTTCATTGTCATTTCCAGTAATTATGATATCATCTACATAAACAAGGATGATTGTGGTAGAATTTTGTGTATTTTTGATAAACATGGAATGATCTGCTGAACTTTTAACAAAATTATGTTTTTGAAGAGAAAAGCTTAGTTTGGCATACCATGCTCTTGGAGATTGCTTTAGGCTGTAAATTGCTTTTCTTAGTTTACATACTAGTGATGGATTCGATGTATTTTTGTGGCCTGGAGGAAGGGTCATGTAGACTTCTTCTTCCAGAGTTCCTTGGAGGAATGCATTCTTTACATCCATTTGGAATAAGTTCCACCCTAGGTTGGTAGCTACTGATAATAGAATTCTAATTGTGCTCATTTTGGCTACTGGTGCAAAAGTCTCTTGATATCAATACCATAAGTTTGGGTATATCCTTTAGCTACTAACCTAGCTTTATATCTTTCAACTGTGCCATCACTATTGTATTTAATTTTGTAGACCCATCTACATCCTACTGGTTTCTTTCCTTTTGGCAAATGTACAACATCCCATGTGTCATTTTTTTCTAAGGCTAGAAGCTCTTCTTTCATAGCTTTATACCAAATTGGATCTAGATTGGCTTCCTCAAAACTAGTTGGTTCAGTTTGGTTAGTTATCTTACCCAAGTAGGCCCGATATTCAGGAGATACCTTTTTGTAAGAAATGAAATCTTGAATTGGGTACATCACCTGGTGGGACACATAGTCCTTGAATTTGATGGGTGGCTGAGTTTGTCGTGGGGACTTTCTCAAGGCAATTCCTTCTTGAGTTGGTTGAGTTGGTTCCTCATTTGATGAATGAACTATTTCTTCATTTGACTCTTGAATTTGTTCCTCATTTTCTCCCCCTGAAGGAATTGCACTTGATTCTCCAATTTGTCCTTCAATCACAACCTGTTCTTGGTTTGTCTCTTCAGGAAACACAAAATTGTTTGGAGATAACATAATTGGTTGTCTTGGTGTATTTGTTTGTTCATTTGTGTTATAATAGGGTTTGTTTTCGAAAAATGACACATCTCTTGAAAAATAAAGTTTATGATTTTGGAGATCATAACACTTATACCCTTTTTTCTCGGAAGAGTATCCTAAAAATATGGCTTTAACTGAATTTTTATCTAATTTGTCGTGTCTTTTTATGTGCACAAAACATGTACACCCAAACACTCGAATATGGTCGAGATCAATTTTTCTACCCTTGAGAATTTCTAAGGGACTCATATTTTTCAATTTTACACTTGGTAATCTATTTATGAGGTAGACTGCTGTTAGTACTGCATCTGACCAATAATTTTTTGGAACATTATTTTGAAACAAAAGGGATCTAGTGACCTCAAGAAGATGACGGTTTTTCCGTTCTGAAACTCCATTTTGTTCAGGTGTATTTATGCATGTCGTTTGATGCAGAATTCCTTTTAATTTAAAAAATTCTATAAAATTTTTGTTTACATATTATGTCCCATTATCCGATCTAAAAATCTTTATTTTTGCATTATATTGATTTTCAATGAAATTGAAAAATTCTTGAAAGCATGAAAATACTTCATCTTTTCTTTTTAAAAGATAGACCCAAGTTGTACGAGAATAATCATCAATAAATGTAACAAAGTACTTAAAATTGTTATAGGAATTAATAGGAGCTGGACCCCATACATCTGAATGAATTAAATCAAAACATTTTTCTGATACGCTAGTAGATAAAGAAAATGGTAATCTAGTTTGTTTTGCAAACTTACAAATATCACAATTACTTGAGTCCAGATTATAACAAAAAAGTTTACTTAAAATTCGATCAGACGGATGTCCAAATCTCCAATGTAATAACTTGTCACGATCTATCGAACCTAGTGACACAAGACATTTATTTGTAGTTTCTTCAAGATAATAAAGACCATTTTGTAAAAAACCCTCACCAATCTTCTTCCCTGATTCTCGGTCCTGAAATATCACTTTTTTTGGTGAGAAAATTACATTGCAATTTAAATCTTGAGTTATTTTACTAATAGATTGTAGGTTTGAATTAAAATCAGGTAGGTATAAAATATTTTTTACATCTTTTGTAAAAAAATTTGTGTTACCAATTCCACCAATTCAGACCTTATCTCCATTTGCAACAGTCACGTGTTGTGGTTCTTTAGTTGATGTAATATTTTATAATTTATTTTTGTCATATGTCATGTGATCGGTAGCACCTGAGTCAACAATCCATTTACTCATATTATAGCACAAATTTGCTATTTTTGGACTGCTATTTTGGTTGGAAAAAATTAAATTAGAATTATAAAATACAGAACCTGTTGTTTGCTGTTGCAACAAACAATTTAGCTGACTCAACAGTCGATTCAGCTGCACAGAAGATGCCACAGAAGATCCAGAGGCTTCGGTTTGGGTATTATTTGGTTCGGATCCGACCCCCTGCTCATTTGAGTCTGACCCCGACCCCTTGCTTGCTCCTCCAAACCTCCCTCTGTTCTTTCCTCCACCGCCATTGCCTTTTTCACCCTTGCTACGATTCGGCCGGAGATGGGGGTGAAGCACTCAGCAGGCTTCGCGGTTGTGCCCTGCGCGTTTGCAGTGGTCGCACCAGTCGGCAGCTGAGGTCCCTCTCATCACCTTGGCCGGATCCCTAGGGTTAGGGTTTGAGTACTGCGCCTTGAAAACTCGGTTGCTCTCTAACTCGGCTGGCGGTTGATTCTTGCTACCACATCATCAAAGCTCGGCATGTCAGCCGATGCCAAGATTTGGGATCTAATCAGTTCATAGCTTTGGTCCAGGGCCCCCAGGTAAGTAAAAATTAAGTCTAGTTCGGATCTTTTCTGGGTTTCAGTCGGGTCTGTTGTTGGTGGGAGGTAGACATTGAGCTCCTCCCATTTTGAGAGGATTTCGGTTACTAATTCATTGTTACTTTGGGTACCCTGTTTAATTTGGGCAAGCTCTTGTTTAAGACTGAAAATATGCGCAAAGTTTTTTTGTTGGCCATACCTTCTTTTAGCTTTTTCCCAAACCTCTTTTGAAGTGTCGGAATACATGAGAACATTCGAAATTCTTGGCTCCATGGTGCTCAGTAACCATGACATGATCATCCGATCTGTGGTCTCTCATTCTTCTATTTTTTCTGTTTCTTCAGCAGTAGCCTCGTTGATTTTTGCTGCTTTGGGTTTCTCTTTGGTTCCAGTGACAAAGTTCAATTTTCCTTTGCCACCGAGACCGATTGTTACAGATCTGGCCCAGGGAATATAATTCTTGTTGCCATTGAGAATGATGTTTGTGATTTTGGTGTTATCGGATTGAGACATGATGATTTTTTGAGATGTTGGTATGCTTGAGGTTTCTGTTGTTGCGGAATTTCTTGAGTCAGGAATGGACCTGCTCTGATACCATAATGGGTTTTGAGAAGAATTAAAGAAATGATGAACTTAATGATTTTATTGAAAAAGTTCTAATCTTTACATATCATGTACATGCCTATTTATAGCCTAACATTTCTATGTACCTCTATTAGCCGTTAGGCACATTCCTATTTTACAATAGCCAAATCTGTTGCCTAATTACATCATGATTATATCCTATTTACATAAATTAAGCTAGGTACCATATATGGATGCTAGCTGATTTGTTACCTATCTATGCCTATGATGATTATTCTGAGGCTAATATTCTAATTTATCAACAATTTCATAAAAAAAAAATAGAAAAGGTGATTTTTGTTCAAGAAAAATCAAATTTCTTTGTAAGTGAATTTTCTTTTTCTTTTTTTGCTGTGGTTAAGTCACTTTTTTTCTTCTCTGCTCGCTAAATGTTCCTTTTTTTTGTTGTTTTCTTTTGCACAACACACAAGGCCAACTGGCCAAGGCTTAGAGAATGGAGATTTGTTTTGCTTTTTCTTAGGAGACTTTTTATTTTATTTTATTGTTCTTCTTTGTTATCTTTCTAATAATTCAATTGGAAAGCGATTAGATAGTTTTCCTTTAGTTTACAACGTTGCTACTTCCCAGCGTACTTATTTAAATTTTTTTTTTTCACAACGCACGTCTCGAAAAAACGAAGCACGCAAATGAAAATGAATTGCCGGTTGGCATTATGATTTTCGAATTTTATATACAAAGGAGGTTAATACTAGGGATGGCAAAGAGCTAGCTCAGTTCGAGCTAGCCCTAACTTAGCATGTTAATTTTGTACCGAGCTACAGTCGAACAAGTTGGACTTAGAGCATCCGAGTTAAAATTTTAACTTGAAATCGTGACAAGTCAGTCGAGTTAGCCCGTTAACTAGTGCTAACTCATGAGCTTAGCTAACGAGCTGGCTCCCTCAGAGTCTTGCTCAATCTTGTTTAAATATAATAAATTATACAAACTTTTTAGATCGAGTTGAACTGAGTTAGACCGAGCTAGACAATATAAAATGTACACAAATTCATACAAATTCATAAATTGATGCCTAGCCGAACTAGCTCGCGAGCTGACGAGCAAGCTAAGTCCCGGCTTAAACTTGTTAATTCTGTATCAAGCTAGTGACGAGCTAACTTGATAACAACTCAATTCAATAATAAGTAAACTGTTAACAAGTGAGTCAAGTGTGAGTCACAATCAAATCACGAGTTATGGGTTTTTTTTGCCACCCGTACCCCAGATAGCTGAGGTGTAATTTAAAGGAACGGACAGTTCAAATTAATTTTAACGGACCAAATATAATCGGTGGCTACTGAAACTGTGAGGACTGAGGAGTATTTATTTTAAGATTCGCGCTGAGTTAAAAAACGATCCGGATTATCACTTGCATGATACAGATAGATTCTCTTTTCCTACGGCGTTTTGTCCCCTTTTTGGCGGTGTGACCACTTAATTCGTCAGGGTAAATTAATCTTGGCAATTGATCGCAGCAGATGCTCTCTGATGGGGGTGAAAATCAGCGGCCAGGGACGCGTTTGGTCGAACCACGACCAATCGCATACGGAGAGGATCCCGCTGTGTTTGAGCTAAGGCATATATGCTAATGAATCCATAAACAAGACTGAAAGAAAGAAAAGATCGAGACAAGTATACCAGGAGCAACAAAAAGGGACAGTATTCCTCATGAAGCTCCAAATGTATGCATGCATATATAGGTACTGGTTTTACCAATAAGGAAGATATAAAAAAAAATAAACAAGGGGAATTTAAATATTTTAACTGTAATTTTAAGAATAATTAAGTTTGAAAAATCTCATTGTTCGGTAAGTCTAGACCAATCTAAAGAATAAAATTTACAAGTTTCTGTATTCTCCAAATCTCAGCATAAAGCTAAGCACTTTCCAAGGTCAGATGATTTGCAAAGCAAACAATTGATTCCTATTTGTTGCCTAAATTTGATTAGTGTATCTAGTCTCTTGATTTGAACAACACTTGAATATAAGTGCTTCAAAAAATATAGTAAATAACAAAGTTTGCAGTTGTTTTAAATTGATCAAGATATATATACTTGTTTTTGGCCGTGCACACATATAGTACACGGTTGAGATTTATTTACAATAGATTACCTTGGCAATCTTCAAAATTGTCAAAAATAACTATAATTTGAAATCTGACATTTGGAAATGATACTATATTTATAGAGCAGAACTACTGAACTAGGATGTTCTTAAGTTCACTAAGATCCTTGGTGAAGTACTCTAGTCTAAAACCTATCGAATTGCTTCAAATGGCAAATTTAAACCGTTTGAAACCCGCCTACCCTGCAAGTGATGCGTCTACATGTAAACTTTTTTAATTTTAAAATTAATTTTGAATAGAGTCAAGTGGTCAAAAAAGTTAAAAAAATGAATGCATTAAAATTAATATACTAATATTCTAATTTTGACCGCTTGGCTTTATACTAAATTAATTTGAATGTTTAAAATTTTCACATGTAAATGCATCACTCGTAAGGTAGGCGGGTTTCAATGATTTGATTCGTCATTTGAAGCCAATTCAATAAGTTTTAGACTTGAGTTCATTAAGCTTGATGAAATTAAGAACACCCTAGTTCTACTCATATTTATATTATATCATAACATCACGCACAAGAAAAAGTGATGGAATTTGATGCATCTTTTTACTTTTCAACACTCTATATTTAGCAGCTTCTGCCAGAATATCATGTGACACAAATTGCATGAAATTTGATAACCAATCTATAAGGAGTTAGACTAATATGACATTGGTGTTATTTGAAACTAAATAACACATCTTAAACCCTTAAATCTGCTTTAAGATTCGTACAATATATAGTGCTTGAACAGTAAAAACGGATATTACGAATCTTAAAGCAGATCTAAGAGTTTAAGATGTGGTGTTATTTAGTTTCAAATAACATCAATATCATATTAGCCTAACTCATCTATAAGATAACAAGAAGTAGTGTTGTGAATTTTTTTTTCTAATTTTGAAACTTTTTTTTTTGGCTTGATCTTAAAAAATATTGTCAAGTTAACTGATACATTGTATCAAGTATACTATTCAAGAATTATTTTTTATCAAACTTGTAGGAATCAATAGAAGGGGCAAACCTCCTATGATATATACACCAGATTTGACTCGGTTACCATTTCTGAAAATCTACATTTTGCATTTGATTTCTCTAATTGTCCTGGATTCTTTATTTCATTTTGATTCACCAAACCAATCTGAAAGCTAATATTATTTAAGGATATATTTATATTTTCTAATTGTTGTATCTTATTAAAGGAGGTATTTATTTCACTACAGCAAAATCCACTTTTTGCGACCGGTTTTCCGGTCGCAGAAAGTATAGGCGCCGGTCGCAGAAAACCAAACCGGTCGCAGAAAGTGAAAACCGGTCGCTGATGTCCCGGTCGCTGAAAGCATTGTCGCAGATACTCTCCTGATGACGTCACCGGTCGCTGAATGATGTTATCCGGTCGCTGATAATTTATCTGCGACCAAATATTTTTGGTCGCAGTTGTTTTTTACTGACGTCATGAAAAGATATCTGCGACCGGTGAAACCGGTCTCTGATACCTAAATACCGGTCGCTGATGCTTATATCAGCATTTTTTTTCTATATTTTGTTATTTACATTTCTCCATGACATTTCAACATACAACTTTACATCAACTGACATATAATTCCACATTAATTGGTTATTTACTTTTTTCCCATTTAATTGGTACCACACTTACTAAACATTCATATCGATCAAACAATAATATCAAATAATAGCTCGATTCGAATATAATATCAAATAATCATAACATACATAATAGCTCGATTTGAATTTAATATCAAATATCGTACAACAATTCAATATTGACATACAACATGATATCATATAACATAAATAAAAAATCATGACATACATATACGCACATTGAGTTCTCTCCGAGCATGATGATCGGCTATGAATCTAACAAATGCAAATGATATTAACACCAATTAATAAAGGGTACCAAGCAAGGAGGACTTATTGCGAGAAATTTCAGCTTCAAAAGATGAGCCGATAGGGCGAAATTCAAATCATATATGCTGTATAATATGCTGTTTTCATATTTTTGAAAAGTCTAACTTTGAAAATAGCTAGAAAATTGCAGAAAAATCCAAATGGAGAAAAATTCAGCTCTAAACCACTTGTTTTTCTGTCCTCTATCTAACTGTGTAAGTGGATTTTGGATTTGGACTTTTGATCAGCCTGTACTGGCTGATCTGTCACAGGAGGTCAAGAAGGAATCGTTGCCAATTTTAGAAACTCATTTCAAGAGTTTTACTAAGCCAAATTTCATAAATTTTAGGGCTTCCTAGCTATACCAAACAGTAGCCTAACTGGGAACAGTGCTGTCATTTTTTGCTGTTTTTTCCCATTTCAAAGACTGAACTTCAAAAATTCATTAAAAATAGCAAAAAAATCCAAATTGATCAAAATTTGAGCCTAAACTGGATGAAATTAAATTCTCTATCTGTCTGTCCTATTTATTTTAACAGAATCAGAGTTTATGTTCTCTAATTTGCCAGTTTTCAACAGAAGGGTATTTTTGACCCAAGTATTTGATGGATTTAGATGAAATGCAAAATTGCAAAGGGTAAAGAGCTTACTGAATTTTGTAGTAGTTAAAGTAACGGTCAAATCCTACCACAACAGCACCAACCTGCAATGGCAGTAGGCGAGGCGAACAGCAGGTGGCAACGGCGAGGCAGTAGGCGGCTAGGCGTCTGGTTCCTTTCCTCCTTCGCGCACAGGTGGCAACGGCGATCGAAGAGAGGGGTGGCGTGGGAAGAGAGTGGTGGAACAGGAGGAGAGGGTGGCGCGGGAGGAGAGGGTGGCACGCGGGAGGAGAGGGGTGGCGGAGGCGCGCTTTTGATTTTGGCGGAGGGTTTTGATTTTGATCGGGTTTTGGCAGAGGCGCGCTTTATTTTTCCAGTAGCTTCCTTTTTAAGCAGCGCCCAAAAAAAAAAAAAACTTTCTGTGACCGGTGTTGACACCGGTCGCTGATAACGGTCGCTGATACTATTGGTCGCTTGATTTTAGATGAAATTTTTATTTTTTGAAAAAAATAGCTTTTCTGCGACCGGTTTTGGCGCCGGTCGCTGATACCGGTCGCAAAAAATCCGTTTTGTTGTAGTGTTTGTTCAGCTTTCATTTTTTTTTTTGTTCTTTATGAGTAATATAAATTAATGTTTTGTTGGAGCTTGTATGCTACATTTTGTATGGAGATGTGAAAGTTCATTCGACAAGGAAAGGGTTTGACTCAATTTTTTATTCTAGTTTTGTTTTTCAAAATGAATTGTTATTGACCGGATTAGGTCAACTCCAAGCAATATCCCATAACCACCACCTCAGGTATGAAATTCGAGATGGTCTATATTGATTTGACAACTAAAAATAAAGAAAAAAATTGAAAATTTTGGAATAACAATCTGATGTAAGGGAACAAAAAACAAAAAAAAATATGCTGCAAGACATAATGAAATTGTCAGAAGTTTAGAATCTTCTTTGGGGTCAACTTAATTAGTACAGTTTGAACTTCTTAAGAAATATTAAAAAAATATATATATATGCTGCAACCCATAATGAAATTGTCAGAAGTTTAGAATCTTCTTTGGGTTCAACTTAGTACAGTTTCAACTTCTTAAGAAATATTCACTCTTTAAGTGTCTATATATACAAGCAATAGCCAGCCAGCTTTGTATCAACCCAATTTGAACTGAAGTTGAAGCATCTGCCTTAAGGTTAGAATATGAACCTTTCTTCTAAATTATTTTTCATCAATATTTAATTGTTTAGAACAGTTTTTGCTCTAGCATTGTTTCTCTTCTACTTGAAGGGGTGCCAGCGAGCTGACCTGATTATTTTACTTTCCTCACTGATTATTTATTTATTTTTGCCAATTAATAGTTAGGATTGACTTCTTTGAGTTGGTGGTTTGATTAGGCATAGTTGGGATTTATCCTTCTTCAATTTCATAATAAAAATCTCCTATTGAAATCTCTAGCAAGTATGATATATTACCAAGAATTACGAGTTTTACTAAATAAGATATTAGCTGACAAGGTGCAAAGCGACACAACTACTTAAAAGAGAACAAATTTTTTCCTTTTGTCATGTATGTAGTAACAAGGAAGCAAACGGGAAAGGGGGAGGTCGAGGATAGGTACACACAAGATGGCACGACTGATCTTAAAGGAAATCCTTGTGTGAAGAAAGAAACAGGAACATGGAAAGCATGCCCATATATTTTAGGTATGCAATTAAGATTCATGCATGTTACTATGTGCTAGCTAGGTGGCAGATAACTAGATAGATCATGGTACATATAAGAATTTTTATATCAATACTAACACTTAAATTGTATGTGCCATACCCTCTGACATGGTGTATATGAATTGACTGGCAAAGCACCCAAACACACCCAAAAAAAAGAAGATGCACTTGATAATATGTATATGTGATTCACTCAATCGTATGTCAGTTATTGAAAAGAAACAAGAGCAAATGCGAAGGTCTACTAGGGTGCAAGGGCAAATATGTGATGTTTATATTAACTACCCAAATTTATTAGAATATATAATTATTTACCAATTTCTATCTTGTTATAGGAAATGAAGGTTGTGAGAGGTTGGCATATTATGGTATGAGCACAAATTTGGTGAACTACATGGTAGGCCGGATGGGTGAAGGCATTGCTACTGCAGCCAATAATGTCACCAACTGGGCAGGGACTTGTTATATCACCCCTCTCATCGGTGCATTTTTGGCAGACTCATATTTGGGACGCTATTGGACAATTTCAATTTTCATAATGGTCTATGTTCTTGTAAGTTCATTTGTCGAGGAATTACAATGCATTATTAACAGTTCTTGAATTGGGAATAATAATGCAGATTGTCTTTACTCAGACCAGGCATCGTAACAGTGGGGGGGGGGGGGGGGGGGGTGCCTATACTTTGTCATATGGATGATCAGTGGATTTTTACCAATACTAAATTTGTATTGGTACTGTTAGTACTGCAAAAGTACTGGGTAATATGCAAGATGCGGTACAATTGTGATAATGTGTCACTTTGGGACAATTTCACATATAGCACCTCAAAACATACCCCAGCTTAAGAGTTGATTGGTATGTCTGTACATCCAAATTTACCTAAAATGGATTGAAATAGTAACCCTTATTTTATTTCTCATTATTTAGAATTAAGAAATTGACAGAAAGTGCTCGTGTTACTGTCATATGTTTTTTAAGAATTTTTCAACATTTGCATGAAATTTTTGATATTTTGTAGTGAAGATTATTAAATTCTTGTATGCGTTGGAAATATAGAGTATTTACAATACAATTAATAAATCCTGATTTTTTATGCAGGGTCTTACACTTTTAACTCTAACATCCTCAGTTGATGGACTAACACCAGAATGCACCGGGGGCATCTTTTGCCACCCGACACAAGGCCAAAAGGCTGCTGTATATGCAGCACTTTACTTAATTGCCCTCGGTACAGGTGGCATCAAACCATGTGTCTCCTCTTTTGGGGCGGATCAGTTCGATGAATCTGACCCAAGAGAGAAGAAGAGCAAGAGCTCCTTCTTCAACTGGTTATATTTCTCCATTAATATTGGTGCACTAATTGCCTCTTCAGTGTTGGTATATATACAAACAAATGTCGGCTGGGGTTGGGGATTTGGTATACCAGCTGTTTGCATGGCTATTGCTGTGGTGTGCTTCTTTGTGGGCACCCCGCTTTACAGGAACCAGAGACCGGCTGGAAGTCCACTTACTCGTGTTGCACAAGTTTTGGTTGCGAGTGTATGGAAGTTGCGGGTCCATGTGCCAGAAGATGCTTCTCTTTTGTATGAAATAACAGACAAGGAGTCGGCAATTGTAGGGAGCAGAAAGATACAACATTCCAGTCAATTCAAGTAAGTCCATTTTCAAGGTTCAATTCAAGTGAAAGTTAGTTGACTTACTGGTAACTTGTAAGTTCTGTTGGTCTGATTCTGTGGAAACTTGGAAGAAAATGATCATGGGATGATTGGCTTCAGAAATCCTAGAGGGTTTTGGTAATCATACACAGTATTACACTTGTGATATGTGCAAAAATTTCATCTATACAGTTAATTGGCTTTTGCAAAATAAAACTTGAAAAGTAATGAAATGAAAAATTCACAATTTCTGTTTCAGGTTCCTAGACAAGGCTTGTGTGGAGACAGAAGAGGAAAAGACGGTTGACCTCGTAAATCCATGGAGGCTCTGTACTGTCACTCAAGTAGAGGAGTTGAAAAGCATATTACAGCTGCTTCCCTTATGGGCGGGCGGTATAATATCTTCTACAGTATATGGCCAGATGAGCACCATGTTTGTGCTACAAGGGAATACTCTGGACCCACACATTGGCCCACATTTCAAGATACCTGCTGCCTCACTGTCTATTTTTGATACTCTGAGCGTCATTGTGTGGGTTCCTTACTTCCTTTCTATGATCGCATCCTTGTACCACTTGTTCGAAGGTAAAGATCTATTTTTCACATGTACTGTAGTGTAATCAGCTAGCAGTGGTTGCTAGAAGTTAGCATACAGTACCAAATGTGCACTGGTCTCGATTACTAGCTAGTGGAAATACTAAACATGATAATTAAGTAGATTGAAGAGTGGGTTTTCCATCTTACAAAAGCATGCAGGGGCAATGGTTTTGGTTATAGTAAGAAGTTATTTATTTGTGATTGTAGATTTCTGGTTCAAACTAAGATGCCTAATAAAGATTCATATCTATGCAGGATTACTGGTCGGGAGAGAGGGTTCAGCCAACTAACTCGTATGGGGATCGGTCTAGTTATATCCATCATTGCTATGATTGTAGCGGGGCTCCTGGAAGTAGCTCGTCTCCACATCATAAGCCGCGACAACCTGTACGATTCGAGAGATTATCTTCCCATGTCAATTTTCTGGCAGGTACCACAATATTTTCTTATTGGTGCAGCAGAGGTGTTCACTTTCATCGGTCAACTGGAGTTCTTCTATGACCAGGCGCCAGATGCCATACGCAGCATGTGCTCTGCACTTTCATTGACAACCGTTGCATTGGGTATGTACCTGAGCTCGCTCTTGGTGACGATCGTGACCAATATCACAGCGAGGAATGGGAACTTGGGTTGGATTCCTGATAACTTGAACAGGGGCCATTTGGATTATTTCTTTTGGCTTTTGGCCATCATGAGTTTTGTCAACTTCTTGTTCTATCTATTGGTTGCAAATTGGTTCACTTACAAAAAGACAGCTGATGATTTGGAAGAAGAGAGGATGTTTGATGATAATTATGGGAAACATTGAGAAAATTAAAGTCCAATTAAATTAGGAAGAAATAATGAGTGTTTACAGTATCCAACATTTAATTTGTGTTTATTTGTGGAGTGTTAAAGGGGTAATTAATAATGTTCTCTCTTGAATTTGTATCATTGATTGTCATCAAATTTGGCTTCTCGAGTTCTTACAAATTTGAATTCTAAATGGTTCGAGTCTGCAGTATATATGTCTATGATATATTTTTTTTTATTGTTCGTCTAATTATTTTGAATATTTTAAAGATTCAAGTTTGATATTTTTTTTAAGGCCGCAAATTTGACAAGTTTTAATGTTGGACGAGACCATGGTGCTTTACGAAGTAAGAGCTATTTCCTACTTCATATTCATTATTTTCTAATTTTACTTCAAACAATCAATCTGAATTGCTCAATATAATGGTCAAATTTTATATTTAAAAAAATATATTTTTTTAAATAGATTAAAATTGTTATATTTTGATGATTTATAATTTTTAAAAAGTAATAATTTTCTATCTATCTCAAAATAACAATATTCCAAAAAATGCATAATTTAGTCTCAAAGGACATTTTTATATGGTAAACATATTGAGTAGTTTGGATTCAATTGAAATCGAAAGTATGGATTGAAGTAAAATATGGTTCCGACTTTATAAAGTATCATGAGTAGAACTAGAGTGTTCCTAAGTTCACAAGGCCCCTTTGTGAAACTCTAAAATCTATTGGATTGACTTCAAATGATGAATTCAGACTGTTAAAATTCTTCTACCTTACGAGTGATACGTTTACATGCAATAATTATAAAATTTCAAATTAATTTTGTATAAAGTCAAGTGGTCAAAAGGCGTCTAAAAAATGAATGCATGAAAATTAATTTATAAACTTTATAATTTTGATCACTTGACTCAATACAAAATTAATTTTAAATTTTAAAGTTTTCGCATGTAGACGCATCACTCATAAGATAGAAGAATTTTAACGGTTTAGATTAATTATTTGAAGTCAATTTTATAGGTTTTAGAATTGAGTTCACATAGAAATTTGATAAACTTAAGAACACCCTAGTTGTACTCAAGTATCATAGCTTAACTCTTGATATTTAAGTTGTATATATAATATAAAGATCACTTTGCAAAGCGCATTTTGCTCCGTGTTGTGGATTTATGTTTTTATGTTTCTGTTAATTTAAATAAATGTAAATTTAATTTCTAAGTTTGAACAGTTGAGATTGATTGTTTGAATTTTATAAGCGCAAATATTGATCATAACAGAGACCGGGACATTTCCGCACTTTGCACTCACATGTTGCCTCTCAATTTATTGATTTTTAATAAATTTGAGATCGACTCAAATAAAGTATTGCAAAATTGTTGCATGCGTCCGTACAAAATTACCCGACACATCTTAAACCCCGGTAGCACCCCCATAAACTCCAACGTGACAACATCAAAACATGCCAATAATGCCATCCAATGATACATAGAAGAGATCATTATTGTGTTTGGAGTAGGGCTGCAAATGAATCGAACTAAATCAAACTTACTTTAGTTTGAGTTTGAATTTGAATAAGATTCGAATTCAATTAGTTTGATTTGTTTTAGAACAAACTTCAATTGAATGAATTAATTGTGATTTTTCTCGAATCAAATTGAAATTAAATGAATTATGAACTAGGGATTTTTTTGACAGGTTTTCTTCACTCGAAATAAAATTCATGCGGTTTCCTTTTTACCTTTTATCTTTCACAAATTCACATTGATGAATTATGGCCTAATCCAAAATCTCCTTATCTTTTACACTGCTGGATTAATTAAAATCACGGTATACATCAAATAGAACTTATTTTCAATTATTAATGTTGTTACACTGCTGAAGTATTTTTTTTTTTTATTATAAGTTATCATTATATTAACTATTTTGAGTTTTGATATAAGTTTGGTTCATGTATTATTAAAGATTTTAGTTGCATTATTTGAGATTCGAATCTAAATAGTTCACGAACCAATTTTGAACAAACGAATTATACCCAGTTTGAGTTTGAATAAGATTTGAACCGAACTGGTTTGATTTGTTTTAGAACGAATTAATTTCGAATTGAATTAATAATGAACTTTTTTCTGAATCAAACTCAAATTGAATCACAAACTACAAACTTTTTGTGCAACCCTAGTTTGGGGCCTCTGAGATAGGGATGGCAATGAGATGGCTCGGTCTGAGCTAGGCCACTCAGCCTGTTAATTATGGATCGAGCTACAGTCGAGCGAGCTGGACCTAGGGCATCCGAGCTAAAACCTCAACTTGAACTTGTGACAAGCCAGCTCGAGCTGGCTCACTGGGGCTGATTGGATCTTGTATTAAGAAGAAAATGAATTCTATAAACGTTTTAGATCGAATTGAACCGAGCTAGACAGTATAAAATGCACACTAATTCGTACAAATTCACAAATTGATTCTTAACCAAGCTGGCGAGCAAGCTAGGTCCAGCTTGAACTCGTTAATTCTGGACGAGCTAGTGACGAACTGGCTCGTTAACAGCTCGGTCCAGTAACGAGCGAGTTGTTAGCGAACGAGTCGGGTGTGGAGTCACGATCGAGCCACAAGCTACGAGCCTTTTTGCCACCCCTAGTTAATACATATAAAAAAGTTAATTCAGTTAAATTTCAGTATACTTTATAAAAAAAACAATTAAAATGCTCCACCAGTGGAGGTCAACACCCATTATTTTTAGAAGAAAATCACAAGTAAAGAAGAAGATAAGAAGAAGAGATTTTTTTTTCGTTTCGTATAATTCTCATAAAATATGGTTGATTTATACTGTATACTGTATACGGAAGAATTTTCTTTTTACAAGATCTTAGAATGTTTTAGACATAAAACGTATGGTGCATATTAGGAATATACAACATGGTAAAGTTTAGTGTAGATTTATTATTGATTGAACATGTTCAACGAAATTTTCAACCGCATAATCAATTGTTGGTGCATTATCAAACAATATTTAAAATTTTATTAAATTTGATGAGCACCCTAAGCAATTCATTTACTTACTAACTTTTTCATAAATAAGATAGTCTCAAAAGTTTCAAATAATGACCTCTCGTAGTCTTGTTTAAACAGCGGGCCATTTATTACTAATCCCACAATTAATCAGCCCAGCGGCCCGTGTCTGGTCCTTTTAACATTTCTCGGCCCAATTTTAATTTTGCATGCAAGGACATAAAACTGTTCGGCCCATTACCAAATTGATCAACTAATATTGGCCTAACAAATTGCAGGCTCCTCCAATTCGTCAAAACTGGAGAGAAACTCACCAGCGAAATCGAAATCACGTCTGATTGGAATGAAAATACAATGAGAGTTCAATTCGTTTCAATAGAATAGAGTTGAAAAGAGATGATTTAGAATTGAATTTTGATGATTAGAACGGTTAAATTTAAAAGAAGAATTCATTTAAAGATATATTAAAAAAGTTGTAATTTTCATCTTATTTACTAAGTATGCCACTGTAAAATCTCGCAATTTTCAATTTCTGTATTATTAATTGGAATGTAACTTTGCAAGAGTTATATGTATATAAAATTGAAAATTATTGATTTTTATTTTTTTATTTTTGTGCATTTGAGGAGATTATATGGTTCACAGTCTTTTGTATTGCATATCAGTACCAATATACTAATTTATCAATACCAACTTTTGTTTGATTAATTTTGACTCTTGAAATAATATGAATAAAATAGAAAATTAAGCATAGTAATTTTTGTAAATCCTCAAAATTAATTACAAATTTGGTTTGTATAGAAATTTCTCTAATTTTCTGCCTCAAGTTTCTTTTGAAGATGTCAAAATTATCTCTCTTAATCTCATCCTGACTATGCAAAGAGAGGAGATTTAAAATGAAAATTAATAAAATGTCAAATTGAGAAGGCTCCGTCAATTACAAATTGCAAAATTATATGCACGTAATGAAAATCAATCAAAATAGTAATTGATACGAATACAGTAGATCAAACTAAGCTTAAATTGTCAAAATTTGTGGGACCCAAAAGATCATACTGTAAGCATATAAGCATGTAACTCTGTACTGTTAACTTTTTTTGAATTTAGAAAACTTGCCAAATTTATAAATAAAATAAAATAAAATGCAGATCTGAGAAAATTAATATTAATATTGTTATTGTTATTATGAGTAAAATCGCGACGAAGCAGAAACTCCTCACTTTTCATTATTGGAGAAAAGGTAAGGGTGCATGCGACTTTTCACTCTGACGAATCAGATTCTCGCCAAATCTCATCATCTAGCCCGCGATTTCTCAACGGGATTTGAGGCTCTTGAAATCCCGTCGAATCATCTCGTTTCTCGTTCCTCTCAGCGTTCTGTTCCAATCATCAAAATCGACGAGAAAGAGAATTCTCATTCTCGTTTGTTGGAGGTAGAGGCCACTGCAAGATCATTCGGCCGGCGACAGCGATCAGAAAGGGAAACCAAGCTAAAACGGCGATATCGTATCCCAATTCTAAAACCCTAGGCGAAGGATCTGATTCTGATGGCTCAGATCCCCAATCTCGACAACGCTCCCCTTAATTTCAACGCAATCAGGTTTCAAGCCCTTTCTCCTTTCAATCTCCTCTGCAAATTCTATCTTTTGTTGATTGGAAATTTTTGCAGAGCCATTGTTCTTTTTCGGCAAATTTACTTTGCTGGTAAATGGTCATTGCACTGCGACGAGGGTAATTTGGATAAATGGTTATGGTATCTAGTAATAATGAGATCTATAATGGCTATTAAGAAGCTTGTAAGGTCAATAATGGCTATTAAGAGGTTTGTAATGTCTATGACTTTTGTCTTGTTTCTGGTGTTTATTGGTGGTTTTGTTTTTGGCAGGGAGAAGTCCCAAAAGGAACTTCTTGATATACTACAGACTGTGAGTTTCTGTCAAATTTAGTGTTCATGACTTCGCATCCATTTTAAACAATACACAAATAGTATTTTAAACCTTTCTTTTCAACTGCTTAAAAAAAGACCAATTTGTTTTCTAAACCTTTGTATTTTACTGTTCTAATTTGTGACAGATTCGAGGCAAAAAATGCCTTGTGATTGATCCTAAGCTTGGTGGAACTCTTTCTATGTTGATTCAATTTTCACGTCTCAAGGTACTCAATATGTCTTAAAGTTGGAATCTAGTACAATAAAAAGCTATCTTTTAATTTTTCTAATTATTAAAACATAATATAATGTCCAAACATGAGTTACCGTAATCTTGACTCTTAGTGGGACCTCACTTAACTACCAAAATAAAGATGAAGTATCTGTTGTGCACTTGTGCAGTGATTTGTGAAAATTTAAATATATGTGGTTTATTGAAAACAGGAGGGTGATGGTGAATTGCGCCACCTATCAGCAGACCCGGTTCAAACTGACTCTTCAAATGTTGTATACCTAATTCGGCCCCAGATTACTGTGATGAAAACCATCGCATCCCATATACAAAATGACATTTCAAAAGGGATTCAAAAGAAATATTTCATATATTTTGTGCCTAGAAGAACTGTTGCCTGTGAAAAGGTACTTACTATAATAAACATTTTATTCTCAGCTTATATTTTGTTCTCTTTTGTGCTTTTCTGCGCCTGACTTGTCTTCAATTCTGGTCATTACTTCATGCTTTTTATTGGAATTGTGATCATATGTGGCCCTACAAAATGTTAGAATGTCATTTGTACCTTTTATAAAAAGAGCAAGATTAGAAATGGAATTACCTCATAGTTTATATTTTAATAATATTTTATATGCAGATCCTGGAGGAAGAAAAGGTACATAACCTTGTGAGTTTGGGTGAATACCCATTATATATGGTACCGCTAGATGAAGATGTTATCTCCTTTGAACTAGAGCTTTCGCTGAAGGTAGGCACTGTGAACACTATATGATATGTCATTATTGTGCATTTGGTGTTTAAGCTTCTGAATTAATATGCTCCACTTTTTAGGAAAATCTTTTTGATGGAGATACAACTTCAGTATGGCATGTGGCTAAAGCAATACATAAACTAGAGGTATTACACTGAACTATCCATGAAAAAATTTATAAGGGTCTGCAGAATTATGTAAGTTTGATTACCCCCTAAATTACTGAAACCCAAGTATATCACTGGAAAGAATTTTAAATCACCTGAAACTACTTGTCAGGTCCGTCTCCGCTAGATACAGATTTCAATTTATCCTGTACTTTATCGTTGTGTACATAATTAGGTCATAGCTCTTCAGCGTGCTTACCTACTTTTATTATAATTTCAGTCTTCTTTTGGGGTTATACCTAATGTCAGGGCCAAAGGTAAAGCTTCAACAAAAGTTGCTGAGCTTCTAAACAAATTGCAAAATGAAGATCCAGTTAATGTTGATGATGTAAGACTTCATCATGTTTCCTTTTCTCTTCCTTTTTTTTTCCTATTTCAAGTCACTATGACTAGCAACAAAATGTTCCTTCGATTTGTCAGGGGGCTCCAGAGATAAATACTCTCATTTTAATAGACAGAGAGGTAATTCTGCACTACCTTACTTTTCACCTTTCTAAGCACATATTGTAAATGAGAAAATTAAACTGTAAATGTATGATTATTAATATTTTAAAATTTTCTCTTCTCTTTAGGTGGATTTGGTGACACCTATGTGTTTACAGTTAACTTATGAAGGATTGCTTGATGAGGTGAGATTTGAAGTGCAATTTTTTTTTTAATCCTTCTAGAAATCAATGCATACAGGCATAACTGTAGCAGTATAATACAACTTCCCATCAGTACCAGGCGTAGGCCCCTTTCTTGTTAGCTCATGGCTATTATTCATAATAAAATAAAAAAAGTATGGGCACTATGTACCATTAGCACTTTAGCAGAATACTTTTAATGTGGATTATCAATTTTTATTTATCCATTTTTAGTCCTAGTTATTGTTTTCCTTTCTGGCATTTGATATCTGTCTTTGGGGCTTACTAGTCTTTTTTGTAATTGTTTGAGTTTATTTTTCTTTGCACTGATATGAACTGACTATTACAGTTGTTATTCAGCTTTTGCAAATTAATAACGGTGCTGTGGAGGTTGATGCGAGTATCATGGGAGCTCCGCAAGATGCAAAAAAGATGAAGGTTCCACTAAATTCAAGGTCTTCTTTCCTATTACTAGTTGACATTTTTCCCTTTGTGTAATTTATTGTTAATAAATGTGAGGTATTTATGTTTATTTCTCAGTTCATAAACGTTATATTTATGGGATATGTTATAGTGATAAGTTGTACAAGGAAATTCGAGACCTCAATTTTGAAGTTGTTGTTCAGGTTAGTTCCTCTCTCCCCCTCCACCCCCCTCCCTACCTCTTTTTATTTTCTGAAAGTTGGCAGAGGTCCTCTCTGTCTCTCCATTATTTTATTATCTAAAAAACTAATTGCTGATATCAAAAGAAAAATATTGTATTTAGATATTTAATATATATCATGTCACATTTTATTATCTTTCAGCTTTTCTCTAATTGCAGGTCTTGCGTCAAAAAACCACCTCCATAAAGGAAGAGTATGCGGGAGTAAAAACCACGGTATTAAATTATATTTCTGTTTATAGAAACTATTTAAATAGGATTCGATTGCTAAGATTAACTATGCTATAGTTTTGTTTTACTGAAAATTTGTAGACAGAGATATCTGAGCTGAAGGATTTTGTGAAGAAGTTGAATTCGCTACCTGAGATATCGGTAACCTATTTTTGTTATTTTCTTAATTTAATTATGCTGTTGTGATTTTTATACAAACAATGGTTTGCATTGACAGAGGCATGTTAATCTGGCCCAACATTTGCAATCATTCACAAGCAAACCATCATTCCATGCTCGACTTGATATCGAGCAAACAATACTAGAACTTCAAGACTTCGATTCGTAAGACTTTTTATACAGTTTTTTCCTCCTTTTTATGGTTTATCTACGAAGTTAATGTATTAGATGGTTTTATCTCTAATGAAAAAAAAAATTATCAGATGCTTCGAGTATATTGAGGAGATGATTCACAAGCAAGAGTCAATTGTTAGCGTACTTCGCTTACTAGTTCTGTTCTCTCTGACTAATGCTGGCTTGCCCAAGAAACATTTTGATTATTTGAGGTATATTATTTTGCATTTTTGTGATAGCCCATTTATGCATATCAGTTGTTTTGAGCATACCTTCTCTGAAATGTGCATTTATTCCTCAGGCGTGAGATCCTCCATAGCTATGGTTTTGAGCACATGCAATTGTTATATAATCTTGAAAAGGCAGGTCTTTTTAAAAGGCAGGTAAGGTTCCTTGTTTGAAAGATATGGTTTCTTCTTATATGTATGTGTGAGAGAGACAAACAACACCACCACCACCAACAACAACAACAACCAAGCCTTAATTCCCAAACAAGTTGGGTAGGCTAGAAATGAAACCCAATCATAGTCACAAAGTCAAGGTAGATATTAAAAAAAATAAAATAAAATAATAATAAGTAATAATGGCATCAACAATAATAGTCACAATAATAATACTAATATTAACTATACTATGCCTAAACTATAATGGTTAATTGTGCTACTTGTTGCACGAACATTGGACATACAAATAGAATCTGACCAGGCAATTGAGCTTTCTTTGAACATTAATTTACTAGCCTTTTCACATTCCCTATTGTTTTTTTAGGAGGCGAGAACTAACTGGCTTTCTCTAACGAAAGGTCTTCAACTAATAAATGAAGAAACTGACACTGCAAAGTATGATTTTTTTTAAAGTTATTTTTCCTTGTTATCATTTTCTTAACATAACAGGCTTCTCAGATTGCTTTCTTTTTTTCTCACAATACATTTGTAAACCCAACTAAAATGTTCCTGACTGGTATGGTATTAAAGTCTCTGCCAATTGTAATCAGCAGGATCGTGTTCTATTTTAGTTTGAGTTAGTTTTCAATATTATTTGCTTGGTCTAATACTTTGCATATTTTGGAATTTTGCAGTAAAGTGATATTTCCTACTTGACACTTCATATCCAGATCTGAACAAAGATATTGATATTTTCTTTTTTGTCATTTTTTTTTAATCTTACAGTCCAAATGATATTTCGTACATATTTTCTGGATATGCACCTCTCAGCATTCGGCTTGTTCAGCATGCAATTAGATCTGGATGGTATATTTTTTGTTCTAGGGAGACAATAATAATGTTGTACTTATCACAGAGAATACACAACAACTCTTATTGTTATTTTTATCAGCTGTGTCTAATCCCTCTCTGGTCTCAATGTTTTGCTACTTTTTTTATTATTGAAGTTTTAGATTGATATGAAATCCTAAATAATGTTTAAGCATTAAGTTTTAGCCAGCAAAAATAGATCACTTGCAAAACATGGCCTTTAGTACCCGAACTTCATATCTTTACCTTTTGGATATGGCACCATGTCTTTCTGGTAGCAAATCGGCCTTAGTAATCCTTTTTTTTTATATATATCAAATAAAGGAATATGGGGATCTATTGATTGTTTAAATTTCAAGTTTGATTTTTTAATTGCATTTCAAACATTGAATTTGAATTTTACTTTTAGGAGATCAATTGAGGAATTACTAAAGCTCCTGCCTGGTCCACATCTTGATTTGAAAAGGGTAAAGTGTTTGTTGTGCTCAATGATTATTCTAAGTTTCAAGATGCAGATTTTATGTATGGGGCTTTTACTTGTATTTATGCTTTTCTGTGTTGATTTATTAGAGTTTTTTTTTTCAATTTTACAGGGTACTCCTAACCATGTTGACACTTTTACAGGAGCTCAGTCTGATAGGTACAATGTTCACATGTATTAAACATGTTGTATTTTCAGTGTCATTTTGTATTTTCACATGTTACATTTTGTTTTATTACATAAAGGCAATACGCTGATTGTTTGGTGATGATTGGCATTATTTTAGGGTACCTGATGGTCGCCGCTCACTGGTTTTTGTAGTGTTTATTGGGGGCGTGACTTTTGCTGAAATAGCTGCTTTACGGTTTCTAAGTTCACAGGTATGTGAGTATATCTAGTAAAATGCAGTATTAATACCTCTGAACAATTAAGGAAGGTCAGAAATTTAAAGAAAAGTAAAAAGAACTGTGAATCATGGCTGTAGCATCTAGTCTTATACCAAACTAAATATCAGTACACTGTCCTGACATAATTGACTTGATTCTTTTTTTCTTTTTTTCATATTTGCTTTATATGTGGTGGTGCAGGAAGGGATGGGGTATGATTTTATTGTTGGAACAACAAGAGTTGTGAATGGGAACTCAATATTGGAAGCAATTGTTGGAAACAGCAGTTAATACAATACCAAATTAAGCTATGATAGCAGGGTTTGTAAAGTTTTGTGTTGAATTTTATTAATCATATTTAAACTCGTTGTACAGAGGAAGATAGATGGTGCAACTTTTATGCACGTCTTTCTTTGTCTTTGTTGAGGTCTTTGTTGTTGTGCCTTGTATTTTATTTATGCTATGGTTTGAGCAAATATGGAATCTGACTAGCCTCATGAGTTATTTTCTTGCAATTACAGTTAATTTTTTTGTATCGTGAAAAGGATAGAATAACTAAATAAGAGGTATCTCTTTTCTTTAAATGCATAACTTTTGGGATCATGATAACAATCCCTGTAGGTCTATCTCTGCAAAAAATCCTACACAAACTGTCAAAAATATTATGTGGGGACCGTTCAATCATTAATAAGTGTTTCGTAAACTGTTAGTATTTAACTTGAAACATAAAAATATTAATCACTATGGAATAATTTTTATTTATAAAATAATAAATCAATTTATTAATTGTTTCTATACAAATTTTTTTTAATCGTTTCTGCATAATTGGGGACTATTAAATAAACAATCGCCTCGTAAATACTTGTTAATTCTCTCTGCACAATTTTTTTTTGTATTGTTTCTGTACAATTGAAAATCATTAAATAAACAATTACTTCATCCAATGATAAATATTTTATATTACATGGATAAATATTTTTCAAATATAATTGCAACTTTCAGCAAAATGTCAATAATAAATACTTCTCAAACATAATGATAAATACTTTATGTTACATGAATAAATACTTCTTAAACATAATTGTAACTTTTAATAAAACATCAATGATAAAAACTTCTTAGGCATAATGATAAATACTTTAAATTACATGGATAGGTACTTTATGTTACATAGATAAATATTTTTCAAACATAATTGCAATTTTCAGTAAAATATCAATAATAAATACTTCTCAAACATAATGATAAATATTTTATGTTACATGGATAAATACTTCTCAGACATAGCTGCAACTTTTAGTAAAACATCAATGATAAATACTTCTAAAGTATAATGATAAATACTTTATGTTATATGAATAAGTATTTTATGTTACATAGATAAATACTTTATATGTTAGCGATAATTGTTATTAAAGAAAAATATAATTAATGCAGTAATTGTTATTTTAAGACAGTATAATTAATGTAGAGATTGTTATTAGAGGACATCATAATTAATGTGGAGATTATTATTAAATGATAGTCTAATTTAATGTGGGGATAAATGAAAATTATTGGCGGAATAAATTGAAAAATAAATAACTATTAAGGAAGTTAATATTGAGAAGAGAGAGTGCGGGGAAAAAGGGAGACAGGAGTGAGGAGATTAGTATAATTATCAAGCTTCTAAATAGCTAGCTATAGCGCAGCTATAGCAGTTTTGGACCTAGAAAGCTAAGCTACGGGGTAAAATTGCGCTAATCGAGCTATGGCCGCTATAGCATGTAGTATGTAGCGTGTAGCGGCAATAGCGATCCGCTATGCTACATGGACTTATGATTTTGCAATTTTAATGGGCGTTAATGTCCAGATGGACTTTTTTTTAGTTTATCAAACTATATCAATATAATAGAACATGTGCAGGCTATACCGCTATATCAATTAAATTTTGTATTATGCATTATTGTTGAGTTTTTCAAAAATGAAAAATTAAAACAATGCCTAAGAACCTTGTCCGTGAGAAATTGAACTTCAATATGAATATTATAACTTCTTAATCAATTTGATTTTTTTTTTTCTCAATGAGACATGTTTACTATTAGTAGAAATATAAAATATAATTTTTAAAATAAGAAAATATTATTTATGATAGCTTTCGCTATAACTGTACTATTCGCTAAAGCTTTTTTTTTGTTTCCCCGCTATGCTACTATAAACGCTATTTAGAACCTTAATAATTTTTCTAACTTTTGTCCCTTGAAAGCTTGCCTATTGTCTACCATTATGCAGGGCGTGTAGGAAAATGTAATACATGCAATGACGGATATGAGAGTCGATTCATGGAGATACACAATTCAGTCTCCAAGTACAATACTTGAATGGTATACAACTGATTGAACTTTAAAAAAAAAAAAAAAAATAGATATTATGGATTCATTGCACAAACCTATGTGCATTATGTTGGAAAAAAAATGGATTTCCGCGCTTTCTACGACCAAACTTTCGTTTAACTAATACATTTACTTTGTCAGTTAGCTTGAATGTTTCGCAATAGGACAGTAATTCTGGAATTATGTTGGTCAAGCATCATACAAAGGCAGGCTCCTAGCCAGCTTCTACAAAGGGTCATAGACATGTCTCATTTTAGATAGTGGTTTGGTGCACTTCAGATATTGCTACATCGACGTTTGTGAGGATGAGATGGTTCCTTTGTCAGATTCTCCGAGTCCAAATATATCCTCTTAAAGAGCATCTATACTCCGTTACAATTGCAGGATTACATTTTGAATCAAGGGCTTTCTTTTTTTCTTTACAAAAACATCAAGCACACGAGCAGAAAACTCATGAAGTCTAGCACTCCACAAAGAAACCATTTTGTTGGGGACCAAGGGGCGCTATAGTAATTCAGAGCAATTATTGGGCCCTACCGGCTCTCGCAAACAATGTGATATAGCCATAACAGCAGCCTCAATGGATGCATCCTCCCCCTGTTGAGAAATGTAGTTCATCAAAGGTAATTAGGTTTTATGCCCAGCTGTATACATATGTTATACTCGACACCCTTCAAATTTCAACACCTCTAAACACTCTAATAGCAACTTATATCCTCTGCAAGGGGAAAATCACTATGCAATTGTGGTTTATATTTCATAAATGCAAATCACTCTGATCTGAAGACATCATCCCTTTTAAGTCTCAGCATACCATTCTTATACCTTCTTCACATAAATAATGGATAACCCATGATGACCTGCTACTCTTATCACATTAGTTATCTGAAATGCTTGAATTCCTCCAATCATTGTACATGTACAGGATCTGATAAAATTGGTTTTGTTGGTTGTTGTGGGCCCTTGAATTTAGAAACTATAAATGTAATCAAATCTTATTTTAATTCTGGTTTCAAGCAAACCTGGACATATTATGTGGTGAATTTGTTAAAATAAGAATGAAAAAGATGAGGCCATAGCATATCCAACTTTGGAGCTACTTTGTTGAGTACAGTGTTGTAAAAAACGTTCGTTTAGGCCGATTAATCGGCCGATTAGTCATTGGCGATGACCAAACCGTCATGGATTTTTCCAACTAATTGACCGATTATTTCCGATTATTTCTGATTATGACCGATTATTCCCGATTAATTGCTTGGCGGTACCCTATCCGTCCGATAACTGCGTACCGTTATTTACATCACTGGTTGAGTATACTAAACGGAAGGCCAAATAGTATATAATAAAATAAAATGTTGACTTGTAGACTTGGATATACGTAAAAATTACCTTTTCTTTCCAATAAAACATGTTGCCGTATTTTCCAGCTAGTCGATTCCAGAAACTTCTAGGTACATCCAGATCAACCAGGGAGCCCACATTAAAGTTTATTATGTTTCCTGCATGATTAGCAACATTAAGAATAATATAGATGATCATCATCATGTTATTATGACTACATGTACTACCCTCCATAGTTACGCTGAAAAAGAAGCTGGACAGAACAAGGCACCCACTATTGTACCTGCTGCATAGGTACATGCTAATACTATAACTAGTTGAAACATAGCAAACTACCAGGTCAAATTACCAGGCCTTCTCTAGTTGCAGTATATGACCATTTAATGCACCTAAAACTGCAGTGAAGGACATCAATGATGAAAATAAACAAACAGATAGATAATACTGTAGTTACAATAGAAATCTTAGGCATTACATAAGCAACATTGGTCTTATTCATACTGGTACATGCTGATAACGTCCTGGTTCGAACTCTAATCAATAGGATACTAAACAAGCATAATAAAAACTATGCTTGTACTGTTTTTCATCGAGTTTCTTACCAAAAGTTGGATCAGCCACAAAGACTATAGTTCTGTCATCCACTTGCCAGAAGTCTTTAATTGCTAATCCTGAATAACACAAAGGGTTATAAGCAAATAAAAGATAATAAAGAACTTAAGACAACAATATTTACAAAAACTTTAGAAGATAAACCTGGTGTATCAGGATAGTTTTGTGCAAGGATTCTCAATTTATAGCCAGTATCCTTCTCTAGATCTTGTATCTCTTGAGAGAGGCGTTTTTCCTAAGAAAATAAATAATAATCACCACGACATATGGGTATGCAAAACAATTCACAATTTTTGAAGAAAAAATTGGTAAAGAATTAAAGATGATATAGGCAAGCCAAGGGTAATTTCATATATACCCACCAAAAAGAAAAAAGAGCACTTTGTACACTGCTCCTCGGGACGTGGAATACATTATACATATCCTCTGAGGTAACAGAATCCGGGCCAATCTGGTCGGAGGTGAAATGCACGGGGCCCCTTTAATATTTGTGCGGGTTCTAATCGGACTGTCTGGATCTAAACAGAAATATTTTGTTACCTTTAGGTGATACGAATTCCTGTACGTGCCCTTACAAAATTGCCAAAGTATCTTTCTAAGTGTGAAATACTTAATTTTTTGGGGTAAACACGTTATACTTTCTGCAAGGGGAACACAAGATGGCTGCTAGATCGATAAATCAATTGTTATAATAAGGAATGTTGTTTGACCTGACCAGCAGAGAGAAATCCAGCAACGTCAATCACAGTGGTGAATTCCTTTGGGAGTAAATCGGGTTTGTTTACCCCTACCTTGGCCTCCACCAACTGAGCACCTACAATTTTCATTTTCTAGGAATTACAATTCCACCAGGAACAGGAACAGGAACTAAGCCAAGAAATGAGGAATTTACCGGAAAGAGAGATTCCAACAGCGAGAGCGCTGGAAAGTGTGAGCTGAAGTGCTTTGGAAGTAATACTTTGAAACCGTCTCTGAAAATGAGAAGAGTTTTGTTGGGTAGAGGAAGCGATAATTAAAGGAACACAAGTGCGGCGAATTTGGTGCTTCCCGTGTGGTGCAAACGATAGTTGTAATTTTAATGGAAGGATAGAAGACTGAAGTGCTAATGCCATGTTCCCTTTTTGTTTTTTTGCTTAATGTTCTTGCCAGTTCTACTTCAGGGAAAAAAAGAGAGACAAAATGTTAGGCCAGAATGTGATAGCTGACGTGGAAGCGCCAAGGCCGTCGGATGATCCCAAAATTGTTGGTGCGCCTACGGGCTTTTAAGCCCCAAAAAAAAAAAAAGATTTCATTAGCATATGACTGAGATTTTACGAGCGACATTTGATCCAAAGCGCTGCTTCCTTATCCACTTGTATGAGAGTTGTTCCTGACTAAATGCTGCTCACGTAATAAATTTAATGGAAATAACTAATATAGACTCACGTAATGTTGTCTCAAATGTCATAACCAGTGCACTAACAATACTTACAGATTGACTTTATGGAAATTTCAATGACTCTGTTACTAACCTTCTGGTTTATTAAACACAATCGATACTTGTAAATATCAAGCTGGCACTGTTTTTACCTCCAATTATCAGGGGAAATGCCCAGTAAAAGTTTCGCCAAGTTCTGACTGCCACAAATCGATATTTCGACTACATAACAATAGTGAACACATTATTTATCCTGAATTCAATATTTCGACTACTAATATTAAGTAGGGCCACGTGACACAAAGCAGCAATACGAAGTTTTCTATATCTCGATAAAGATATTGAAGCATAAACAAAAGAAAATTGCTCCATATAGTAAGGATCTCGCAGCATTACAAATAGCCTCACTGTTATTTTTCTTTTCTATCGCTAAAGATAATACAATTTTCAATTGCTTGTTACTAAATTGCTCAAAACAATTACAAACTTTACAAAAAATACCCTCATCTATAAAATATACTACTTGACATTGAACACCAAGATAACAGTGTAAAATGGGACCTACAGAAATGCTAACAGAGAAGGAAAAAAATGGAATAACAAAGTTTCTGATTTCCCCAAAAAAAGATAAATCAAATTAAGTATACATCCTGTGCAATACCTGGTATAACTTTGGTTTCTTTTCCGGTGTATGTTACCTGCACAATTCCCCAATAAAATAAATCACTTATAAGTCGTAATGGAATTGATATAACAACAAAACCATGGCAAATTTCAATATGCAAGAATAATAAAATAAAAAAAGATATCTGAAATGATATTTACCTGTGCAACATGGCATTGCTGAAGCATGAAGAATTGATTTCCATGACAAATATAATTTCCAGCAATAAAAAAATTGTTCACCAAAACATTTGATTAAATACTCGTAGTTTCTCAGTTCTCATTGCCCGACCTTTCCACCAAATTTCTCGGCCAAAAATTCATCTAAAAGCCCGTAATTTGGCACTGCATCGCCGCTGAAATTTTCAGCTGGAAGCTTTCGGATACAAGCAAGAATATGTTGAGCATCTCGACAAAGCCTGTGTGCATTTACAATAATAGCAGCGAAATATTATTAAAAAGGAAAAAATATTAATAGAGTCAAATTGCAATATGATGAAGTAACTATTCGAACAATTCACTTGCAATTGCCATTCCTCGAAAGCTTGCTCTGAAGATGGTGTTGGTGCTTGTACTTGAATTACATGTCTTGTTTCTCTCAAAATACAAGTTCATTTATAGAGTCAATTTATGTTGCAAATACCTGTTGTTGGCTTGAGGGGTCCTCAATTCCAGCTTCGAAAATGCATCCGTAATATTTGTATGGAAAATTTGTACCACTTGCCTGGAAAAAAAAAATAATTAACAAATTTTGGATTTTTTATATAAGCAAAAATGCTGGATGCAATAGGCAGATAGGTTTGTATGAAATTTCACCTGAAAATGGCTTGAACATCAGCCTCAAGCAGTGTTTGAGATAAAATGCGATTAAGAAAAGAAACTTCCTGTAGGTTAAAAACATTGAATGCTTAATCAGATGAAAAAGAAATAGGAAGTTTCTTGAAGGAAAATATGTTATACAACAAGGAAAAAGAGAACATGAATGAAAAAGGTACCTTAGTGACAGATTTAGCAAATGCACTGGGTTGTGGATCAACATCCTCCTTATTCCAATCCTCAACAATTTGAGGCAATTTACGTAAATTTGCAAGTAATCTCTCTCTCATTATTTGAACAAGCTTTGTATGAATTTCATCCCGGTGAATTTTGTAATCCTGTAGAATGTTGACATGATAAACTTTTTCACTTTGACCATGACAAGGAATAAAATAACTGAAATAAGAAATATATATACAACATGACAATACAAGTCCTTTCAGTGCAAATAAATTTCCTCATCCAACATCTACAAGTATGTGATATGACAAAGTTGCAATATTCCATTTTCCAAAAAAAAAACAAAAATTGTTGAACCGACCTCAATTGAATCAGGCATCCCATCATAGTTATTTTCCAAAATTAATTTGATAAAATGACCTTTCAGGTTACAATACACACCTGAGCAACTCTATCAAATTCTGAGGTCAAAATTGGTTTTCGAGCTTCTGGAATTTTCATGAAAAGAACTCTTCTGACATCTACATAACATGCATTTTCAAATAAGATATCAAGCTAAGAGATGCAAATAAAGTTATATTTCTGTCAAAACCAAGCATAATACCTGGAATTATGGCAAATATAAAACTAATTATCTGACTTGCAAGAGCCAAGTGCTTGGAGGTGATGGATTTCAGACCTGACACCTGAAACGAAAAGGTTCATATTTTATTCTGCAGAATAAACTTGAATTACTCATTGAAGTTGGGAACTCATACGAATACTTTTTATATTATTCAGAACATAGTTTAACCTTAATAAAGATATAATTCCTTTTTAAACCTCGATTAAACAACTACGAACTGACAGAGAATGACATCTAAGCAGTATCCAACAAAAACAAGTCAAGCTAGTAATACCTGCATGGCACCAGCGCCAAGGACAAGTTGACACGTGCGGGTGTTGAAAAGTTTCAGTATTTCTACCACACGATGGACCACCTCCGACGACAGTGTTGGCAAAGATTTACTAATATCAACATACTCAGACAGCATCTTCAGCAGTATCAATCCACTGTAATTCCAAACAATTAAAAATGAAAAAATTATCTAGAAGGTAAAGTGCAGCTTAATTAATTGAGCTCGAAGCACCTCTGCAGAGAACTATTTTTCTTTTAGCTTAATTACTTTTTTACCAAAAAAAACATCATTTGGCGCTTAATTAAGCACAAACATTTAATCACCCCAAAAGTTCATCTATGTGTGGCCCTTTATACCACCACACTAGCAGTGAGGTCAGTTGAAACATCTGGAATTCTAAATAAAAGTTACATGTGAACTTCTTTTCTACCTATGTTAGAGCTTTGTAGTGGTTACTGGTTAGCTAACAGTGTACAAAACAAACAAGCATGTCTTCTACAGCTGTGTGTAATAGCTTATATATGAATAAGTAATGAAGGGAATAGCAACTTAAAACTTTATGCATCTATCCAGAAAAAGAAATTTACAGTGTAGAGATGACTTACCAGTTGACCATATGGTAGCTAACACCTCCATGCACAATGGATTGTGGAGTAGACCTCGCATTATTCTCCTCAGATCGAACAGGGCCAGCAGATTCACCTCTCTTGTCCTCCCTGGGCCCCTGCTCATCCCTACCATTCTCTTGGCTCGAAGAAACATCAGAATCCGCTGATTTAGATAAACTATTGTCAGATTCAACAACCTCTATGCTATTTTCTACTGAACTAGTTGACGAAAGAGAGTTAATGATTGCTTGAAACTCTGCTGGCACATCCACTGCAACCCAGGTTTCTTGATCCAGCACCGCCTTTATTTTAGTCATCTTTAAAAGGAACAAATAACACAATAAGGAACATAAACTACTACAAAAGTCCATACAAAGCATATACAGCAGTTGACAAACCTTAGATTCATGCTGGACGTCAACAAAGGACTTTGACTGAGATTGCATTACTCCACGGATGCTATAACCTAACCTCCCTCCAATCTGCCAATCAAAGTGAAAAAAGACAAAACAAACATTTAGTAAGAAGAAAACTCACAAAATATGACTATGGAATAATCAATCATATGAGATAAGACTATGGGAGGGTTACCTTCTCAGTGGCAGAAATGAAATCCTGAGTGATATTGTAAATGCTGAGGAATTCCTGAAGCCTGAGTTTGGGGTGGAGTAAAGCACGAACTCCAAGGAGCTTGGCCCACCGCCCATGAGCAGCATCACAGGCAGCAAAAACTGCCTCTGTGTTTTCACTCAAGACATCAGCTCTGTACATATTAACCAATTCAACTGCTGTCAGGCTATTTAATTCGAATCAAAGAAGCACATTCAGTTTTCTACCACTGTACTACGCTAATCAGGTTGAGTTCACATAGAGGTTAACTGCATTACCGATGCTAAATTGGGAAAAGTTAAGCTTCTAATAGCAGTATCATAGCAGTTTTAGCAAGGTTTAGGGTGTTTTTTACCAACACATTAAAATTATGCTATTTTGTGGATCTTGATGGCAATGTGAACCCTAGCACAAATATGGCGCTTAAAATTAGCAGAGCACTGTAGAGTTAATTTAAGTAAATGTGGGTATAATGAATCTCGATTATACAATACTTGGATCACCTAGGCACATTTAGATATTCTACAAACTGTTGCATGGAACACATTTTGCCTTAATAGTTGACTCAAATAACAGAAGCAGAAAAATCTTTCATAAATTCAAAAGTTAAAAAGTTCTACCTGAAGTTCTTAGCTGAAGAAGGGCTGGTACTGTCATCAGTCTTTCCTTGTATGATTAGCTTTGTAGAGTTTTTCGCATGAGAATAAGAGTTTTGCAAAAGGACATTGTTTGCACTATCCTCATTTGTTACTGTAGTTGTGGGCCCCACATTAATGTTCAACACACCACATTCGACCACCCTTTTTACCTCAGCAGCTTGTGTCAAATATACCTATTATCACCAAAGAAAATCATACACTGTCACACAAGTAGATCCCCTGTGTTTGTGTGTGTGTGTGCGTGGGTGTTACAGAGAACATAAATTAACGTGTACAAAGAAAAAAGCCCTTGTAATAGGTTAATTAATTACACCGTGAACAGACCTGTACAATCTTAAATATAGCAGTCAGAAGTTTAACGAAGCTCTCAGAAGAGAGGTTTTTTAATTTGCTCGCAAGTGATTGGCTGCCGGCTGTTAGTCATGAAAAGTAGATGTTAATAGACCAGAGATGTAAATCTGGAAGGAAATCACAAAAATAGTCCCTAGAATATCACATTTCCTGTTGTTGGTCCATGCAAATTTCAAATTTCCTATTTTGGTTTGTCAACATTTAAATATTCCCTGCCAACACTTTCAAGCCAAACCTTTGCTAATTTTCTTAGAAAACTCTAGAGCAGAAATAAACAAATTTTGGTCTGGAAAATATCAAAATTAATTTAATCATTTCATTCATGACAGAGCTGCCCAGAAATGGAAGATGGCATTGGGGAGCAAATTAGATATATCATCAAGGACCAAGAGGGAAATGGGTGACAAGGATGATTTTTCTAGTATAATCCAATTCTTGAATAAATTATAGGCTAACTGATAGCAAAAATACAAAGGAAAGTACCTTCAGAATCAACAGCTCTTTCTCCACCTTCTAGATCAGAATCAGGACGTGCCACCAAAATGGGAAGCAACTCAGCCACTGTTGTTTTAATAGCAGCAGTCATTAGAGTAATAAGTGTTTCACGATATTTTCTTAACATAGCCGGAAGTTTAGCCTGAAAAGTTAAGACATTTTATCTATAAATTGATTCAGATATAGAAACATCAAAGGTAACCCTTGCTATGCAGCACAATACTATATTGGCTCACATCAGTTGAGTACCACCTATCTCTATTTTCCTTTAACCCTTTTCTTTTGGTTTACCAAAACAGTTTCACGGCATCTGAGTTAGTTGCACATCACCAAATCCAGGTAAGGGCAACAGAGCAATAGAAGTAGCATTGGTATATGAAAATTTGGTACTGGGTTGATCAAGACAGGTAAAGTGTGGGGGACAGCAGGACTAATCTGGATGGTGCTCCTTGCTGTACCGTATGCTCTGTTATCCTATGTACAGAGACTCAAAGGCTAAAGTGCAGCAAAACTTAACTGTTCTGGATGAACAATATATGAGTGGAAGAAGGCGTGCTTCCAGATCAGAATAGTCAGATCCTAGATTTGCCTGTGCAAAATGAAATAAGCTTCATATCAGTATGTATGTGCGTGTGTTGTATTATGATTATTTCCTCCCTCTGTAAAAAAAATGTTCATCTTCTTTTGGAAGGGGGTGTTGAAGAGGTAAAAATTATGCTAGGAAGTGCTTCAAAAAGAAGTTCATAGAGGTAACATACTTCAAGCTCTATCCCATTCAGAAGACTTGAATCCTTTCTTTTGATGTGTGATATAACCATCTCTTCTACAGCTTGGGCATCAGGAACAGCATTTCGCACAAACTCTGCTTCCAGAATGCTACAAGAATGAATATTTTCCAGGTAAAGAGCAAGCTAAAAAGTATTTGGAAGTTTTGCTATTGAAATCCACATTTTGCATTCTCAAAATCCTTGAAGAATATGACAAATAATATATGCACTAAACCAAGGGATTAACGGCATAATAATGTCTATTACATTCTGAGCTATTTCAATATCAAACCTAGATTTAGAACTAACAGAAAACAAATGGATTAATATAATTACCTGTCAACTGATGCCAGTGATGTTGCTAACTGATCTCTAATATGCCGGAAACAGTGGAGACCTGATAATTCATCTGTATCCTGCAGAAAATGCAGAAAGCATGTATGAGAGAAAGAGAGAGGGAGCTTCCAGGGGATAAAGGTTTTTACAATAGGTGGATTTTGCAAATTATTCAGGTACCAGCATCACAGGCTACATTTTCTTTATTAAGTTGCTAAAAATGTTGAACAATAACTTACCAGCAAATGTTGCAAGTCATCAATTACATCAAGAGCTGCGACACAATCTGCTTGGGCAACAAGCTGTGCAAATGCAACACAATTAATGATAACGGTATGTCTCTAAAAAATTCCAATGATGTTTAATATTCAGGATTCTCCAATTGGAAATTGAACATGTGTTGTTGATGCTTACATATTAATCGAACAAAATCCTATCCAGAATATTTTATTCTAGGAAAACCAAATCAATTTAAAGCAAGAATTACCGAATAATGAGTCTAAGTAAATCAGCTTACCAGTTTCAGGTCAGAGAGCTCCTTGCTGACGCAGAGAATAACAGTGAGTTTTTGCTGAAGCGCAACCATATTGCCCCTTGTATCACTCAATTCCTGCACCTGACGAGCAGACCCCACCAGATCTCCTGTCAGAGCCCTGATCGTCTCCTTCAGTGCCCTGATCCTTCCACACGCCTCCACAATCTCTCCATCCAACCCTTGCAACCTTTCTTGCGCATCATAAAAGCTCTCAGATCTCAATGCAATCTCTCTGACTAAACCCACTTCAACTACGTCGAGGTATTGCGTTAGCCTCTCTTGAAGCGAGAAGTTGTCTTCTGGATCAGGCGAGAAAGGGCATGCCGCATGAAAGGTACCTCCATCTTCCAATTCGAAATCTTCTTTAAAAAAAAGAGAGGGGACTTCACGTAGACAAGCGAGCAAAGCTTCACCAGGTCGAAGAGAAGGATCAGAGTCAGATAATTGTCTACTAGAGTGGTTGATTATGTGCTCGAATTTAGAAAAGGTATCAGAAATGGAAGCAAGGTAAGAAGAAAAATCAGAGAGGGAGACAGTGGGAAGAGGTACAGAAGGAGAGGTGGATGGTTCAGGGAGTGAAGAGGAAGCAGCAGAGGGATTGAAGAAGAAGAGAGAAGGCCAGGTGGAGGCAGCGGGGTACGAGTGGGGGTTGTTTAGGATAGAGGAGATGGAAGAGGTGGTATTGAGAGAGGAGAAGGATACCGATGGGGAATCAACGGAGGAGGTGGTGGAGATGGTGCGAGAGAGGGGTTTGAGTTCCATTGGAGGTCGGTCAGTGTTGGAACACCATGGATTTGGAGATCGATCTGTGATGATAAGTCCAGATCAGATCTGACAGGAGGGAAGGAAGATGGAGGAAACTATAGAAAGGAATGAGGGAGAGAACGAGACAGACGAATTCAGATCCTCCCCGGTACCGTAATAGGAATCTTTTAGAATTATTGGATCTGAACTGTTCTTTTTAACTTGGCACGAATCATAAAGTCAAGTAACACTGCCCCTACGCTAGTCCGAATCTCAAAGCGGCTGAGAGTTGAAGGGAATCTTTTACAATATTGGAGAGAATACTTGTCCGAGATATAGACTATCTTTTTTTTTCTCCAATTTTGTTTTATTACATTTTAAGCTACTTGATTGGTGGCAACGCCCAATTTATTCATGCACAAACTTATAATATATTAATCTCATGTCTATCTAAACTTAAATATCTAATGAGATAGAAAAAAAAAAAAATCAATTTTTATCTTTTACTTGGCTAATAAAAGCAATACTTTATCATTAGCTTGTTACTATATCTTCGTCCATAACGTTAAATTATTGTTTTTGGTCACGTTTAGTTGTACTCTGAATTAAATTGTTTATTTCAAATTAAGATAGATTAAATAGATTGATGAAGAGAGAAATACTTATTTAAGTTAAATGTTACTCTAACTGTGAGACTCGAATAGGTAATGTTTAGTTATAGAATAAGTGATGAATTAATCTCTCTACTTTACTTTTAAGGAGTCAAATGTGAAATAAATTTAAAGAAATAATATGAAGTAATATTTAAGTTAATTCGAAGTAAATTATTCCATCTCTTTAGATTAAATAATTAATCCACTTATGGATTCCATAGTTAGTGTAACATTATGTAATAATATATTCTCTTTTCATTAGTCAACTCTAACTAAACATGATTTTTTTAATATATATTAGCTTGAAGTAAGCAATTTAATATGGAGTAACTTTATTCCTTAACCAAACATGACCATATGAAGCAAACTAGTAACTTACTCTGAATTAACTCAAATATTTACTCATCTTAATCCTGCAAATTTAATACTCATTTAGCTGCGTAAAAACAAATTAAAGAATTTATTCCACTACTTACTCAACCAAACATGGCCTTCTATTTTTTTATTACTTCTCTTTTCTCCTTCTACTCCTTAACTCCCTTCTCGATATTGTAAAAAGGTATTTAATTGAAATTTACATTTATTACATTAAAATTTTGATTCTTGTTTTAGACTTGAATATTTTCTAATTTAATATTCAACATAATAAAAAAAATTCCTATTACTTAACTATTTTTTTATTCTTCTAATTTTCGTAAGTATTATTTCCGTTTTTAGTTAAGTGAATTTGGTGGGTTAGATTTTAGAAGAAAAAAAAGAGTGAGTAGACACAAATAATATACAGTAGAAGATGATAAAAAGGAAATTTACATTTTGACAACTCTGTGGTAAAAAAATGGTTCTTTAAAAAATAATTAAAATTCTCGTATTAATAATATATTACTAGGTGCAAAATCCCTGCGTGACTTAATTAATTATGAGAAGTTTTAGGCATCTGTAGCCTATGTTACCAATCACTTTTCCATCTATGTTAAGCATAACTATTTATCTAGTAACTGAATTATGCACGTTTAAAATATAAAATACTAATCCATTATTATAAAATACTATTTAAGTTTTTGCTGAAAAAATTACGAAATTTGCTAATTCTGGGCTCCAACGAATGAATCCATTCAACACTGTCATGTTTGTTTGGTAAATCTAACGTACTAAAAAAGAGCACCAAGTCTTAGTGTATTACAATCCCGCCATCTATATATCTACAGTTATCTCCATTGACTAATATAACATAAAGTCCCTTGAAAGACAACTTTACAACTCAAAATATCACAAAATGCATCTAAATTTAGTCAAGATACAAAATAAAGAGTCGCCTAAACTGTTGTGTTTTTCTTGAACCAGCACAAATCACATTTTATTGCGCATCGTCTTACATTGAAGCAAAGCAATGTTAGCAAGAGGATTCTATAGCCAATCGCCATTACCAATAATATCAGAAGATGAAACCACTTGTGGTTTTCAGAAGCAGAGATATCATAAGAGCCACGTACCGCCATAACACCTGGTATGGACCTTATTTCACCAACAGCAAAAGATGTACCTACATACTCATTCTCTAGAAGGCCCTGTTACATTTATAATTAAAAAAAAAAATCAAGCAGGTTTTTCTATTATTACAAAAGCAGCATAGTATCTAGAATGATAACATTCTTGGAAAGTAAAAATGTCAATTTGCAAATTAATGGACTACATGTTTCAGTATTTGCAAATAAAATCCAACATTTCTCATAATTGCAGCCAACACCCTGCTTTTATGGATCATGTGCAAGAAGCACCAACTATTATATTGCTGTAAGGCCAGTCTTTTCTTCCTTTTTATTATAGTAATAATGAGCTGAATCTAACTAAACCAATTTGCAGATTTTATTGCTAATTCTAAGGTTTAATGAATGGGTTATGATGTGATTTTTCCTCTCTCACGGGGCAAAGCACTAACTTGCTCGACTAAACATCTTAGTAATGGGTGTTAATTGCAAACTTGTCAAAATATGTTTCTTGTTGGCTTTGCAAATGGAAGAAATGCTGGGTTGTTCTGCAGAACCAAATATAATACAGAGCCTAAATTATCTGAGGGACAAAAGTGACATGGTTGGATTCAAAAAACCTAAATAAAAAGGAACAAGACCAAATGTCACTGCTAAATCTAGTAATAGATAACACTGTTGGTCCTTGCAACTATGATTGAGATTGGTTAATAAGTTCCTTTCATATAGTAAAATTAGACGCAGAACCAAAGTTTATGCACTCGTGGGTGTTTATGCATGTGTCTGTATGTGTGAGAATTGAAAATTTAAACGTCTAAGAGGTTTCTAAATACACTTGCCTGAACACAGTAAGTATGGAATGTGACATAAGATAATGGATACTTCCAAAGATATTGTGGCAAAGCATTGCGTATTCTAAAATATCCAGCCACCAGCATCATTATTACCTACAAAGAACAAAACAATTATACCAACTTAAACAAAACCAACAAACATTGAAAACCGGAAATGAATTCTCAACACTTACATTTAAGAAGATTAGTGTCATGTTGCACTTGAATGTGTCAAGCCACATGTAGGCCACAACCATCATCAGTGCCTCATTTGCCAGAAGGCACATGAATATGTTAAGAATAAAGTACATTAACAGGCTAAATTCATCTCTCAGCCCAACTAGGAAGTAAAATACCAGTGAAGAAGAAATGGAGATCAGGAATAAGAAAGGGATGCTAGAAAAGAGGTTTGCTAGAATAAAAACAAGAGCACCCGTGTGTTGATTTGCTTCTTCATGTATGTGCACCTGCCATTAATAAAAACATGTGAAAAGAAAGGATAGGAAAAAGAAGAAAATTGAAAAAAAAAAAGGTGCCAAAGAAGGCAAGATGGCAATAAAAAGGGTGCAATTCAAGCAAGAATTGCTTTAGCCATATAAACGATTCTTCGTTTCACAAGTTCTAAGTCTTCTTTGGACCTTGCTTTTTACTAGATAAATTCAATAAAAAGAGTGCAATTCAAGCAAGAATTGCTTTAGTCATATAAACGATTCTTCGTTTCACAAGTTCTAATTCTTCTTTGGACCTTGCTTTTTACCAGATAAATTCAAGCAGGGAACAGGTGTTGTGTATACTTCTATGTACTTCTAAAATTGTCTGATGAGTGATGGTATTATGTATGTCTTGATTAATAAAATAAAATAAATAAAACAACTACCTTGAGTTCATCGATATGAGCAGGCAATCCAGAAACACTTAATAACATCATAAAGGAGACGAAGGAAAATATAGCAGATATTCTGACCTGAATAGAAAAAAATATATATATATATATATTTATTTGCATTAGCATGTTACTCCATTACCAGCTCATATGCTACAAAGCACACTAGCACTTACAGTTACAGATGAAAGAGAATGGCCAAGGTTTGTAAAAATGGTGCCTATGGATAGCGTGAGGAGAAAATATAAAGCCAGTCTCATCCAAAAATAATTCCATTTTCGAGACATGACCAGAATCGACCGCCATGTCAGCACAGCAATTCTGGTAGCAATACCAGCTCGGCCTTTACTCTTGAGCCGAGGTCCCTCCTGCATGTCAAAGTTAGATTGAGTTCTCAGATTTTTATCCAATACCTTTACATGTTGGCAAGAAACATTCTCAAACTGCACCTATCATCTAGCAATTCTCTTGGCAATTTGCAAATAACACCAGAACAATAAAACATTTAAAGATCATGGTTAAATTGCTCATGAGATGTTTACTCAAGTAAATCACTTCATAAACATTTATATGAAAAAAATAGTATTCATCATTTCATGTTAACTGCTTAAATTTAGTTCAATCAGAGGAGGAACAAAAGGTTCCTGGAAAAGAGGGGAAATTGTCATCTAGTCAAATATAGACTTTCTGACACCAAATTTTTTACAAAAATAAAGTAAGGACCTTTTCAATTAGCCTCCCAATCATGGATTCAACAGAAGCTAAATCGGCAGACGACTTATATGTGGCTTCAAGGGTTCTGATTGCCACAGCTGTGTCCATATTTACTGATGAAAAATCTCCATGATCATCCTGTGAAATGATATTTTTCAAACCTTAAGCCAATAAATGAAAAAATGTATGCAAGCAAAAAATGGGAAAAACGAATATTTGTCAAACCTTAAGCCAATAAATGAAAAAAAGTATGCAAGCAAAAAATGGGAAAAATGAAGTACTAGAAAACGGAAAGAATTTGGACTCTTTAGGCATATTTCTCACAGAACAGAGCCTTTGGTTGGACAATTTTATAATAACTACACTTGTATTGCCTCAACTAATTTTCTAATCTGTCAATTTATTCAAAAACAACAGGTAACAAAAATAAATTAAAAAATGGGAGAAAAAATGTTTAGCCCAACTGGTACAGACTTAATAATACAGTACCCAGTACATTTGCTATGCCCGGACATTTTGGTGCTGAGATGTGAGGCAGTAAGATGTTTTGCAACAAACTAAGTTTATAATACCTGCAAGGTTTTGCACATGGCTATAATTCTATCAAAATCAGTGTTGATTGCACGTAGAAAATGGTCAGATGGACTCTGCATGATCGGGCAGGGAAAGCCCGAATTTGAAAAATGCTACAATGCAAACAAAAAAGATATTAAGATTTGAATATTATCAAGAACGGTGCACATTTATAATCAAGTAATAAAAGTATTTTCAATCTACAGACCTGTAAACAAGCCAATGTTTCTCCGAAGAATAATGTGTTGCCATTTGAGAGTAGGCATATTCTATCAAAAAGACCAAAAACCTCCGTACTACTCTGGTACATTGTGAAAATTATGGTGCACCCTGTACTTGCGATTTTCTTTAATGTCACCATTAGTAGTAGTGCAGAAACACTGAAATTAAAGTCCTTTGTCACCTCAATAAATCAAATATTAATTTTCCTTAGTAATGTACAAATTATAGTTGTTTAGGAGATGTTGCATGTGCTGTGTAGGGTACTAAGTTTTTCCATGTGTTGTTTTAATGTAGTTGTTTTTGGCTATTAGGAATTATTGTGCTTGTCTCTGTCTTTCCGTTTTTTTCTTTTACACCCTCGTAAATTTTTACCTTTAGTATTATTTTTGTTTACTAAAATTATAGTAGCCCTTTTGCATACTATTCAAAAAAATGTATACATTATATATAGTATATGGATTTCCACAATTAGCACCCAGATCCCTTTCTTGTAGTTTTTCTTTTCTTTTCTTTATTCATTGTGTTCTGGGTTGTTACCGATCGTCTGCTTTATAACTTACTTCTGTTCCTCTTTCGTTTGACAAATGATTGGAAAAAACCAAACCTATCAAGGTGGTAGAGGGGCTCATCAATGAACAAGGCATGAGGCCGCATCACCAATTCCCTTGCAATGCTAACTCGCCTCCTTTCACCATGTGGCAGGCCTGTCATGTAGCAGTGCCCACCTATCAATTTGTCAGCATAGTCCCCCAAAGACATGGCATGGATTGCTTCTTCCACTGCCGATTTCTTCTCTGAGAAGAAACCCGGGAGTTGGAGCAATGCAGCATAATACAACATTTCTCGAACTGTTAGGGAGTCGACAAGCACATCTTCACGGTCAACATATCCCTGCATTAGAAATTACTTAAAAGGGTTTTTGCAATTTATACACAGTAATTCACATCTGGTACTATGGTGCTCAACATTAATTACTAATGTTTGACATCACAACCCACGATTTCAGATAAGTAAAACTAAAATTTGAAGAGTTATTCTCCAGTACACCATATTTCATGAGAGAAAATTAGTAATTAATTTTGACCATCCAATAAAAAAAAAGGTAAGTAGGGAATGATTGCTTTGATTTAAAGACTAGTTTCGAAATTTAGTAATAAAATATTCACTAATAAATATGGATTATAACAAAATTGCATATCCTTGTTATTTGGTTTCAGGAAGCCTCAATAACATAGCATAACCACTCGACAAAATTATGAATTATCCAACACAAACTTGATGTGCTGGAGCAATTTTCTACTGGAAAGATTTACGAATAACACCCAATCAGTTGGTTATTGTGATGGGAAGGATGACTGATCAAGTTAATGTTGACAATTTTGCCCCGGGCATAAAGAGGTCTTTTGTTTTTGAAACGCACAAGTGAACTCAAGAAAGTGAATATTTCAAAACAATTGGGGTCAGCACAGATTGTGATAGGCCTTGCCTCTCTGTAGAGAAGCATGTTTGATTTCCACAAGAGGCATCTAAAAGGAAGTGGATTTCAGGGTTCATAGGAACCCTTATCTCAAAAAAAAATAAAAAAAATCAATAAAATAAAATAAAATGAAGAAATAGAAAAATTGTTTGCAACTAGCACCAAACATTATTTGACTTGTATAGAAAAATTGACCTTAACTTGGTGTGATGCAAAATATAAATGATCAAGTAAAAATTGAGAAGTTTGCCCATGAATAGAAGGAGCTCTTTTGTTTCTGAAGCACACAAGTAAACTAAAAAAGTGAATTATTTTTCCATGCTTAAATGTTGTATAAAACAAATTGTTAAATTTATTTTAAAAAAAATAGGCCAGAAAAGGTTCTTGTGCTTGCAAGTTGCAACTAACACTTGACAGTGTTTGATTTCCAGGACCACAACTTGGTCTAGGGACACTAGCATGATTTTGTTTCTGAAGCACATCCATTACCTCTAATGAGCACACTACTTTCCTTCTGCCAAAATCAAACAACAAATTAACCAAACAGATAGTTGCGGACATATTGAGTACTAATTTGATGTAAGCTGGTTGTGAAGTGATCCATGTGTTTGGGGCAACTTGTAAAAATAACCATGCAAGTACACAAACAGATAAAAGTGAGCGCTTACATAAGAACCATAAGGTATTTGAGACTTTGTGCCATTTATGAACACCTCTCCATATAGTCTTGCGGAGCGAGGCAATTTTCCTGCCAAAAAATAGGAAAAGCAAATTAAGAAAAAACATAAATACATGGAAGCATTTGCAAAATCCCCATTGCAGTCACTAGAGGTACTATTCAATGTAGACAACTGTATCCAACAGTGAACCTATATGGACAATACAGAACCTTGTACTGGTTTTGGATGCTACAGCAATCATTAAAAGTCCTGAAGCACAACTGTAACTGGATGGATAACTTATTTATCATTTACCAGCAATTGCTCTGAGAAGTGTAGACTTTCCGGATCGAGCTGGCCCCATAATAACTGTAAGCGTTCCAGGCATGGCATAACCATTAGAGTTCTTTATTACTCTTTCAGAATACCTCCTCTTCTCCCTGATATTCACAGTCAAATCCCTCCAAACAATTGAGGCCCCTGCAATCCTTCTAGAAGATTCTGGAAGCACCATTCCATTTCCATTTCCAGGAGAGGCAACAGAAACCGACACACTATTAACCTTTGACAAAGAAGGGGAGACAGAGACAGTGGTGGTCCCCCTACGGATCGACCCAGCGGCTAGCTCGTCATTGTTTACATCTATTTCTGTCTCATCACCCCACTCAGGAGAGTCCTCAAAGGATATGGGTCGACGAAGCATTGTGGGGCCCGGTTTCCGTTCGTAGAAAAAGGAACTGCCACCTGGTGGCCGGCTAGTTGTCGGACTGCTAGCAGAAGAGGAAGAAGAGTGGTAGTTGTCTGACTGAGATGGCGTGTCTTCCATTTTTTTTGTTTAAGAAGTTTTCTTCCCTGAGAATTTGTAAATCGTTAAAAGTAGAAAAATTGTTGTGCATGTGACACTAGTGTAGTGGTCCAGCCTAACTTTGAAATTACCCCATATGGAACAAATTTTCAATACGACTAGGGAAATGTTATGGATTTTGTACCGTTTCTTTTGCTCACAATAACAAGTAAAAATAGCGTCTTCAAAAGAGAAGAGAAATTAACAGGAAAAACCTGCTTGAGATGGGGCCAGATCTTCAAATGACGATTTCTCTAGAAAAAAAGAGAAGCGCCGAAATGGCGTAAGCTCCGAAAGAGAGAATGAGTAATGGAGAAAAGAAGCGAAAGAGAAGGGTCCTACTGGGATGATGAGAGAATCGGCGCTTTGCCTCGCGAGAAGTGCATATGGGGCTTGCTCCAGACTCTTGTCAGTGAGCTCACAGTGTTCGAGTGCGTGTGAAAGCAGAGATAGGAGTAGGTCTGATTCCCTCGAACCTACTTTTAGGTTAAATTAGCTCTAATACCGTTCGATTAGTATTAAGATCTGTGTACACGGAAACTGAAACGATTCACACGGATATTAATGCACATTACACGAATCTTGATTCCGATCGGATGGTTAATACACCCATCGAACCAAAGTAGGTCCGGTACCCTGTGAATTCGTGTAAACAATCAATGTTTTGATTTTGAGGATTTTTCAAATACTTCCCCCGTATTTATTGGTATTACTCAAAGTATACAAGTATGCTAGCTGGCGATACTATTTCGTCAATAAATTTTTATTAAAGGGTCTTAAACGCTTTGGCACGGAAAACGATGATTACTACCTACGACACGGAGACGATGGATCGGATTGGCAAAAGACTCTGACTATTATTTTTTTTTTTTTGATAAATCTTGCTTCAGCTCAGTAAATTTTGTGCTTTATCACAAATTAGATCCTCAAATTTTTTTTTTTTATAGTCACTAAATTTTTAATTTGCCTCAATCAAATTATTCTATAACTTTTTTCATTAGTATTTTAGACGAAATAAGCATATTTCGTTAAAAATTTTGGATGAAATGAACATATTTTGTTATATTTTGAACGGAATGAGAATATTCCGTTAATTTTTTGGATAGAAAAATTATACAGTAACTTAATTAGAATAAATTAAAAATTCAATAGCTATGAAAGGACACACTAAACTTCAGTGACTAAAGACAAAATTTAGTGACCTCCAACAATTTTTTTTTGGACGCTGATAATTGTACTCCAAACAAAGTACCCGTACGCGTCCCCCAACCTTCTAGAATGTCGGCGACAAAAAGATCAGGTTTTACTTTATACAGCGCAATAACAATATCAATCTTTATTTATTATACATAATTTTATTGCATGAAGAGAAAAACGCTCTGTTAAAAAAATTAACAAAGGCACCACCAAATGCAGCGAAACAATCGGATAATTTAAACATATAAAGGAAAGCGTTTAAACAACTGCGTTTAAGTGTTTAACTTTCATTGTAAATGAGTTAATTTTTCATTTTTTAAAATAAAAACGAATCCCGAATTCGTCCCCGAGCATAAAATTTAAAGCTCTAAATTTGTACCAATACCCGAGCGCGTCCCCCACCAAAATGTTTACAGCTTTGAATTTTTTGTTAATCAAAACTACTAGTTCTAAGCAAGCAAAGCTCTATTAAATAACAATGAAACTACTGGTTCGAAACAACAATTGTTAGCAACCTCATCAATTATTTTATGTTAGTCAAAACCCCAACAATTACAATTTCTAAGCATGCAAACCTCTGTTAAATAACAATGAAATTACTACTTCGAAACAATCATAAAATTAGAACTTGTCCCAACAATGCCAATTTCTAAGCATGTAAAACTCTATTAAATAACAAAATCTTGGGGATATTTTTAATTTTTTAATAAATGGTAAAATATGATTTTATCATCAGTTCTGATACCAAGTAGAGACATAAACCAAGTGACCCGAGAATGTGTACATTGAAACAACATATGACTAATGGATTCCATGTGACTACCACAGATTGAACATTGCAGTTCTGTATGGTCTATTCGTCTATGTAAAACCTGACCAACAGGGAGGCACCTTGTTTACATGCCAGATCTTCTTCCAAACAACCTGGTCAGGAACTGTACCAGTATGATTTTGTACCTGATCGAGCCACAGCCGGTAACCGTTCTTGAGGGTGAATTTGCCAGAAGCATACTTCGAAACAACAATTGTTTACAAAACAATATAAACCTATGTGTAAAATATATAAACTTGTGCAAGTAAACCAATATATACCGGCAAGAAAACAACATTTTAAAGCATAAAAACCTGTGTGTAAAACATATAAATCTGTGCAAGTAAACCAATATACACTGGCAAGAAAACAACATTTTAAAGCATATAAACCTGTGTGTAAAGCATATAAACCTGTGTTTACAAACACATTTTAAAGCATATAAACCAGTGTTTACAAAAATTAAAAAATCTGTGTTACAAATATATAAACCTGTGTTTACAAACACATTTTAAAACTTATTATTCAAATATATTTTAAAGCATATAAACCTGTGTTTACAAACATTGAAAAATCTTTATTTAATGGATTACTTGTTCAAAATGGAGACTATATTTTTAGTTATTAAATATAAAAAGCAGTTAATTTTTAGCTAACTGGGTTTAAATTGTACTTTAAAGTACTTTAAAGTACGTTCAAGCAAGTAGTTAATTAATGAATAGAGGACCGTTAACAATCTGGGGGACTAATTCGGGGATTGGTGATTACAACTGTTTCTAACAGACTGTCCACGAAATTAAAGTGCAAGACAAAAGCATGCAAAGCTAACATTTAAAGCAATCAATGTAAAATTGCAATGCGTTAAAACAACAATTCGTTAATTAATGAAAAATTAATAAATTACCGTTATTAGCGGACGGTTAAACCCAGTTAAACCAGTTCGGGGACAGACTCAGGTTTGGTGGCTCGGGGTACAAGAACATTTCTTTTTTTTTTTGTGACGATGAACATGATTTATATCCAAATTATATTAAAATTTATAAGCCAAATTTAATTAAAATTTTAGAATTATCACTCAATAATTAGTGAAGTTCGGATTAAGCTAACACTTACTTTGATTATCGAATATTATTATAAAGATATTTAGATTGAGAGAACTGAAGGGTAAAAGACAATATTTTTCGTATAGTAAATTTGAAATTTAATTGGAGATCTTCTATAAATATTAAAATAAAAATAGACCTCTATTTTTTCTAAAAAAAAGGTATTTAAATTGAAAAATGTAAGTATAATCAAAATGAATATGTAATCATTTTGCATTATAATACTAAAATTTTAGAACATAATTTAACTAATTTATATAACAAACGAAATATATTTTTATTTAAAAACAAGAGGAAATACATGACGGCTTATAATTATATATATATTTAGTGAGCACAATACATTTTGATTTGTTTGTACTTTAGCAATAATGAAGAAAGGATTAACTCAAAAGGAAATCTTTTGAGTTAATAAATCTCAACTATCTAGATTTGGAATGTCTAATTTATTTTGACATGAATATTAAAAAAAATCATGTAATTCACCTTGAACCGAATTGACATGAATACTAATCGGACAATTCAGATTGAAACTCAAAATTTAAGTTATTTTGAGGATCCGAACTCCACGATAATTAAAGGCGGATAGAAAATTGTTTTTTTTTTTGAAAAATAGTGGTATTTATCACCGATTTCATTAAAATAAAAATCCATAGCATATTTGACATAGTACCTAAAATTGATACCAAAATCAAATATATCAAGTCTTTACAACTATTCAAAATATAAACAGAAACAATATAAAAAAAATCAAAATATCATATCACGTCCACAACACAAAAAGATAACAATTTAAAAAAATATATAAAAATATCATAATATACATAAAACGTTGAATAAGTTTTCATCATCTTTCTTGTTGTCAAACATTGGATGTGAGGGGTGGATAGAAAATTGTTAGTTTTAGTATATTATATTTTATCGAGTTTATATTGATAGAACTTCCGTATGAAAAGAATAGGCCATTAATCAATGTGTCCGTATGAAAGCGAAAAAAAAAATATACAAAAATAGAAGAGCAGAATCTCTCTTTAAAAGCTTTTGACCATCTGTGATTCGTGTTCAAATTTTATAATATACTTCTCTTCACGGGCAGGGCCACGTACTTGATGCCCTTTTTAGGCCGTGCTCTAGTCAAGGGGAAGAAGCCGTTATTAAAAGGAAAAAAAGATGAGAGAGAGATGTGAAAAGCGATCAAACCACTATTTTTTTTTAGATATAATGAGAATAGTAAGAATAGTATTGTTTTGTTTTACTTAAATATATTTAATTGTTATTTAGAACAATGAGAATAGTGTTGTTTTGCTATTTTTATAAAAAGTCAGAATAGTAATTGGTGTTATCTCAAATGTTTAATTCGTCCATTGCTATTCTAAATGTTCAATTCAAATAGTATTTTCGCTATTTCAAATAGCAACACATCAATACTATTCTCACACTTTTCCAAAAATTACTATTCTCATCTAAGATTCTCAAATAGTAATTATTCTAAAGTGCATCCAAATGTACCTAAAATGTTTAGACTCTTTTATTTGTTCAGAAGAGAAAAAATCAAAGAGAGAACAGAGGAGAGTGGAAGGAAGCAGATACTTGTACAGCGCTGTGTATTTTACTGAGATTTGTTACTTTCAAATTGAAGTGTACAAAATACTATGCGGAAGTGAGCGACATGCTGATTACTTTCCTTCTCTTTTTTCTCCTTCCTCTACGTGCGCATTGTTTCTGAAGCACAACCTTATTTTCAAATGAAAGGAAATTGTTAAAAATGCACAAAAAATAGAAAATATGTAACAAATGATAAGAATATGGAAATCAATTGTATCCCCCGGGAGAACACTTGGTTATTTTATTTTCCTGTTTCTCTGATTATTTTCATTGTTCAAAATTTCCTAAACTAGTACTGTTATTCAGGCTTCTTCCCGGATATATATAAAAATTATTCTTGTTGAAAAACAGTTATATATTAATCCTCATTGGTTCAATACTTCAATGTATAAAAATGTATTAAAAATTTGATACGGCCGTGAAATCCAATCATATAGAATCTGTTTTTTTAACAAAGCATATATACATCCAAAAAATCTTGGCATATTTAATATTTTTTGAAATTATTAATTTTACAGAGACCAAAATGCTAAATAAACTATACAAATTGTGAGCTTATTATGATTGTTTTATTTCTAGGGTGAGTTGGCAATTGCCATTTCATATTTTTTTTTATTAATTAAGAAAGTTATTTACAAACAGTTCTATAACATTTTACATAGTAAAAATAAAGCAGAACTAATCTACCGTGTGAAATGAAAACTGAGATCTTAGTCCCACAACAGATCCAAAAAAGTTTTTGGCCCAGAGTATAATTCGGGTATATCGAATAAAATACGCAGAATGATTCGCCAACCTCTCAAATTTGAATAATTCGTGAATCACCAAGTCTCTTTGGGAACTCAACTCTTAAATTTGTCAGATTGGCTTTAAATGATGAGTCTAAATTGTTTAAACCAATCAATCTTATAAATAATGTATCTACATGCAAACAATTTAAATTTTAGAACTAATTTCGATTAAAGTCAAACAATCCAAATTAAAAAGTTATAAAATTAATTTTAATGTATTCATTTTTTTAACATTATTTTACCATTTAACTATGTATAAAATTAATTCAAAATTTCAAATTTTTTTACATATAGACACATCACTCACAAGGTAGGCATGTTTTAATAGATTGGATTTGTTGTTTGAAGTTAATTCGATAGAATTCAGAAGAAAACATTATAGTTTTACTCCATTTTTACTACTAAATATTTTTAGGTAAAAAGAAAGATCAATCTTAATCGTCTGATGTGTACAAATATGGACCCAAATCAAACGACTGAAATCAATTGTGAGAAGAAAGTGTTGAAAAAAACTTGATAATTAGTCACTTTTACAAAGTATAGCTTTAACGTACGTTAACCTTTGATTTGAAATCAACTGAGCATTGCAAAACAGAGCAACCTGTGCAATCGGAAATTTTATGAACATTGTTTCTAAAATTCCTGTCTTTTCAAATCCAGCCGTTCAACTTTTTATGTGCACGCATTTCTTAACAACTAGTTTTTCTGTGCACACATCTCAAAACAAATCAACAATTGAATTTAAAAAAATAGGAATTGTAAGCTATTGCTCACATGTTAGGATTGCAGCAGATTCAGATCCCTGTGCAATCGATCTTAGAGCTTGGCAGATAGATAAGGACTGACACATGCCTTACATTTCCACATTCTTTCTAACATTTCAATATCAGTCGTCAGATTTGAAATACATGGCCATGATTAGTTTAACCTAAGTTGTGACTAGAGCCTAGTGTAGTGTTATCCAATGTAGAGACATGCTCACATACTTCTATTTTTAATATGCCATTTTTATGAAAAGGTTGCAAATTTTTGTTAGGTGTAAAGTCGGTAGGCTATTTTATTTATTTATCGTAAAAGATACTGAATTAAATTGGATCAGAAACTAAATCAATTAGATCGAAACAATTACCATTCAATAGTTATAATGGAGGCATTGAATCCGACCACCGAATTAGGAACTAAATCAATCGGATCAGAACAGCCACCACTCAGTGGTCTCAATTGAGAGCCGCCAATATGAGAGCCAGAAAGAAGGGAGAGAGAAGAGGAGGAGAAAAAAAATAGCACATAACAAACACCAACACAAACCAAAATAGACAACAGCATATAAACTAAGTATCTATATGTACAATTTGTTTCACCTACTATTTTATTACCAAAGAGGGAAATAAGAGTTTAGGATACATTTGGTTGAAACAAGGAATATGACAAAAATAGAGCTAATTTTAAGTTTGAAAATAGTAACTAACTCAACTTTGGTTGGATTAGTAAAATAGTGAGCTAATCCATAATTATTGAGTGCGTTTGGGTGACACAGGAATAGCGCTAACTCAGAAATAGCTGCTATTCGTAATGAGCTATTCTCAACATAACACGTTTGGGTGAAAAAAAATGCTATTCTCAACAAAGGAATTACTCGGGTTAGCCGCTATTCCTTAGAAATGCCGGGTTAGCTGCTATTTCGAACTCAGGAATAACTGCTATTCCGTGCTATTCTTTGTTTTATCCAAACGCACCAGGGAATAATGGGTTAGTGCTATTCTTGCTCCATCCAAACATGAAATAGCTCAAAAAATAGTGTTATTCTTGCTCCATTCAAATGCATCCTTAGAGAAGAGAAGAAAAAAAATGAACCGATTGTTAAATAAAAAACTCCAGAAAGCCAAAGAGAAAAGCGATGACTAGATATATTAGGCGGAAGCTCCGGGAAACGATAGCAAGATCTACTAGATGGAAGCACTAATTCGAACGAAAACAGAACAATGAGCGCTGGTCAAATCTACTAGACAAAAACACCAAAAACGATAACCAAATCCATCAAACAGAGACAAAATAAATAGAGATAGAGGTGCTGAGGTGAGGTGGGGTGAGATGGATGCAGGAAATCGCCATGGGCAAATTTTAGATCGCCTCAGAAGAGGCTTAAGCGACAAGGTTGCAAATTTTGGAAAAAAATAAATAAAAAAAAAAAACCATTCAATATTTTCTCATTGGATTGTTGGTAGCTAGGATTTACATTGAGGAATGATTGTTCGAGTCCGTACGTATTCAAATAAGTATCTTCTTAGATAATTGGATTCACTCACAACTTTAGTACGGTTAAAATTTAATTCCAACCGAATTAAACTCATCAATTTGGTATCTATTGAAGATGTAGGGGTTCTCTTTACGATTCATGCCAGATTAAAAGAACGGTCTAGAATCTAGATTCATTAATTCTAATTGATTCTCATTTACGATACCGGGGGTCTACACCCCTCTAAGTACCCGCGCGCAGTGCAATTTATATAGACAGACGATCCAGATTAATTCCAAGTCAGACCAAACTCAATCCGGCCGGTACCGACAGAAACTATAGGGAATTTGTTTTGAGATTCGTGCCATGCTAAAAGAACGGTCCAAATATACTATTTGCATCGATCCCAGGTACCTGGGGAGATCCGAATTCTGATTGTTCCCTGAGCATCTATCTTTGCCTCCAGGTGGTATATTACTCAAAATGCGTACCATATCAATTTTTCATTTTTTCTAATGGTCTTGTTTTCCATGATACGTACCAAATTAATGATGATCACGGTCGAAACTTTCAAAAACAATATTTGCTACCATATATGCATCATTGACTCAAAAATAGATGTATGATATAGGAATTTAATTTGTCTCTTCTACAGTATTCAAAGATTTAATTATTAAAACCGCTATATATAGTTTAAAATTTCAGATAATCAGATAGAAGAACACTAATTAAATAAAGATGATTCAGAACTGTACAATAAGAAAATTATTGATGCAAACTTAATTGCTCCACTAATTACAAATTAATAATAAAGATGAGGACTTGCGTCATCCATCCCATATATTTACTACTTAATTTTTAACAAGAAAAAAATAAAGAAAATACATAATGATAAACAAAATAGAGGAGAATTAAGTTATAACTTAATTATAACACATCACCTATTTTGTCAAACAAATGAAATGCATAACAAGTATATATATATATATATATATATCTATATATATATATATATATATCAACTCATTTAGTGGTGTCTTTCTGTATTGCAGTTAACCCATCCAAGTGTGTGGTAATTGACGTACCGGCTCGGTGCTGAAGCCGGTATGCGGGACCCCCTTGGCATGCACCCTTTGATCTCCTTGCTTCTATGAAAGAGCCGATTTTTCGAGTGAGATTTCGTTCTGAGAGAAACATAAGTGCGATACTGCATCGAGCCTCTCAGTCGTGTCCTTCCTAATACATGCAACGGAGATTCTATGGAGGCGGCAGAGGCAGAGGCGGAGGCGGTGAGATTTGGAGTTGCTGATAACACGAGGATGAAAATGCACATCATGAGCAGAGTCATAGACATAGTGTACGTACGTAGGTAATTGATTATTAGGGATGAGAGAGAGATTGAGAAATTATGAAGAGAGGAGGGGATATTAAATAGAGTCTCGTGAAGCAAAACAAACAGCTCAGTGCTAGCAAAGACAGCAAGAGAGATGATCTCTGTCTCTCTCTCTCTCTCTAGATCTCTCTCTCCCTTCCTGGCCCGGCAGTAGAACTCGTGCAACAATTAATATATATGAGTTTCTTTTCTGGGGTCAAAAACCCACCACCACCTCGTCTCAATTATATCAGACATCCATTTTTTTTAGTTAGGTTATATATAGTTCTAATGTATATCTAACTTTTACACACACACACACACATATATATATATTCAGTCAATAAGAAAGATTAAATCTGAAAATTAAAATTTAGACGTGTTTTTCATTTTTTAAATGCAAATATATCAAATTTGGTCCTCTTGGAGAAGTAGAGTACCCATCTCGATCAGACTGCGACGGTGAATAGATTTGGTCATTGGAGTATAGTTAGGGACGGATTCAGGATTTTCGTTAGGGGGGGGGACAAAAAATTGAGTACTTGATAAAAAAAATGCTTTGATTTATATTTTCCAATACTCTGACTTATAATTCTAATTATCAATCATAATTCAATAAATTTATTTTGATTTTAACCCAAATTACAAATTAAACATCTAGAGAGGGGTAAAAAAATTTCCAAGGAGGGATAAAGTCGATCAGAATCGATAAATCACTACTAAAACTCAAAATCCAGCGGGGGGAGCCGCGAGTTCCACATGAGTCCACCCCTGAGTGCAGTGGCGGTAAAAAAAAGGGATCTGGTCGTAGAGTGAGACGAGAATTAAGATATTAGGATGATTATAAGTGTATATAAGTAGGATTAGAAGAGTATATAGATCTAGTAAAATAGTATTTGTAGGAATTTAGAGGGTAATTAAGGGTGATTAGAGTAATTTTGAGTTATTTAGAAGATTTCGTGAGAATAAATGAGTAAATTTAAGAATTAAAATTATTTGACTCGTTGTAAATACGTTTTTTTATTAATCAAATTGTTAGTTGGCATAAAAGTCACCAACTTCCAATATATATATAATTTGAATCAATTAAAAAGAGCTTCTATTTTTTCATCAAATAATTTAAAGTTTTTATTATAGGATTTTAATGGACTTATGTTAAATAACCAATCAAATTTTAAATTGACTCAAATTTGGCACACACTCTATTTATCTAAACAAATTAAAAATATATCTATAAATTTTAATTTGTTTAATTAAATAATATTTTTCTAAATATGAAATGGATATTTTTTAATAGTTAGATCTAAGCTAGAATTATCCTTCATTATAAGTCTATGCACTATATTATCTTTTCAAATATCACAATTCCAATTGCCCATTCCAGTTTCTTCATAAAAAAATGTACAGGGTATGGATACAAACATAATACAAACTGACTGTTAGAACTTTCAAAAAAGAAAGTACCAAAATTCAAATAATAATAATGTAAGGTTAAAATGTTTTATTTTTTCGTGACACAATCATATTTCATACTCTTATTTCTATTTTTAAAATCAAAAGATTAAATTTAAACTGTTCAATATGATATTTGTATTAAAATATGCTAGATCCAAATCCGTTGCTCTTCTACAAAAAAAGCACGGTCCTACTTTTAGAGAGGAGGAGAGAAAAGGAGAAAAGTAGAATTATTTTTTTATTCTAGAATGGTAGTGGATTTGGATCCAAATATACTTATTAGAGATCAATATTTTTTTTTTTTGGAAATTACTATGTTTTAGATAGATACAAAAATATTATTTTTCAAGAGATTTTTGTACTATAAAAAATAGTAATTTTGTATCTATCTAAAAGTAATAAAAAAATTGGTCTCCAAACACATTGTATTAAGAAGGATCATGTTGATTAATTGGAATTAGTTATTTAGATTTTAAAAACAAAAATAAGAATGCGATATGATTAAAACATATACGGACCATTTTAACCCTACTCTATACTACTAATAGCATATTATAGTACTTTAACAATTCCAATTTACTAACAGACAAAGTTTTGAACAATTCCAATTGAGTAACTGACAAAAATTATAAAAAGCTTTAGAAAATAAGCCTTGGAGTTAGACATGATTAGTTGGGCATGTATAGTGGCAGAGTCAAATTTGGAGCAGTCAAAGTGAGTGAGGTAACATTTCTTCGGTGTTGAGACGACATGACAGTGCACTGAGGAAAGGGTTCAGCTTTACACTCTTGCATTGCATGCTCACGAGATTAATTAGCGATCCATTTTAATTTCTCTGTACTATGTATGCTTTGCTATTAGCTGGAAAGGAAAATTGCTGTTCTGGGACTTTAATTTCCCTATTTACTAATAAATCACCAATCTTATGCGTTTAATTAATTTCCGGGTTGGATTGGAAATTTGGAATGGATATATAAATAAAATAAAACCAATCTGATCCGATTATGTATGTGTGAATATGTGATGTGTCCAGGTTGTCAGACCCGTGACTCATTTTTTGCACTTTGCAGTTTGAAATTTGAAGAAACTTTCACAGAACAATCAATACGTGTCAACAAATTATCAAACCATTTCAATTTTTTATTACATGGCTTTGTTTTATAGTATGACCAGACTATGGTTGGTTAGTTACCTACTGTCCTAGGAAGATTATAACGAAATATATTCTTTTTTAAATCTTAACAGAAGCAAACGACCTTGCAACTTTCAAAAATTTACATTTTACATTATCAAATGATACTCTTGAAATTTAATTGTAGACTATCCACAAAAACAACTCATAAAATTACTTTTAAATTTTTTCAACCATCTTTAAATTGATTTGAAAAATACTTACAAGATTGACAATATGAGCCATCATCATTCATCAATCCCTTCCCTATAGTATAAATCACATTCAAAATGCTGTATTTTAAACCAAAATTTATTTATCATAATTGGCAAAATTGTCAAGGAATCCCCACCCAAATAATAAAACATCAAACTACTAAGAAAAGGGATGTGCAGCTGGGTTGTCATACTCAGAATCAGCTAAATTAGTTTGGAAGCCTCATAAAGCAATCTAATGAACAGATTTAATTAAGAGTATCATGATTTACACTTTGCTTAGCTGGTATGGTAGTTAAGTTAGGATTATTGATAGCAATAAGATGCCTGACATATTACCAATCCAATTCAATTCTTTTAATGTATACAATAAGGCTAACATAATAACCCCAGCCAAATCCACATCAAATTCACAAGAGTACCGGGACACACAAATCAATAAAACCGCTTCACTTGTCGAAAGTGAAGCAGTCCCTTCGCTATACCAATTGGTCCGCCAAAGTATTTAATCATCAAATTTATCATCCTCACCTCCTCTGCACTGGTTTGTAAAGCACCACTGTTACATACTTTGACCTGAAGCGGTGAGTAATACCTAATGCCACAACTGACCTAGAAGTTTCTTTCTCTATATAAAAATGGTTAAGTACCACATTTTGGGGCATAGGCAGGGCACTGGATTCGTCTTGGCTTGGAGGGAAACTCAGCAAGGTATGCTGCAGATGTGGTGGTACCAGTGGTGGCTCACGGGCCTCATCTTCATTACTAGGTATCGGGTTTGTGTAACTTGAATCAGGAGATCTTGGTACCTCAAACCCAACAACACTCACACCTTCCTGCATTGCCATAAAACTTTAAATATTAAGGCAAATGAAGAAAAAAGGCAGATTATTTTATAATAAATAGGAAATTGGACTATCACTTACAAGTTCATTTCCAGTTTGATGTTGTTCCATGATTTCGGCTTAAAGGGGCTAAAATTAAAAAAAGAAATGTCAAAAATAAACTCAACTAAGCAAAAGTAGTACTGAAAAATTATAATGTATGTTGACAACCTGGTTAGCATGATATACATTCAGATTGCATACAGACAAGTAAATAAAGGCAATTTTCTGCATACTGCTACCGAAACTAAGAAATCATAAGATGGTCTCTGATAGCCACAAATGAAACATGCAATAACTGAAAAATAGACCCAACATATGACAAATTTGGTAGGTTCTTTACCAGCATTAGGCAGCATTAGATAGTACTGGAGTTTACCAGTACGAGATAAAGCTACCCGTAAATACAAACGATACCCATATTTTTTGGCCACTATAATTACCTAATATAAAACCAGAGAACTTAAAATCAATACGAACAAAGCTCGTAATTGAACAAAACAAAAATCAAAGCCTCTGAAGCTCTTCAATTAAACTAAAGTGAAAAAATCGCCTTAGAACGGACCTTAGCTAAAGTAAAAAAATAAACACATGCAGGAATCAATAGAAGCGTACCTCTCCGTCGATCTTGTACGAACAGCTCCGCTCGGCCTTTATTGATATATACGAGAACAAAGATTCGATCTAGAGAGAACTGACGGAGAGGGGGGGGGGGGGGGGGTGGGGTGGCGACGACGCCGAGGAGATAGAGAGAGAGAGAGAGCGGAGAGGGAGAAAGGAGCAAACCCTAGAGATGGATCGGAAATTCCAATTTCACGTGACCTTCTCTTTCTTCGCAAAAGTGTATTTGGGCTTGAGGATAGATTTTATTTAGTAGGCTTCACTGGGCTAATATAATTGGGCTTTCAACGGGCCAAAATTATTGGGCTTCACTGAATGGCGTGTTTACAAGTGTTAGTGCCAGTCTGCCAGAATGTAGAAGCTAACCATAACCAACGCAATTTGTCCACGTCAGACAGAGCGCGTGCTAATCGTAGGAAGCTTTGTATCAAATTTAGTGCTCTTTCTCCATGTTGTGCTGGGGCCCCTTCAACTGTTGCAAGCTTTGTTTATATTTTTGTTTCGTCTCCATACTTCTGGAAAATGTTTCGCATCCCACAACAAAAACAAAAAAAATCATTTTTTTTACTCCATTAAAATTAATTGAGTTTGTATAAAGATCCATAATATAGTTCAAAGTCCTAGATTTAGGTGATATATAAGTTTCTGAAACAGATATCTGAATTAAAAATAAAATGGACCCGAATGATTACTCGTATTAGTAAAATATCCTAATATAAACAGAAGATATTTGATATGTTTACACTTCTGATCTGATAATAGTGTAGGCACTAAAGATTAATCAATTTTATATATGTTGATTGTATTTCATTACAACAAAACGATCCATTTGGGACCAGTTTGATCGCCGGTCGCAAAAGACTCTAAAAAAAAAGGAGCGGGGACGGATTTGGCCCGATCCCAGAAGGTCACCTGAAATACGCGCCTCTAGTACTTCTTCTCTCTCGCGTTTTGTGTTAGGTTAGCAAAACAAAAAAAAAACAAAAAAAAAATTGGCGCCGTGAAATCGGAAGAACGCCTCCGCTGAAAAATCGAGAAATCGCTAAAAAATTGGAAGAACGTCGCATTTTCTCCTCCTTCGGTAGCCGTCGTTCTCCTCTCCGCCTCCACTGCTAGGAACGCATTGACCACTGACTGTTCATTATCCTCCACTGCTAGGAACACATTGACCACTGACTGTTCGCTGTCCTCCACTGCTGGGAACAGTCTTTCCTTCTCTCCTCTCCGTTCTCGATCTCCTCCTTTTTCGTTGTTCAATTTCAACTGTCAAGGTTTGCCTCCTTTGTATATGTTGGTTATATTAATTTATGTAATGATGTTTAGGTCACAGTAATATATATTATAATTGTCAGAAAACTCATAGATTAGATTAGAAGATAATTAAGTGACAATACAAAAATTAGTCAAACTAAATGATGACAATACTACCACCACAAGTGGGTACGTTGGGTTGGGGTTCAATAACATTGATTATGTTTTTTTTATTACTAAACGCTTAACTTAGTTTATGTCCATCCTATTTGGTTTTTTTCCGGTGTTCAACTGCTATATATCTTTACTTTCTTTCCAATTCCTCTCAACCTTGAGAGCTCAATAGTCTTTTTCCTCACGAAGTTCATCTCAGTTGGTGTTTGCTGGAGTGGTGTCATCAAGATTCACATTCATAATTATATATATTCAATATTCGTGCATGTGAATCTTGATGATGCTGCTTCTGCAACAAGCAACTATATATATATATATATATATATGCTTGATCACTACTTGTTGTCAATCCCTCAGTAAGTCACGTAAACTTCTTCTATTTTAAATTTGTTGCAATGGAATCATGCGGTCCGATTCCGATATATAGTTCATTTTAAGACTTCTTTAAGTTTTGCTCTTTTTTTTTTTTCTTTTCAAATTATTCAGTATTTTTAAGCCTCTCTTGTCCAAAAATTTGATGCATCATTTATCCAGCTAGGCTGTACGGTGTAGCAGAGCAGAGGACTTCCTGAAAGTTGATAGACATATATACTGTAACCGCCTTATTCGGCAACGAGGCTTTAGCTACCTTAGACTAAGCTTTAGTCTCCTTGGTTACTTAAGCTGGCCACACAACAATGTTTTAGACAAACTTAATTAGAGCACATTTTTTAATTTATTTTAGAACAAATTCTTAAACCAATAAAAACTTAAGCTCAGGACACATTGCTTCCTTAGAACTCCTCCTTAGCACCTTTAAACACTCTAAGCTTCATTGCTCTAAGCCTTTGTTAACCGAACAATTTCTCCTTAGCACAGCTTAAACTCTTAAGCTGCAACACTCTAAGTTTCATTGCTGAACATGAGAGTTTCAATTTTGTATTTTTTTTATTTTCAACTTTTACTCATTATTAATTACTAGCGATTTGCCACAATAGTTTTCCATGGGTAATTAATACTGGTAAAAGAATAAAAGCATTTGAAAAAAAAAATTAAACCATAAATGTATTCGTCACCATCAATTAAATTAATACTGTATCAATTTTGGTTTGATTTCAAAATTCTTTCGCCATCTACGTACAAAATTGTCAAAAGTAAGCTGCTGAAAAATATAAATGGTTTTAATGGATGATCAAGTAATCTTTAATTAGGTTAAATTAGATATAACCTTACCTAAGTGATAAAATCTGCATCTAGAAATTAATTTATTAATTTAAATTATATTTGTAAAGATAACAAATAGTGTGCGGAGATAATGAAATAATGTTCTGTGTGGAATGTCATAAGTTCAAAATTTGAAAAAAAAAAAATCACTGTATGGATATTAAACTAATTAGGTGACTTGATTCAACTTTATTAATTTTTTTACTATGATAAATTCAATACAATATGTAAAGAATTTGCATCCTCTGAAATATCTCATATTTTGCGTGACTTTTTGAAAAATCTCAACCGTTACAATACGTTCTACGTGAATCTCAAAGCTCAAATAATACTGGCTCCCTAAGTCACCCCCGAATAGGCACCAAACACGTTGGTCACGCAAAATATGAGATATCTCAGAGGATACGCACTCGTGAATTGTTCGGTTAGTTGTTTAAAATAATAATTGCATATTTAGATTATTTAATAAAACATTAAAACAATTTTAAAACTGGGTTAAACATTATATTTGACATATTGAATTGTAGAGGACACAATTATGTTTTGTTTTTTATATTTCTACAAGTGTTGACATTAATTACCTTTCTTTATGAAGTAAATAGATTTAATAGATATATGTGTACCCAGAACGGGAAAAATAACATTTTTTTGATAATAATCGGGTTTTGTTTCTTGAATTTTTTTTTCAAACCAATTAACTTAGTTAAAAAAATTATATACATCAAATTAATTTTTTTCTTTTTTTAAAAAAAAAAAAGGGTTAGTTTTAAACTTTAAAAAGATAACAAATTTGGTTTTTAAATTTCCTTTGTATCAAATTGGCCATTATACTGAAGTGTGAAAAGAATTGATTTGGTGAATATAAAATAAATTAAAGGACCAACGAATTTCCTGGAAATTCAATATCTGACATGGTATGTAGTGAATCCTGCTTAATTAGACATAATTTGGGATTTCTATCCCTAAATGCCATTATTAGCTGAACCAAATCTTTTACCGCCTAAACAAAATGAAAAACTCAAGCAGTAATTTATAGAAGACTGCCATTTTTTTTAGTTATCATTTGACAGAAAAAGAACAGATGAAGTTGATAAAAATTTGATTTTTTTTTTTACTAGATAAGCCGATAATAATTGTCGGAGAGATCCTTATCCATTTTGGATCTGCTTCCCTCACAAGACGCAACAAATCAATACATTAAAATGGAGTATGGCTAATATAACATTAGTGTCATTTCAGTCTATATAACACTAACTCCAAAACCTATCAAATCAAGTTCAAATGGTGAATCCAAACCGTTCAAACCGATCTACTTCATTAGTTGTGCGTTTACATGTAAAATTTATAAGTTTTTGAGTTTATTTGGTATCAAGTCAAGTGGTCAAATGTGTGAGTTCTTAAGTTAATTTTAATACATTCATTTTTCAATTTTTTTGCTGCTTGATTTAATACTAAAATAACTCGAAAATATAAAAAGTTTGCATGTAAACGCATAACTCATAAAGTAAATTAGTTTGAACTGTTTGGATTCACCATTTGAACTAAATTTGATAGATTTTGAAGTTTTTGTTATATAAACTGAAATGACCCTAATATTATATTAGCCATACTCATTAAAATGTTGATATACAGCCAATAATGGTGCCAATATAAGAATCATGTTGCATGACATTGTACATCATAGAAAGCTATAGCAGAGCTAAATAGATTATTTAAAATAATGCGTTATATATACTAATGATGGAAATTGGAAAATATGATGGGACTATGGGAGGCTTTCTTGCATGGTGAAAGGGTGTTAAGAATTCGCAGCATTTCTTCAAAGGCAAAGCGCTTCTTCCTGTTCAAACAATATATATATATATTTTCTGTCAATAACCTAACAAGTGCTGTGCACCAATACACGACAAAGTTACATCATTTTCTAAGGGATTGACAAGGCCTAGCTAGCAAATGAACTCGACCCTTTCACGGTCTATGGGCCATTCACAAATGACAAATATATATTTATATTATTAGTAGAGTGAAAAAAGAGCTTGTCACCTTGCACATGTGACAAGCTGATGTAGCCCACATGCCTCCGAATTCAATTTACCTGAGGTAATACAATATTTCTGTTTAGATCTGGACTGTCTGATCATTCTACCTACGACCGGATTGAGCCGGATCTAAACAGAAATGTTCTGTTACCTCAGAGTATGTGGCCTTCAATAAGCCTTTAAATCTCAACTTCACAAATTTGAAAAAGAAATAAATGGATTCTTTGTATGTGGTCCCACTTCCAGCTGAACATCGAAAAATGTGCATAAAACTTTCCCAAATTATATTTTCACCATATTATTTAATTCCGTAAATACATCCAAGCGAATGAATTTTATCGTCTTGAATCTTCTCTGTCTTTGTTCTCAGTTCTCACACATGAACCTGGCTCATCCGTACTGTCATACACCAAGCTCTCATTATAAATAATCCCTCCAAATCTCTCACCCCCTCTATCTCTCTCTCTCAAGTCTGAACAAAAAGACAGACCAGCTAAGCTTCCCTGCCTCACAAGAGCGAATCTCTCCAATTTCGACCTTTAGACTTTAGACCGAAACGAAACGAGGTTTGGATTTTCTAACTTCATGATTTTCCATTTTCCCTCCACCTTTTTCAAAATTCAAATTCTTTTTGACGCCGAACCTATATACTATGGCCTGTGATTTCTAGTGTTATCCAATTTTTCATTCATTCTATCGCCTTATCTTGCGTTTCAGATCTATTGCCTTGATACTAATAAAAAAAACATTAGCTTTACGATTTTCAGTGTTTTTAATCTTGATTTATCCTTTGTGATCCATAAGCCATGGATTTTTTAATACCATATCACCTACACAATTAGAAGCTTTTGCTCTGTTCTTTTTAAATTTGTTTCCGACATCTCATATGGAATTTTCTTCTATGTTTTCTTATGAAGCATCATACAATTATTTCGTGAAATCTTCTCTAAAGACAGTCTTAATTTTTTCCTCGATATGTTCTGAGCATTTAATTATTTCTATTTTCACAAAGAAATAATTGCAAGTTGCTTCTCAGCAGTTTAATTTTCAACATTTTATAATTTATATACAAACACTGAAGAACAGAGAAGAAGAGCAATGAAGAACTCGGTGTCAGATAAGAACCTCTTTATTGAGAGCGAAGATGAGGATGATGAAGTGGATGGCTGTGACGTGGAGGAAGGACCGAAAGAGGAGGCTGGATCGGACGGCTCAGATTCTTCGTCGGATGAATCGGATGAAGGGCCGCGCGGCAGCAGACCGAACTCGTACACCAACCAATGGCCCCAGAGTTACAGGTAAGCATCGCTTCATTTCAACTTCGCTTTGACTGGTCCTGGTTCCAAGACCTGCGTTAGGTTTTTACACTGAGAGTGGGTCCAGCTGTAGTATAAGGTCGAAATTATGTTGTGATCAGGGCCTAGCTAAATATTTACCACTAACCAGTGATCTTCTCTCCATTTCCGTAAAAGATGGTTTCTAACCAAATGAACGGGGATTACTGACCGATAAAGCAAATGAAATCTTACGTTTATTTTATTTTATCTTTATTTTAGGACCTTAGATTGAAAAAACCTTCTTAGAAAGCATTGACTACATTAAGAAATGTTGACAATCATGATATTTTCTTGAAAAGAAAGTTTAAATTTATAGATGGTATATTTATTGACATAATTTCATTGTTAGGATATTCATATATTTGATAACATAATTATACATTTACTTTCCAATTTCCAATTTTTTTTTAAAAATTAATTGTTAAAATTATCAATATAACTATTAGTCGGTGATCCTTTGCTTAAGAATAACTTGTACCGCACACACATCATAATGCTATTGGCTTTACGTTTTCATTAAAAAAAATCTCAAACAGAATAATAACATTCCTTTAATAATATCAAAAATAAAAAAAGAAATGAAGATATAACTGATCAAATATTAATTAAAAAATAAAAATAAATCATGATCAATTAGAAAGATGATACACTTCGCATGTGAAAAGTACGTGTCCACATAAATGCAGACTTCTACACATAAAAAAAACATAAAAAATATATAGAATCAGAATATTTGATCAAAGGGCTAATATTCAATCTGAAACTTCATCTTTTAATCAAAATCATTGGCAAATCAGAATATCTATGTGCAAACCTGATGTTTTGTTAACGGACTAACTTGATAATCATTACAGCAATCCTGTAAATATTTATCGTATTTAAACAAAATTAATAAATCAATCCATTAAATTTATATATTGCTTGATTGATGACTATAAAATGTTAAAAATAAATTACTGTATGAAATTTGACACACATTCAATTATAATAAATTTATGATTTAATTATTCTATTTGACTAATTTATCTTTAGTTTTCACGGTACAATAAAATCAATTATTAAAATGCTGTACCACTTCTTTCAAATCTGCCGTTATCCTAAAGGGAATAGCAAAGTGGTGCTCTTCATTTTTGTCTCTCTCTTGAAAAAGGAGAGAGAAATAGAAGAGAGAGAAAAGAGAGAGAAAGAAGAGAGGATAGAGAGAATAGTATAGATAGCAGGGATTTTAAATAGCAATAGATCTCATTTCCTTTTTTAGATGGATAAATAGAAGTTAATTTTTTGAAGAAAAAAATGTTTTATCCATTCTCAGTTATTTTTTTGCCTTCACTCTCATCAATCACATCATGAGTTTGCTTTTCTTAATTGTATAGTATTTCGGTTCACATAAACTTGTGAAAAAAAAATATTTTTTTTTCAATGAGATAATAAATTAAATTATTTCATTTAGTTCCATATAGTCTTTGTCTTTTACACACATCTGTTAGGTCTTAACATGACATGTATTACAATGATAAATTATAGAATTTTCGAGGACAAAATGCACAATTTGATAATTTTTGAGAGGTATATATGAAATGTCCTCAGCGAAAAGCAGTAGTAGAATCCGCTGAAGTAATTTAACTAAATATTTTTTGAATGATTTTAACCTTTATTTATTTAATAATAACAAAACAGCTTATTTTCTAATATTTTTATAACAAAATGAATTTAGACCAAGAAAAAAGGGTCCCGCAGAATTAGGCACTGGTGGTCCCTAGCTGCCGGTGTCTGCGCCTCCATGTGGGGGCGTTCTAAGCCTCATCTTTGATCGAACGGTAGATCTCGCTTTGGATCTGGATCAGAAAACAGTATTTAGCTAAAAAACGACGCGACGCCTCGAATTCGTGATCTTTCTCCTGATATAATTATTATGCGATCTGTACAGCTTGTATAGTCTGTTTCTTGTCGGGTCAGATTTGATTTAATGCTCAGTCCTCCAGCATTATTTTGCATATTTATTTAATTGTTAAATGGATAATTGATTCTCAGAACATACCGTGGCTTCGCTGTACAGATTAGAATGTTTTTGCATCCGTTAAGGATGAATTCAGAAGTGAAGTAATCCTTAACGGGTCCGGATCCCCTAAAATAATCCAACTTTTTGGGTTTTGGATCTGATTGTCTCGGGATTCAGATTTGTCACTCGGAATGTGTGCCCTCCACTTCAGATGGAATGTTGCGGATTTGAATCGAACAGTCCCGATCCAAAACTCAAAAGTTGGATTATTTTAGAGGATCCAGACCCGTTAAGGATTGCCAGTTTGGTACTGACGTGGAATTACTATCAGATTGGTATTTCTGAAATAAAATTGACACGTATAATCAGACAATAATCTTACTAGATTATTATTCTATTTGATATCAATGTTGACACATGACAGCACGTAAAAGAAGTTGTTTTTTTCTTTTTAAAGTAATGATTACGTCAAAATGAAAATCCTTGTTTATATGAGAAGTCATCAATTAAAAGAAAAGGACCTTAATGTTATTATTGTCGTTGAAATATATAGTCTGTGTCATAATCATCCTCACAATTATTTGCAACACTTGAATTTAATTATAGAGTAGGCAATTTGTATATTAATATTCGGATCTGCAGTTGATCTGGGATTTTTAGATGCCGACCAATTTAATAGAATTCTTGATAGTCAATAGTTTTGAATTCCATAAATATAGCTAACATGAGTTAAAGTTGATTAAGAAAATTTGTACATTTAACGAATAGCTTTAATAAAATTAGGATACAGAATTCCTAGTAATGGAAAATGGGCTTTTGCCTCTATTTTTTAAAAAGAAAAAGAAAAAAATAATAATTAGGATACAAAAATTGCTGTCAAATGAATAACTTCTAATTTTGTGTCAAATGAAATTAAAATGTTCCCATAGGAAGATAATATTAACTCATAAAATATATTAAAATAAATAATTCCGATCTAATAGTAATAACTTTTAAAGTGAATCTTTATAAGCCTCGATCTTTGCTGAGCTGGCTCATATAAAGTTCTTATTGTTTCTTTTGCCAATAATACAAACTTCTTATTTAAACTAGCTCGGGTTGAATGTTTATTAGTAAATACAATTTGTTTGTTTTCAATTATAACTCGAATATGCATGTGCCAAAGTTTAAGGGGTAGATAAGGCTATAAAAATTTGGATAGTTGAGATTTGCTCAACTGAACATTTGTTCATATTGACAAAAATTGAGTTAATCATTCAAAATAACCATCCATAAATCTTGTTACTGCTAACAAAAAAATACTAAAAAGTAAAAAAAAAATTCATATAATTATTTTGTAAAATTTCAAAATAAAAAAAAAAGGTTGCAATAATTTATTGTGGTTATTGTGGTTCATAGACCGCAATAAATTATGCGACTCACAAACAATTATTCCAATAATACTGAGTTGTATTTCAGCGTTTGAATTATAACGAATTATTACGGCCCCATTAATTTTAAATATTTTACAAAATTGATCCTACATATTTTATTTTTATTTATAATATTATGCAAAAAAAAAAAAAAACCCAAGCGGGAGATTCTGTTGGTATGACCTCTACTAAGAGTAGTTAGAGTAGTTTTCGAGATAAAGAAGTAAAAAATGTAGCATTTCAACTTCTATTTAATATTCATAAAGTATATTTATTCAAATTTGGATTCCACAAAGTAGATAGTTGATCGTCGGTTTGCCTTAATATGTCAATAAATCGGCTGCTAAGTCCAATTTTTCACTAATTAGTAGTTGTTCATTCTACTTTAGAAAAACTGATTCAGAATTTATATATACATAGAAAAGCTCCGCTGTTCATTGATTGCTGGAGCCCAGTGAATGAATACCCAAAAAAATATCAAACCATTTGACAAGTCAAGAGGAGGGGAAGACACTTTTGATGTGATAGGACAATTTCATGTATTTAGTTAATTAATATATAATAAGCTCAAGATAATATTTTGTTCAATTAAGTATGACTTGGTCACAGAATAGTATTTATTTATCATTTATAAAAAAATATGTTTTTAATTTTATTGAAGCAAATAATACTTCTGAAAAAGAGCATTTGGTCCCAATAGTTTATCCATGGGCTAATTTGCTTTACTGAATTAAAGTTTTTATATGATAAACATGAAGATTAGTTAATTGCATAATCAACAAATTAAAGTTATACATTATTCTAATCTTTAATTCTTAACAGATGATTTATATTCCTTATAGGCAGTCGATCGACATGTTTACTGGTGTAACACCACCAACGATCAGCTTTCTTGGAACCCCGAGTTTGAGCAGACTTTCAAGCTCATTTCTCACCTCTTCATTCGGAGGAAAGCACACTCCTGACATCATCAGCTCAATCCTCAAACCCCTTTTACCAACAACTTCAGATGATCAACAACAACAGACACAAGAGGAGATCAAGAGCTCACAATCTATTCTCATTCCGACACCGTCTAGAAAGTCGTCTCTGAGTGTGATACCTGAAGATAAGAGAGTCGATGCTCATGGGGTCCCCATACCGCAACAGAGCTCCTTCACTCAGGGCGTGCTCAATGGTACGCTTGCTCTTTGTCCTTCTTTTGTGTTTTCTTTACTTTGCTGTGATCAGAGGATCATTTCTATGGTAACATTGATGTTCATAAAATTCAAAATATCTTTCCAAATCAAGTTTATTTCTGGGGTAAACATTATTTATTTTTTGCAACCAGAGTTTGCAGTTTGATAAATACATAATTCGAACATTATAAGAAAGACAAATAGTATATTAAAAGGTAGAGAAATTTTATAGTCGGTCCAATATAGGCTACAATTTTGCAACAGATACAGCCTGAACTGTTTTTATTTCCCTTGCCTTTCTACTGAACCTGGACATAAAATTGGCCAAGTCCAGTTAGATCTACAGCACACATTATTCACATCACATGATAAATTCTTCTTCTAGTTTTGAAAGCTGTCTAGGTTCATCATTAAACGACACCATCATACGTCAGTGTGAAATTAATAGCTAGGTTCATGATTAAACGCATGAGCTTAGTGGTATATTCTAGATTTAATTTTGTTTAGTTCAGTTTGTGAAATACATGAGAATTAGTCTTTGATTTAATAACAAATACACATAACTTTTATGTGAGAGGTCATGAGTTCGAAACTCACAAAGTGAAGAAATTATCTGTAACATAAACAAAGGTTTGAAAGAAGTTAGTAGGCTAAATCTTCACTCTTCATTTAAAAAAAAAATAATTGTGTAACACATATGATATATTCTCTATTTCATTTGCTTGTCCAACTTCTGTGAATTTCATAGTTTCAATTCATTTCTAGCAGTACTGGAAATGAATACTTCAATTCTATTTTTAAGTTGAAAAATTACAAATATATATATACACACACATATAGAGATAGGCTAATGTGCTTTCGGTAGCATATGAGTCGAAATACACATGGTTCAAATTTGAAATTTCAAAATTTAAAAAATCGATTTGAACCATTTATCTTGTTCTCCATATTAATATGTCCTTCATTTAAAAATTCAAAATTTACATTTTTCTGAATTTTTTTACATTAGCCTTCTCAGGTCCTCCTAATAAGACAAGTAAAACATGGGACAAAGCCATGGGATTTTGTCACATAGCAAAACAAAAAGGGCCATTACAGCTGCTCCAATAATTTGGCCTTGCCATGTTGAAATAATTCTAAGCATATTCTTTTTTATTTTTTGAAATCATCTAAGCATATTCCTTGCAGAAATGGAACTATGCTATATATAATAATGTTCATTTAACACAATTTAATTAGGTCCCATTGCAGAAATGATGATACCAATTGTTAAATTAGAGTAGCATTTTTTCATGTGGTATGATTTAATGCTTGGATATCTAATTTAAAATATTTTATACGTTGCATCATCAATTATCATATTTTAAATTAAGAGGTTGGCTAATGTTTTTGTTCCGAAGTCAAGGTGTAACTAATTAGTTTTTTAATTTTCAAAGTTCAAACAGTTGATTCAAACTATTAAGATGTGATGTCTATATTAAAAAGTGATTGAAGACCAAATTTTACATTTTTTGAAATATTTTTACTATTTATTAAACCAATTTTAAAATCGCTGATTTTAATATACAGTGAAAATATCTAGATCATTGAAAACAATGATTTTAAATCTGCATTAATAAATAGTAAAAGATTAAAAAATATATAAAATTTGATATCCAAGCATATTTATTATAGATTAAATGTTAAATTGTTTGAATCGACTGTTTAAACTTTGACAATATAGGAACTGAAATGTTTGTTCCAAGATTTAAGAACAAACACTTTAATATTAGCCATTATACGTGGTTAAGAATTTTTAATAATATTTACATATATATGGAAGAATTATCGTCATCCCTTGTTTTCAGTTTTCAGAAGATATTTATCCAATAATAATGCTGGAAATGCTATATGACAAAACATAGAAATTGCTATCATTTTCTTAGGAAATAGAGTCAACAAAATACTTATCTGATTAACTGGCACATGGCAAATGGTACATGATTAATTCATTCTGACAAAGACATGTGGGAAATAATTAAGGTAGCCGGCGTTTCTCCGCTTCTCATGTACAGAAAGCAACATAAAATAATTGCAAAATTGAGGTGACAGCTCTAACATTTCATTTTCAATTGATGCCTGATATTTTAATTTTTTTTTTTTTTAACAATCCAATTATAATGTAAGTTTGTAACTGATTTATTTGGGTAAATGATTGGTAGAAAATCTTATCCTTTCTTCATTGGAAGTATCCTCTTTTTTTTCAATTACTTCAGCAATTTTTAAAATTTCACATTATAACTTTATAGATAAAAATCAAAGAATAAGAAAGTAACTCAGATAAGTACTTAAATTTAATCTCTCTTTATGAAATAGATTGATTTCCTTGATTAAATGAATACTTCACTAAATTACACTCAATATATGAATGTTCAAAATAGATGCCAGCTTCTGTATTTGAGATGAAGGCTGGAAACTTTAGATGCAATTGAGGTTTATGAAAAAAAAAAGATTTATTCTTTACTAAAATATTTTAAAAAAAATATAATCAACATTTATTGCTATATCGTTTCAAAAACTTCGCAACCCAGCCAAATATTTTAAATATTTTATCAGTATTATAAAACTTATATCTTTGGAGCCAATACAAATTTTACCATTACATTTCTTTAGGTAAAAGTTGTTGTAGAGGGGTGTAAAGCTAGTTAGGTTAGATCCGATTTTGCATTAGTTTCTAATTTAATTCGTAATGGTCGAATTACAAAAAATTTCAATTAGTAAAGCTTAAAACCATCCAATTCAAACACTTCTATGTACGCAGTAGAGTTTTGAAATTATTACAAATTTGTGATTTCATTAACTATCATAAATTTTGATAATGACAGCAAAAGTTGTTAGCTTTAATTTTAATGAAATATACATGAACACAATTAAGTCATATTAAATTTTTGATATTTACTTCTCTAGGGAAAAAAGTAAAATTTATATATAAAACCAACCAAATCAAGCAAATTTATATCTTCTGAAATTTACAAACATTAAAAGAATATTGAATTAAATTTGTGATTTATCTATGTCTGTCATTCTGTCAAGTCGGATTTTATTATAAGATCTAAATCACGGTTTCGAGTCGAGCATATTGGACCAGTTAGATTGGTCCGTTTCATCGAACCCCTAATATATTTATTTTTCATATTAAAGAATCAATTTATCAGAAACATATTAATAGTTTTTTTTCCTCTAAAAATAGTAAGTATTGAACTAATGGTTCAATCCAGCCATGTGCCATGATTGAATGAGTGATTCGATCTCTTAGAGAAAAGGAAGAAGGAAAGGGAGGATGCTCGGATTTTGAAATCCTGGGTAGACTGAAGCAATAATTCAGTAACTTCTTTTGGAACTTTTTGTATTGCCAATTGTGTATAAGCGTGACAAATGATAGATTGAACTATTGATTTGATCCTTGTTATTTTTAAAGGAAAAAAAAATCATTATATACACATTTATGAGTTAAAATTATTATGTTAAATATTTGTATTTAAATCGAATATGAATAATTCAAAATATATAAATTTTTAGTATTCGACCGATATATCAGATTTTCTTACTTATATTACATTAAAAAATTAAAAAATAAATTTTATTAAATTTTGAATATTAGAGAGATACTTTAAATTAATAAAATCAACTAAAAACAATTGCATGGTAATAAAGACCATCTTTCAAAAATTAAAAAAGTGTGTAATAGAAAATTATTGATTATAAAAGTATTAAAAGTATTTGAGAAATTTTAATATTAATATATAAATCATATCAATAGACTTAATCGATCATTAAATATAATTTTTTTTTTATATTTCTTCGAAATACAGAAGTTCTGTGCAATATTCAAACTCCACATTTACTATATTTATCTAAAATGTTCCTTTTTAAAAGGTCCAGAGAAAAAAAAAAGTTTTTGTTTTGAAGTAGTAGGCATTTATGATCCAAAAAAATAGCTAAATCTGTTCAGTGTAAATAGCTCAATGAATCTAAAAACAACTCACATGAATCAAACCAATATGATAACAAGGAACTTTTATTATATCCTTTTTCTGTTTTTATTTGCCTTATATGTATAGCTTATTTTTATTTAATTATAATCATTGTCATATCACCGTCATTATCAATAATATTATTAACTTTTCTCCCTTTTCCCCTTTTTTATGGGTGGGCAATTAAGTTTACAAAGTGAAAATCCTTTACAACTTTATAGACAACAAGCAAAATATATAAAAAAAGGCACCTACAAGCATAGTGACAAATGAATTATTCGGATTCGGTTCGGCGAGGTCAAAAATTCGTAATTCAGGAATAATTCGAGTATAATTCAAGAATGATTTGGAATTATCCGGACTAGAGATCTCAGTCTAGCAAAAGAGCAAAAAAAAACAAAAAAAATATTGTGGGAAAAATTTGGGAAAAGTTCGTAAAATTAGAGAAAAATTCATAAAATTCGCGAATTATTCAGATTTAATTTAGTTAAAGTTCGGTCAACCGAATAATTCAGTGTTTGGTTCAGCATCACAAAAAAACTAATTATTTGGATTTAATTCGTGAATCTTGTGACTATGCCTACAAGTGCAATGCATAAATGTATTTTTAAGTACACAACCTGTAATTGATTAATTATGAGAATATGCAGGAGTGAATGTGCTGTGTGGGGTTGGGCTACTTTCTGCACCATATGCAATCAAGCAAGGCGGCTGGCTCGGGCTCATATTACTCTTCCTATTTGGGATACTGGCATTCTACACTGGTATTCTTTTGCGCAAGTGTCTTGACAGTGAGGAAGGCCTCCAGACCTACCCTGACATTGGTCAGGCAGCTTTTGGTTCCTATGGCCGTATCGCTATTTCAGTTAGGCACCTTCCTTTAGCTTTATTTTTCGCTTCATCCAGATTATGAAAATAACTATGGATGTATTTTGTTCTTTCTAGTCTGATACAAAATGGATGTCTCCATATTTGCATAAAAGCTGGTACTGCAATAGTTCAGTGTGGTATGAACAGAACAACAATCATTTGATAAATTGTTTTCTGCAACTATTCCAACAGTAAAAATCTAGCTAAAACTGGATGAAATCATGGTAGCAACAGATATATTGTGGTTTAATCTGGTGATCTGGCCACAAGACATAAGTTGACAGAAGAGCTAAATAATCTACATGTACCAGTAACTTAAACTACTCAGATTCCTGTGCAGGTGCACAAAAGTGCTTCTGTGATTTAGTCTTATCTATATATACTTTTTCAGTTCCTCAATAAAACTAATACACCTTTTTTTCCTTTGGTTAATTTGCAGATTATTCTCTATATGGAATTGTATGTAAGTACTTCCTCTTACTGGCTGAGTGCATCTTTTGTTTGTATATAATTGCAAAGAAAATTGATTATACCAAACAAAATAACAATGGATCAGTTTAACAAAGATAATCCTCGAGTTCAACTTCTATGATATGCATGCTTTCAAGTTTGCCATTGATTTATCTGCCAATATACATGTTAGATCTATTGCCATTTGTTCTGAACTTTTTTTCTTAGGCTTGCTGCGTGGAGTACATCATCCTAGAGAGCGACAATTTATCTTCATTATTTCCGAATATACACCTAAATATTGCTGGATTTCATCTTAATTCACACATCTTCTTCGCCATTTTGACAACTCTGATTGTGCTTCCCACCACCTGGTTTCGAGACCTGAGTGTTCTCAGCTACATTTCTGGTTTATTTCTAAACTAATTTTCTTTTGTTAGCCATTTTTCTTCATCTCCTGAATTTAAAACTTTTTGTTAATTTCCTTCTGCAAAGATTGTACTAAAAAAATCTAAAATGGTTATTCAATGTTTGTTTTTTCTTCACAGCTGGAGGAGTGATCGCATCTGTGTTGGTTGTTGGTTGTTTATTTTGGGCTGGATTAATAGACCATGTTGGATTTGAAAGCAAGAATGACACACTTATCAATATTTCTGGTATGCCAATAGCAATAGGATTGTATGGGTATTGCTATTCTGGCCATGCAGTATTTCCAAACATTTACTCCTCCCTCAAGAACAAGAACCAGTTCCCCTCGATACTCATTGCCAGGTAATTGAATGATTTTCTTTATTTGACACATTTTAATATACCTTTTCAAATTTGAACTTCGTCATATAGGTTCTAACTATATTTTCAAATTCTATGTAGTTTTTTAGTATGCACTGGATTGTTTGCGGGGGCTGCGACAATAGGTTACATGATGTTTGGGGAAACCTCTGCATCCCAATTCACTCTTAATTTGCCTAATAATTTGGTTGTATCCAAAATTGGTATTTGGACAACGGTATTTTTTCCTTGTCACATTCCTGTAAATTTTTGTATTATGATTTTGCTACCCACTACTAAGATATTTATACAAGTATAATAAAAACAGATTCAATGAAAAATATCTTACCTTTATTAACTTTTCTTTTGGTCTTCCCTTTGTTGCAGGTGGTCAACCCAATTACCAAATATCCTTCTCTAAATGTTTCATCTTCATATATTTTTTATATTAGAATTTCTTGTTTCTTCTTATAACCATTAGTAGCCCCCTCTTTCAACTTAGTAGAAATGAATGAGCTTATATTCTCACTAGATATGCTTGATAAATTCATGTTTCAAGAAATTAGTAGATGCAGCCCTTAACTGGTAATCACATATGCCTTGACACTTATGCCTATGGCACTGAGTTTTGAGGAGCTGATACCTTCAAATCGACAAAACTCACACCTATATGCTATTGCAATTAGAAGCGCACTCACAATATCTACTCTCTGCGTAGCCCTCTCCGTGCCATTTTTTGGTTAGTTGCACCTGAATATCTCACCTTTTCTAGATGTTTTCAATAACATGTATACGTTGATATCTATATAATTGTGCATAACTAAAATTAAAATGGTCTGAACAGGACTTGTAATGGCATTGGTTGGATCTTTCTTTACAATGCTTGTGGTAAGTATCCTCTTGGTTTTGAATCTTTCGTTATATTTTAATATGCACACACCTGATGTAAATTTTGAAATATTGCAGACATTTATCCTTCCATGTGCTTGCTTCTTGAGTATTGTCAAGGGTAAAATTACATGGCTTCAGGTAAATTACAATTCCATCCACTGTTGATTCCATGGTACTTGACAATTTTACCCATGCATGTACCAGTTCACTTACCAGTTTGATGATTCCTCTTTTAATTTATTTTTGTGGTTTCTCTTGTATAAAATGTCAGATTAAATTTTGATTGGAACTCTAGCCTGCAAAATTGCGTACCATGATATAGTATGGGCAGTGTTTTTCTTCACAATCAAAATTGCAATTCCATTTACCAGAATTATTTGTTTTGTTTCAGGGATCGATTTGCATTGTGATTATTGCTGTTGGCCTTGCATCTGCTGGCATAGGCACATCTTCATCTCTTGCTCAAATTATACAAAACTTGAATTAAAAAAATGGGTCCGTTAAATATTCAAATAAAATAAAAATTTTTGTTCTCCATATGTTTATGTTTTTTTTTTATATGTACATCTAGTTAAAATGCATTTAGTTGTTATTTTCTGTTTGGATTGGATATTACAAATTTTTACCTTCTTTGTTGCTCTTGTTTGAATGATCGATTATGAATTGTGTGAGATGTTGTTGATGTACAATGCAATTTTGGAAAGATAAATATTTTTAGCCCCACACTCACAAAAGTGTTTATACATGCACAGTATAAGTGTTTATATGTAGGGTTAATTTCTCACACACCCTTAAAAAGTTCTTTAATTTTTTATATATCTCTGAACTCTTGAATATATCTTATTTGTCATTTAGCTCTTAAAATTATTTCTCTTTTTGATTTTATAAGTACCTATGTTGCAAATTACTAATATTGATAATGTTAGATGTTTATAACTATTATCATGCATAAGCACTTGACACCTACATAGTTGGATGCTTCAACTGTTTGGTAAAGGGTCCACTTAAGTTAATGGTTTATACCAAATCATGAACACTTTTGTGTAGAAATTTGTATGGTAAATGCATCTGTAAAAGTTACCCAAACAAAGTAAAGTAAAAGGCGAGACGTCAGAATTTTATTAAAAACAAGGATATAAAAAAGGACAGAAAAAAAAAATGTCTGTTTAAAAAAGAAGGATGGAAGGATATGGAAGCCTATAATAAGTTGTATGTATATATATACTAGAGTAGAATTAAGGGCGTTTTGAAGCTTACCAAGTCTTTTTCTGAATTTAACTTAAAAATTTATAAGATTAATTTCAAACCATACATTTAAACTGTTGAAATTAATCTATTTCATGAGTAATACGTTTATAAGTTAATTTTAGAACTAATTTAGTATAAAGTTAAGTGGTAAAATAAGATGGCTTATAAGTTAATTTTAATGCGTTCATTTTCATAATATTTTTACCGCTTAATTTTATACTAAGTTAATTTATAAATTTATAAATTTGACATGTAAACGCATCACTCGTGAAGTAGATCAGTTTCAACGGTGTGGATGCATCATTTGAAGTCAATCAGATAAATTTTTAATTAAGTTAAATGTATATCAAGTTTTTCATTTCTCTTTGCCCTTGGATTCCATTAAGATTGGTGCACGTTCTTGGATGAATGGTTGCTGATTGCTTACATTGGTATTGAATGTGAGGTGAGAGAAGTCGGACAAGTAGATTTTTAATTGCGTTTTGTGTGGGCTGGAAAGAGGCCCATAAATCAATAAAGGCAGCATTGCAATTTGGGCCTCAAATTCTTATCATGCGCATGTATTTAACAAGAGGAAGAATCCAATTACAACATCTTATGTTTAATTTACATAATTTGCCTCCATTAGTTCTCACAAATTCTTTCCTAAACATTATTTCCTATCCAAGGAGGTTTTAGAATATTGGGAAAAAAAAAGTGCAAATTCTAACGGTTTGAATAATTTTTATTGGATTGTCGAATTTTATATAAGACCGCATTTTAGGCATAACGGATACGGTGAATTGATATGAAATGTAATGAGATTTCATGAATTATTTACTTTTAGTGGGCCACTTAAACATTTTTGTGGTTTAGAATAAAATAAGTTAATGCATTATTACATATCACTGGCTTTGTTAAAGAAAAGTTGATATTGAATAAAACTTTTAATAAACAATTTTATATTTGTTGGATAAAAAATGATGAAGATTGACGCAAAATGCAGAAAGAAAAAATTTCAAAAAAATGCGCAATAGGCTAAATAAAAAAATTTGGACTATAAAGATGTCCAAATTTATGTTTGGAAACATGTTTCCAATTTTCTGAAACTCTTAAGACCAAATCAATTTATTTATTTTCTAGAAATATGATATTCTTTTATTATAAGGCATATCAAACAAGAGAAGGGTTCTAATATGACATATTTTTTTTATGCCTCATCATATCTTACATTTTATATTTTTATTTTTAAAGTCTAAACCGTCAATTCAAACCATTCAACATGATATCCATACTAAAATATGCTTGAAGATCAAATTTTGTTACTATTTTTTAGGTAAGTACAAAATTACATTTTTGAACGGTCTAAAAACAGTAATTTTATATCTATCTTAAAAAATAGTAAAAAATTTCTATAGAATTTGATCTTCAAGTTTATTTAATATGAATGTAATATTGAGTAGTTCAAATCAACAATTTAGATTTAAAAAAAAAATATGAAATATAATGGGAAATAAAAAAAAGGGAGAATTAGTTCCATGCCACTTCGAAAGTTGGAAATTAGAAAAATATCATCCGAAAACATAAAATTAGTTATTTGCCACCGCAAAACCTTTTTATTTAGCTAATTGCCACCTATACTGTATTGCGATGTATAATTTTTCCTAAAATGATCTGTCTATAATTTATTTTGAGATGTATTTTGGTATTTTCAATTTTACCTTTCATTTCATCCTCTCCAGAGTTGAGATTTTGCTCCACAGGAATAGTTGAAAATTTTTCTATTACCGCTCCTGCAAGAATCGTTTTCTTCTTCTCCTTCGCTGCTAAATTTTCATCCTCCCCTTCTTTTTCTTCCTCTCTTTTCTCTTTCAGAGATCACTACTAACCTTTTCTCCGCTTCTTTAATTTTCCCCAGGACTTCTTCCAATAGGTTGGTTACATTCTCGTTGATAAAAAGGGTACATGGTTAAAATAATAGTAAATATGTCAATTTTTAACATGTGGTCTTAATTATGTACTGGTTTAAAATTGTGGTATTATCAATATACAATTGTCATTTTCCAAGTGGTTGGAGAGGGAAGTACTTGTGCAAAGAAACAACTGAAGTTCTGGTTATTACCTTTCCACCTTTTCAACAACTGAAGTTTTGGTTCTTACCTTCCCACCTTTTCTTTATTTTATTAGTGTTAGTACATTACCAAAACAAAGAAACAAACAAATTAAGACTGTTGGATGAATGTGATTGAAAAATGTCTTATCATGAGAAGGATGAAGGATATATAGTAAAAGATCAAATTATCCTATAATTTACAATAATATTTACATATACGATGCTTAATATAATTACATGAACTGATATCTATGATCCTTATTATTATAATTATCACATTGAATAAAAGAAAATTGGAAAAAAATAAACAAATAACTTGAACATTACATATGCCAAGTAAATCATAGCTCGCACCAGTTGACTTAAAATTTCAAAATTGCAATCGGATCTCAGTAATTAATGTCAACTAAGCATAATCAAGGATCATAATCAAGCCAATCGATTCAAAATCCCTAACAGAATCATCACTATTTACTGGTAAAAGATGAAACAAGGAAAACATCTGTGAACATGGTCAGACTATTTACTGGTACGTTTATACATGTACCAGTTTGTTCTTCAAGAGATCAAATGCTAAGAGAAAATCGTAGTGTTCCAATTGGACACAAGAGAATCAATTCAAATTAAAATTTGAGCAAAACTGATAAAAAGTTTTCCGTATTTTTATTGAAACTAATACTTTCAATGAAAATCACTAAATTTTCACAATAACGAATCATCACTTAAGAAAAGAAATTTCAGCCCAAACAATTATAATTGCTTCTTAGAAGTATCACTGTGCACTGTGCAGTGGTATGCTGACAGGAAGATGTGACAGTACCGAACTGGTACTGGTACATTCTGGTATGAGCTGAAGCAGGCTCCGACCTGGACGGGATATGGACCAGAGAAAGGCCTTCCCTTTTTGGTGCGTGCTCCCTACTTGTTTTCTGTCACCGCTAATCCATCAGATTCATAGGTGGGAGTGCTTCCTATTTGCTTCCTGGTGGAGAGGAGAAGAAGTATGGAGGGGAGATGATGAGGGGCATTATTGTCAGCATGATTAATTTTAGTATTTTTATTATATAATTGCATCTCAATACAGTATAGGTGACAATTAGTTAAATAAAAAGATTTTGTAGTGACAAATAACTAATTTCATGTTTTGAGGTGGTATTTTTCTAATTTCCAATCTTTAGAGTGGCATGGAACCAATTCTCCCAATAAAAAATATAAGATATTGAAATCCTCCTCATCAAACAATCACATGCTTCTAGGCGTTGACAGAAAAATACATTGCGTGCATAGTCACGAGTGCACTCAGTACTCAGTCGTATTCATATTATAAAGGTCTCTCCTCGTGAGTTCATGTACAATATTAATTTTCTATTCCTAAGTAAATATTGAAAAGAGAGAAAATTGTTACTTCTTATCTATCTTTCATCTTCATTAACACTACATTAATACTATTTGTAGTCGGTTACAGTTGTTTGCCATATTAAATGAATAATTTAAAATATATTTTTACATATTTGAATAGCAATACATTCACACTAATTTAATAATTACTATTTTTTTCTATTTTTATCCGCTAATTTTTTTTTTCTATTCGTATACTAATTCTTGCACAATTAAAATGTAAAAAAATATATTTTAAATGATTATCTCAATTTTAAATGAGTTTGTCAACGTTATACTAAATACATGTAAAAGCCTGTGGGCCACCGATTCTAAAAGAAAAGAAAAAGAAAAGAAAAATATGATTACATTCTCACGTGCAAAAGACCTGATCAACCAAGAGGAAATACAAAACGACAAAAGTTAAAAGTCAAACTCCCTCAATTTCCGGCATAACAAATCATTAGGTTTATAGCACCGATTTTTTTTTTTAAATATTATTTTTTATGTACAGAAATATTTATATAAAAATAAAATACAGAATATAAGACGAATAATTTTTATATAAATAATTTTCTTCATCTAGAAGCACGTGATATCTGTTTTCAGTGGTTATATTCGATCGTTTTCTCCTTGAGTAAATTTTTTTTGGATTAAACCTCCGTTGAACTGAGTGAAATTCGGCTATATCTATATTGGGTTGAGAACACGGTCTTTGATGGGAACCCGTATCCTCTCAGGTATTGCATCATTATTGCAGAGGATCACTTACTTTACGGTTTGAGATTAAATCTCAACCAGCTTGGGATTCGGGTCACTGTAGGGGCCCCATTTTTGGACTTTGAGATTCGTGCCAAGTTAAAAAGTACGGTTCAGATCTAGTAATTGTAAAAGATTCTCTTATCAGGTATTGGAGAGGATGTGAATTCCTTTGATGGAGAGAGCCCGAGTTGAGGTGGTTAGGACCCAAGTCAGGTTGTATACCCGAGCTTTGTGTCTGTTCAGCGGGCTGTTCCGCTGGTCCAGCATATGGTTCAGCGATTTGCATAGGATGCACAAACTCCACTCAAATTTCAGGGTTAATAGACTCATCTACTGGGCCCACGCTTATGCAGAACAGATTCATAAAACCATTTTCCTCACAATTCTCCTCCTGAAAATGGTGTTTGGTTTTTTGATAGAAGCCTTCCTCTTCAAGAAATTTGACATCCATTGTCACATATACCTTTCTTGATGTAGGGTTGTAACACATGTAACTCTTTTTTTTGTAATCCATACCCCCAAAAAAAAAATTTTTCGGCACACGGATCTAGTTTGGTTCGTTGTGTTTTTGAAATGTGAACATACGCAATGCATTCAAAGATTCTTGGAGGTAAGGTTAAGATTGAGGGAATTGGAGAGAAAGATGAAAGATTTTGAAGAGGAGTTTGAAACTTTAATACCACGGATGGCATTATATTAATTAAATAGACTACTGCCATAATTGCATCGTCCCATAACTGTTTGGGAACATTGTATTTGAGAAGTAGAGTTCTTGCAGTTTCTAGTACATATTTTTTCCGCTCAGCTACTCCATTTTGTTGTGGAGTCTCGATACAAGATGTCTCATGAATAACCCCTTCATTGTTAAAGAACACCTTTAGGGTCTTATTTACAAACTCTCCCCCATTATCACTTCTGACCATATTTACTTTCTTGCCAAATTGTGTGTATATCATTCTATAGAAACTTTGGAACACATCAATCACTTCATTTTTATTTTTGAGTAAGTAAAGCCAAGTCATCCGGGTGCAGTTGTTAATGAATAACACAAACCACTTATGCTAATTTTTGAGGTAATTGGTGTCGGACCCCAAACATCGGAGTAAACCAAGTCAAACATACTACTACACTTATTTAGACTTTTCGAGTAAGATACCATATGGCTCTTTGCCTTGATACAAATTTCACACTCAAATTTATGATTTTCACAATTCACAAACAATTTAGAAAAACAGTTTTTCATATAACCAAATGATGGATGACCCAATCGTTTGTGCTAAATCAGCACTGTATTCTTACAATTTGAAAACGAATTAGAAGTACTAAGTGTACTGTCCTCAGTTACGTCTTCCAAGTGATACAACCCTCCCCTTTATCTCCTTCGTGAGGATATCTTGAAAAGACAAAATTTTGGGTACATTAGTGCAGCGTAGTTATGTTCTTCATAGATTTGTCCAACAGATAACAGTTTTGTAGTTAATGAAGGAACTATGAGGGTGTTTGACAAGGTCATTGAAGTGCATATGTGCACAGTTCTAGCACCAGTTACTAGACTACTTTTACCATTTGCATTTACAATTTCCCGTTTTCTAGATTCTATGTTATCTGTAGTATCATTCTTATAGAAGGTCATGTGATCTGAAGTCCTAGAATCAATTATCTATGCTTCTTTGGAGGATCTACTTGTGAAAAAAGCAGAACTTGTACTGACCAAGCTTTGATCTGATCCAGGATTTTCAGAAACAAGCCCAATCTGTATCATGGCAGCGAAAACCAAGTGACGAAGCCTATTTGTTTTTTCAGTTACATATTCGGTCCAGTTCTGAGAATTAATTCCAGCCCATTTATCAAATTTATAGAAAAAAGTACCTTATATCGATGAGGCATTCTCACCGTTTACCAAAGGAACTAATGAAACTTCGCTTTGCTTACGTCATTGCCTTGCTGTTTCTTCTTCTTCGGGTCCTTCCACCAGTCGGGATACTCGTGTAACTTGAAACAGGTCTCTTTGGTGGAGATTTTTTATTGGTAGTAATTAGCAAAAAATAAAAGAGGGAAACAAAAAGAGTACAGTTATTTTTTTATGGGTAGTAAGATCGGTACTGTTCATACCGATCCTAACTTTTTTTTATCTGTTTTAAAGTACCGATCCAAACTTTGCAAAAAAAAAAGTTAGGATCGGTACTGTTTATACTGATCCTAACTTCTTCTTTTTTATATGTTTCAAAGTACTGATCCAAACTTTGCAAAAAAGAAGAAGTTAGGATCGGTATGAACAGTACCGATCTTACTACCTATAAAAAAATAACTGCACTCTTTCTATTTCCATCTCTTATTTTCTATTAATTACTACCAATAAAAAATTCCCCTCTTTGGTTTGCTTGATCCCTTCACAGTGTGTACATCCGTCAGGTGGAGGCCGGGGCTTCATTTGCCCAGTTCTCGCGGGTATCAGGTTTGCTTCGTTCTCCTTTGCCACCATTGCCACGGGTGTGTTGTTCTCCACTTTTTCGAGATGATAATTTTGCTGCACATCCTCTTGACTCACCCTAGCAAAAGCCTCCTCAATGGACGAAAATTGCTCTATATGGAGCTTGTATACTATCCAGACGATCATCAAGACCGTCAAGAAATTTATATACCCTTTCTTCCTGCACTAGGCAATTATGTTTTTTTATATCTTTTGGACATTCCATAGGGTTGGGACGCCGAAAATTGATTTCTTGCCAGAAAACTGTAGGTTATTGAAATATTCTTCAAGTGGTCTACCTGACTTGGGTCTTATATTTTCTATCAAAATAGGCTACAACAACTGCTATCCAAACATCTCTGGCACACAAGGGAAATGTATAAAATTACCTATTAGGGCAGAATCCATGGATCCAATAAACCAGGCTTTGACAGTTGAATCTTCTGCAAACCATTTTGCATAACCTTCATCAGTTGTAGGTGGAGCCAGTAAAGTGCCGTTGATGTATCCTAAATTCTCCTTGCCTGCAAGATGCATCTCAACTACCTGCACCCATAAGCTGTAATTATGCCCGGTTAGTTTCATTGAGATTGGTGGAGTTCGGTCATCGGCTGTCCTTGAGTGAGATGGTTGCTCCGTCTTGAGAGGCAACGGTTGCGAAAGAAGTTGAGCAAGTCGCTCAAGCAACATGGTTGCTTCGGTTGAGTTGCTAGACTTCGTTGGTGAAGAATGAAGAGTCATGATGTTGCTAGACTTCTTTGGCGAAGAATGATAAGTCATCGTGAGCTTTGATACCATGTCACAAAAACATAACAGATTCTAGTATAACACCGCACTCCTAAAACCACCCTCCCTTATTTTATTTCTTTTTAATAATAATTCATACAGGAGATGGGACTATCCTTTATAGAACACAGGATTGTCTGCCAAGTTTATGGAAAAAACTAAATGTGCAGGATTGCAATCTTCTCATTTTAGGCGCATATCCATCTTGATAGAATCTTCTAGTTGGCGCCTTTATAGCTCACTTTTTCACATATTTATACTTATGTGATCAACTATTTTTATTAGAGAAATGTTAACGTAAGGACAATTGTGGAAGGTTAATGTGGGAATGTGAGGGTCCCCACTACTTTATTTGATAAAGGTTGACGTGGGAACTATTAAGAGTTGGAAAAAGGATAGTCATATTAAGTTACGCATGCAAGTATTAATATTTTATTTTGTAAGTATTAATTTCTTATATTTACTTACAAAGATTAACACAGAACGAGCGCGGCAACTAAAAAAGGAAAACCATATAATTTAGTAGGGACCATAGTACAATTTTTCTTTAATAAAAGTGCAGAGATAAATAGAAGATAGAGGTGTGGGGATGATTATAATTATTTTTACATATTAAACGAATAGCATCAACCATAATGATAAACGAAAAGCTCGGATTCGGTTCAGCGAGTTCAAAAATTTGTGATTCAGATATAATTCAAAAATATTTCGGTACAATAAATAAGCCAAAAAAATCCAACAATTTTTTTTTCAAAAACTTTAAAAAGAAAATATAAAAAAAATTTAGCGTTTTTTTCGCAAATAATACGTGACTCGTGTTTTATATGCGCTTTATTCATTTTATTTAGAGCTCGGTTAAAAACATTTTATACACAAATTAAACGCATATAATACGCGAGTCATGTTACTATACCGCGATCTGGGCCACCTGGTATTAATCTGCTCCATGAAATCAGATAACAGTCAATGCCACATTTAACTCGATGATAACCCTAATATTCACTGAGATATCTCATATGTTGCGTGACCCACGTGTCCGGTTCCTATTCGGGGATAGCTCAGGGGACCAGTATTATTTGATCTTTGAGATTCGTGTAGAACGAATTGAACGGTTGATTGAGAGTTTCCATAGAGTGCGTATTTCTATTCAAAATTGATCCTTCTTTTTCAAAGTCGCCTGTCATTGTCAGTTCTCGTCTCTACCCCACAAAACTTCCTTCGACCCCACCACCAGACCAAAACAAAAACCCCTTTTTTAAATCTCAACTCCGACCATGTCTTCTTCTGATTTGCTCGTCTACGCCCCGATCGCTCTCGCCACTTCTTCCTCCCAAATCGTACCCTTACCTGTCCCCGACGCTGACACCTCCGTCTCCGCCGGTCGTCGCCGCCGCTCCACCACTTCCTCCAAGGACCGCCACACCAAGGTTTGCGGCCGTGGTCGCCGTGTCCGTCTCCCAGCTTTGGTCGCTGCACGACTCTTCCAGCTGACTCGTGAGCTCAACCATCGTACGGACGGAGAGACGATCGAGTGGCTTCTCCGTCAGGCTGAGCCTTCGATTGTCGCTGCTACTGGATCCGGCATCAATCTGGCGCAGCAGATGCAGCATGAGGTGCCGCAACAGCAGCCTATGTTCTATCCTTACTTTACTTCTATGCTGATGCAGCCAGCTTCAGTTGTGACTGTGGCTGAGGAGGTGAACAATTGAATGGTGATAAATCATAATAGGTGACTGCAAATTGGTTTTAGTTTTAGCAGTATGCCTTACTTAACGATTTGTGAGAAACATAGTACTATGCTATAATAGAGTGGTCACATAATAAATTGGAAGAAAAAAATATATAGGTTTTTGTTGTTCGATACTAGTTTGTGTTCGCCTTTTGATTTCTTTTGTTTTCTTGTGTTTTCAAGTTGTTATTAAATGGTTAGTGCAATGCATTCTGTAGCAAGATAAAAATTCTCCAGATTGCATTTGATAAGTTGATCAGTACTTGATGTTAAACACTCATCAGATAAACAAGTAAATTGATTCTGATCATATCATCCGAACCTCAGGAAACAAATGATAATGGAATGTGATACATTAGTTATCTAACAATGCATTGTTATGTATATGGTTACTTGAAAGTGAAGACTTGCCTTTACTTTTCATGGTTGTCATTATTCTATTTCTGGTATTCGTCTCTGCCTCTCTGGTATCAATTGGTTAGTACTTGTGTTGGTTTCTAGGTTGCATCTGTTTTAATGAGGGTCTATTGAATGTGTTTTGTTGGTTTCTCTGGACTAATAAGCTATGTTTTTGTTTGTGATGGGCTTGACACCTGTATTATTTTTTCGGAAATGCACGATTATCAGCCAGCCTCTCCATGCTTTTTACTGATAAGGTTAAGTGATTTAGGTTATTTCTCTCAGTTGTATAAATTCTATTCATAATTGGATCTAGTCATGTAGGATCATTAGTTCTCACTATTTTGTTAATTTCCATATATTTGTTAGGTCAATTAAGCATGTTTTATTGGAATTCTGGTATCTTGGAAATTTTATTGATTAGCCCTTCTTTCAGAAAATTTTATTGTTGAAAATTTCTTTTACAAGGCCCCATGTACCTTGACTCACTTTCCTCTCTTACCATCTTCCCTTTTTAGTGTCAATGCTATATTATGATTACAATAATATGTTATCTTTAGTATCTAGTTAGTGGATTGTAGTTAAGAAAGGTTAAGGTGATATAATTGGTTTATCAATATTGTGTTTCCTTTGTGTATACCTTTTTATTTTTTATTTTAATAGTTTGTAACTTTGTATCGACTTGATTAAGTATTAATATGTTGTTATCTTCCTCTCATATATTTGCCATCCTTGCTCTGCTTAACATAATTTTTCCTTGGCAAGTACTAGTGTATATGCTGGTTGGTACAAACATCGATGTCTGTATGCAGCACATTCTGGTACCGGTGTGTGTTGCCTGGTACGAAAGCTGCAAGGTCTGTGGATATTGTACGCACACACTTTTGTCATCCACTTTACTTGCCAAATTTTTTTTTACAAAGTAGTCACACCTCACATTATTAATCTTTACTCATGTAATGAATAAAACGGGCAAGTTTGGTATTTTCAAGAAATTTTGGATTTGCCATACACACGGTGACACGGACATTGCTGTCATTTGGATAAAAAATCTAACTCGGTAATATGATCAAGGGTTAATGCTCTCAATTTCAAAATTTCAAAAAATATGTCTTTTATACATAAAATACAAACTGTGTACCTTGAAATTATGTCTGTTTGCAGATGCCTCAAAAAAGATTGAATTGTCTTCTGCACATTTACTGAACTCGGAAGTTTATAGAAACCCAAAGCGAATTGGTATCGGATCTGTACCAATCTGTGTCACACCAGGCAGATTATAAGCAAAATATATCCGATTAATTCTTTTTTGGGGTGATGCCGAACTGAACACCGAATTATTCGATTGACCAAACTTTGACCGAATTAAACCCGAATAATTCCCGAATTTTATGAACTTTTCCCGAACTTTTCCTGAATTTTACGAATTAACGAATTATTCACTAATTTTTCCTGAATTTTTCCAAGAACAATTATTTTTTTGCTCCCTTGCAGAACTGAGATTTTTAATACGGATAATTCCGAATCATTCCCGAATTATACCCGAATAAAACCCGAATCACGAATTTTTGATCTCGCCGAATCGAACCCGTATAATTCATTTGTCACTATGGTGCTTACAACCAGATCATTATCAGTTTCAGCCCATATACCACCAGCCTTATTGTCACACTCCGCGGCCACGGGATGCGGCAGTGTCCCGCCGTAAGTATACAACGCCGTGTATACTTACAAGGCTTACTCAATTCATACTTAACAATTCAATACTAAATAATATAAACCAAGTTTATATTTACAAAATCAGAGTATACAGTCTGGTAAGAATATAATACAACAAAAGTATCTCATCCGGATACCAACCACGAGGCATACCCTAAACTACACAATTAAAACATAATTAGGGTCATGAGCTGGTAAGCTACTATGGCCTACTACTCGCGTGCCTCTCCGGAATCAATCGCACCAGTACCTGTAAAATAACCGGGAGGGTGGGGGTGAGAATAAATTCTCAGTGCGAATTTGCCACAGTTTGAACTATTGGACTTGCAATCAAACTCTATATTCAAAAATGAAACCCAAACAATAAACAATGCAAACAGATGTAAATAATCATAAATAACACAATACCGATGCTCGACAACAATTAAATCAACCTGAAACACAGTTCACGGAATTTACAAGATGAATTTCAAAACACAACATGTATTTGGCTTAACCCGATTCCTAACTCAATTCATTAGGACTGGTAGCAACCACAGATGTTCATTCAAGATGAACCGTTATCAAACCCACATCTGTAGGGTTACAGACGCCTATAGATGGCCAACTAAGCTGGACCCTTTATCTGACACCTATCTGTAGCTGTTTTGGCTTAACCATTTCCTAAGGTCCGGTTACAAGTCACTAATACAGGTCGACTTGACAAATGCAATCACACGGAATCAAAGTCACCTATACAGGTCAACTTTGCTAAATCTCAAGCAAATCTATCAAAGCCACACATACAAGTCAGCCTCGCAAAATCATCACAATCAGCTATCAGCTTTGCACAATTCATTAACTGGTCAACGGATAGGTCACCGTCACCTTATCCAGCCACCTTAACAGGTCGGTCTGGCAAATCCATAACAGGTCAAACGCATAAGTCAGCAACGTCACCCTATCCAGCCACCTCAACAGGTCGGTCTGGCAAATTCATAACAGGTCAAACGCATAAGTCAGGAGCATCACCCTATCCAGCCACCTAAACAGGTCGGCCTGGTAAATTCATAAACACAGGTCAACGGATAGGTCACTGTTACCATATCCAGCCACCTTAACAGGTCAACATGGCGGATTCATTCACATCAAGAAACATTTAATAGAACTAATCAAACAATAACCATACCAACATGCCAATTTAACATTTACCGAACAATTCAATTCATTCTCAATTATGCAAGAATCAATATGCAGCATGAATTCCAAAATATGCAACAATTAAGCATTCAACATGACAAACGAATAAACAGTTTAATTTCTGAAAATAAAGTATCAAACAAGTCCAAGAATCCCGCACCTGGTTACGACGAGCGTACCGCTTAGTTACGGATCAGGCGTCTCGAATTGCCTTGCAAATTCTTGCTCGACCGAGCTTACACCTATATTATACGTATACTTGGTTTAACATTGGTTCACTATTGGAAACATTTACTCGAGTTACATCAGGCTTACACCTTAATCAATTTCCTATCCTTTGGTACCAATCCGTTCAATTCCTGATTTCTTATTTACAACCTTTCAAATCACACCATTTACCTTAGGGTCCTTCATACCCTACACAATTATAATTAGGTAACCATTTAGTCACAGTTTCATTACTTTGGTTCTTGGTTCAATTCAATTTACCGTTTGGTTACCCCTAATTTGGTCAAAACCTCCAATCAGCCGTTAATTGTTCTAGAAATTCAAGATCAAAGGGTAACATTACTGATTATAAGTCTAATCGGTTGGATTAAACAGATCAATTCACGATTATACTCAATTTGGATTTTGACACGAAACCCTAGAAATTAAAATCCTCAAATTGGAAGGAAATCAGGAAAAAGATTGACAAATAACAAGCGAGGAGTGTAGAGGAACTAGTCCTCGAGCAATTCGAACACAAATCTCGAGTTTAAAATGAGAATCTGAGAAATCGAGAAAATTTGAGGTTTCGAAAGAAAGGAGAGAAAGAAATACCAAATAGGAGAGCTAGGAGAGATCCTCGGCTGCTTACTCGGTTCCAAACTCGATTTCTCGCAACAATCGGAAGTCTGAAAGAAACGGAAACTCACACGCTCTTTTTCTTCTCTCTTAGCCAAACATCACTTGAAAATGGGGAAAATGACGAAGTGGGAGAGAGAGAAGCTTTGATTTGGGTTTTAGGGTTAAAAATACCTTGAATGCGGATGCATCCATCCGCACTGCGGGTGGCTTGATCCGCACTCAGCACTTGGTCGTTTCAGAAAATGAATTTTAACACAGAAATCACACGCAGTGCGAGTGGCTTCACCCGTAGTGCGGGTCACTTCACCCACACTCGGTACTTGGTAAATTTTTTTTTGACAGAACTTCAGGAAAAGTTCGAGCGCAGTGCGGGTCAACCTCATCCGCGCCCAGTACTTAGCCGATTTCAGAAAATTCAGTTCAATACAGGAATTCATGAGTGCGACTGAACCCATCTGCAGTGCAGATCACTCACCCGCACTCAGTACTTAGTCAATTTTCAGAAAATTCAAATCAACACATGTTTGCATGAGTGCGAACGCACCCATCCACAGTGCGGGTCAACTCATCCGCACTCAGCCTATAAAATCTCAAAATCTCAAAATTTCAACGCGGTTTTGATTCATAATTAATTTACTTATTTAGAGGAACCTTAATTAAGGTTTAAACTTCTATTTTGTTAGCATGATTTATCGATTCTTGCCTTTAAATCATTTAAATTTAATTGTAAAAGTTTCGTAATGTAACACTTATACAGTTTACAAGGCAAGTTCAGACTTTCAAGTTGTCGAGATCAAATTTAAAAAAATTCTGAAAAAATAATAAAAAAATTTCAAAAACATAAAATTTGGTTTCCAAGCACATTATAGTATAGAGAACATATTGAGGGCTTTAAATTTGAACATTAAAAATACAAAAATAACTTATAAGTATATTCTCTCATATACTTACGGAAGTAGAGTAACCAATTTCATATATTTTTTATATATATAAAATAAAATATACCCTTAACTTTACGAAGGTCCTCCATAAATTGCAAAAAGAAATTAAATGAACGGAAAAACAAAATATTAGAGAGATGCTATGTGGCTCAATCATTCCGAAAAAAAAGTCCTCTTTTTTAGTTTAAATCAATTATATGTAAATACATACAGACAACGAATTTTTTTAGAAACCATTAAATAAAAAAAAATTACCAAACCAACTTGATTTGTTTAATTTTTATACAAACTATAAAAATTGAAATGGTATTTCGGATAATCCGGTATCCACAATTATCAAACCAACTTGATTGGCATCCGCAATTATCTGTATTTGTTTAATCTGAATTCAGATAATCTCTGGATACGGATCGAATACGGAGCAAATCCGTATCCGTTTACACCCCTATCTACAATTCTTTTGAGTTGAAAAGAAAAGAAAAGAAAAGAAAATATGGAGGAAAAAGTTAAATTTATTGCCTTCTAAAATGAAAGAAAGAATCTTGAAGAAAAATAAATAGAGAAATTAAATTTCCTTATTTTTATTCAATAACATCTTTGCACGCATAAAATTAAATCTCCAAGTATGATGTGAGTGCCCCTTTTTCTTCTATCTCCTCATTTCCCAATTGACTTTCTCTATCAAACTCGGCGGCACACCTAATTAATTAATTAATTAATTAATTAATTAAGTGAGATTTCTGTTTTGGTGAGTTTCTTTATTTTATACAAATCAGAAGAGTTCATTGGTGAAAGGGCATCTCTATGAGGTCTTGTTTTGTAGCAGCATAACACATAATTTTCATGTGCTGTGCTACAAATCTGTTGAGTTCATTTGTCACCAGGTTTTACGAGGGCAAAATCCATGCCTTATCAAGTGGTGAGGTTAATAGAGGTGATTTTATTGTAGGATTGTCGTCACTTTTTTTACCCGCAATAGGCGATGATATACAGCAATAGCCGCAGGAGATTTAATTGAGGCTGCTGAAATAAAATCAGGTGATCAGATTTAGGATCCCTGCCTTTCGGCTTTTGCTATTCGGCCTCGCTCGGCTTGTCAGATTATTCTCTACCAATAATATATTATATCAATATTTGTCACGTTGTTTGTAGTCTCTTTTGCAGCTGTGGGCATCATCGCATGGGGCCCGGAATTCAGATCCACTCAGATTTGTTGGAATAAATTCAGATTTTAAAGGGGAGAGAGCCTTTAAAGTTTAAATTCAGGAGAACAGGATATCGGGCTGAATCTGAGATTCAGTAGATTGATCCGAAAAATAATAATTAGGCTCAAATTAACTGTTCTATGGGTGTCAATTGTTATGGTATGGGTAAGATCGAGCTATATATTTACATATTCATAAACACTTAAATTAGTCTTAGCTATATTCATTTTTAATCTATTAAATATTAATTTATTCATACCATATTATTACAAGTCTGACTAGTATAACATCGGTGTTATATGACACTAATTTCAAAATTGATTAAATAGACTTCAAGCGACTAATTCAAACCGTTCAAACCGATTTACTTTATGAGTGATGGGTTTACACGCAATTTTTTTTATTATATATTTTCGAGTTATTTTAGTATCAAATCAAGCGGTAAAAATGTTGAAAAATAAATGTATTAAAAGTAACTTAATAACTCACACATTTGACTGCTTGACTTAATACTAAGTTCGAAAATTATAAATCTTGCATGTAAACGCACAACTAATGAAATAGATTGGTTTGAACAATTTGGATTCATCATTTGAAGTCGATTCGATAGATTTTGGAGTTGATGTTATATAGGCTAAAATAATACTAATGTTCTAGCCAAACTCTATTATTACTCATTAAAATAACAAATAATAAAACAATTAGCAATACAATAATTAGCAAATAAATTCGTAGTATATATAATTTAATTAAAAAATATAGCAATATAATACAATAAAAAATGCACGAGAAAATTTAGAAAGGGAGGGAGGAGAGAGTGAAACCTAACAGTCGTGGAGAAGAGAAGAAAGAAGGGGTCAAGAACAGGGATAGAGAGAATAAGAGAAAGATAAAGAAGGGGAGAGGCGTTGTGGATAAGAAAATTAACGGAGCGTTAGTTTTCATTTTCCGTTATGTTCCTCCTCACTACCGACCTGATCTTATGAAAAATACAAATCTAAAAGCTAATCTAACAATCTTGGAGTTTGTTGGATAAGTGCCATTTTCTAAACGTTTTGACTCTAGCCGAACTTTATATATATATATTAAATACATCATGAACCTAAGTCCTAATATCACAAAATATAAACAATTATAATATTATTTATCTCATTTATAATTTTTGATCTCATTATTTAAAAATAAATAAATTATTAATAAAAAATGCTAATAAATGTTGGATATATTAATTTTATATTAAATTAATAAACAAGAATTATATTAAATGCTCTATATATTAATTTTATTATAATTACTAATAAAAATACATAAAATGTAATATAAAAAATCTAATTATATTAATAATATTATATAGTTATAATATTATTAACTCATTTATAGTTTTCATCTCATATTTTAAAATAAATATATTATTGATAAAAAAATACTAATAAATGTTGGATATATTAATTTTGTCTTAAATTATTAATTAAATTTATATTAAATGTTTAATATATTATTTTTATCATAAATTACTAAATAAAAAATATATGATAATCTATAAATCAATCTAATAATAATAATAAAATTATATGTATAGATATAAAAGTTATTATGTATAATTTTATATAATCAATTACTACATAAGGTAATGGGTAAAAATTAGCTCATATTGTTATCCTTTTCTAGTAAGTTGATGAAATTTTTTGTTACAAATATTCATATCCATGACGAAAAATCTTATTAATATTCGCCTCATTGAATAAGGCACGAATCACATAGACAGTTAAATGGTATCATTGATGAATTCAGATTCCTCAGATACCTGAGGTGCAATAAGTAAATTGCACCTCAGTTCCTCAAGTACCGGGGATACAAACTCATCATTGAGACTCCCAAACTGTGAGATTTTTTTGTCCATAGAAAATATTAAAAAAGAAGAGATAGAAATAGAAAGAATATTTGTGATTCTTCATGAGTAAAAAGATTTGTATGGGCGAAACCAATCCAAAAGCCAGCCAATGTTAGAATAGGAATGGGAGACACCGTCTTAACGTACCCACTTCTGTTTTTTGTTTTTATTTTTTAGTAAACTACAAAATATTTTTAAGAAATAGATATAATTTTTCTATTATATATAAATTAATTTTTTTTTATAATTTAGTGAAGAATATTGAAAAAATTTAACATAATTGATTGTTAGAATCGGTGTCTCCATATCTTTTGTAACGCTGGATGTTTTTTGATTGGTACAAATCTTTTTACTCATAAAAAAAATACACATACTTTTTTTTTCTATTTCTTTCTCTTCTGTTTTAACATTTTCTATAGATAAAAACTTCTTTCAAACTGTATCTAAAGCTGTGCTCTAGAGAGAGATAGAAGCTTCTTTTGATGAAGGAATGGGACGAAGGGAAAGAGGAGAAGAACGTGGTCTGCCCACGTTGTTCATCCATTTCAGAAGAAGGTAACCAGAAAGGGAAGGAGAGGAAAGCACTATTGTGGTGAAAGAAAGATAGTGTACAAAATTCTGAAATTCGTAACCCCAAATCGAAGTGTAGATTTTACTGTACATAAAGAGAGGAACTGTACTCGGGCTCTTACTTCCTCTTCCTTCTCCTTTCTTTTTGTGCTGTGTTTGTAGGGGTATGCTTTAGAAACCGGTCACACAGAGGAAGGGGACGAGAGACGAAAGAAGGAAGTTAGAGCGCGTGTTACTCCCTCTACATCCTGAATTGTGGAGGATGAATTTCAGATCTTTGTACGTTGATTTTTCCCTGACACAGTGCAATTTTCTTTCCTCTCCTCTCCTCTCTGATCTCCTCATTTTTAAAACGAGTAAACGATACGGGCAACTCCAGTCTGAGAGTGTGTCCCCTTTTTTTTCTTTTAATGAATGATTTCTCCTCCTCATTGAAGCACACCCTAGAGCAAGATTTGATTGGAGGGCTGTGGGATAGTCTCTCTCTTCCTTCGTTAGCTCGGAAAGGACAAATAAAATTTAAAGGGAGCTACTTGATATATTATATTCGCTTCATCTCCTAAAGTAGGAAATAAATCTGCTGTGATTCTTTGGGATCGCAGGGACCCTGCAATTTCACATCTGCCCTTTTATTTATTTTGAGATTCGTGCAAAGAAAATAATTGCTTTTAAGATTCGTAGATTTCACAAAATAGACGGTGAGATTTGGAATTGCAGGTCCCTGTGATCCCAAAGAATCGCAGCAGATTTATTTCCCGTAAAGTAAACATCGAACCAACCCACTGGTCTATCTGGTCAACATCAATGAACGCGAAGGAAGGAAGAAAAGAAGGGTTGATATTGTAATTGTAGGAGTTGTTAATCGACGGTGCGATACAATAATGGCGAATGAGAGAGCTCCTCCTGGAAATTGAGAAAGGCAACACGAAATAATTTCAACTCTAGTCCTCCGGTCAGACAACCTACTGATTTCTCCTCAACTTCATTAAATTCCTGCAAACCTACCTGAATTTATTGCGTATTGCATTAACTACACATGGCCTTGCCTCCCCCACTCTAGAAAATTTTTTAGCTACAACCAATTTTAAACGATACCTTATTCCCTTTGTATTCAGCTTAATCACCAAAAATCTCAACCCAATCTCTGATTCTATACAAGCAATGGAGAGACTGTTCCCAAACTATGATCAACAGGCGCATCAGGGGTGTGTGTACCTTCCGAAAAATGCGACTCATGATTTCCTAGTTGAGGGTCTCAATAGAACTATAAAGGTAGGAGCTCTAGATTTTAACAGAAATGGAGGTGGCTCCGTCCAGGAGGTACAACGTTACCTGGCTAGACGATATGGAGGGCCAATAGACCAGTATAGACAGCGTCGCTGTTCACGCAATACCTATATGATACGGCTCTCTCCCAACCTTAACCGAGACCATGTAATAACCAATGCGAATCTGTGGGGCATACTGGTTGGATGGGAGATATCACCATGGAACATGGAACAGTGTGCCTTCTTACAACCAGGTGGATTTAAGGTATACATTAAAATCACCAATTTCCCTTATGAATTTTGGCACCCTTCCTTTGTTCAAATGGTAGTAGCACCATTCGGTGATGCAGCACAAATTGACAATGAAAACTTATGGGGAGAGGATGCAACAGAAATCAATGTCACAATCAACTGCTTAGATCCCAAAAGAATCCCACCCTCCTCATTTTTGCCATTTGGAGATGAATACTGGAAGGAGTGCTTCATTGAAGTTGTTGGATGGGAATACAATTATTCACCACCAGAGGAAGGGCGATATGACCCTGGTGAGGAGGAGAATGCCCAAGACTCGCTTATTGCAGCTCATGCGCGCATGAATCAGCTCCGAGAACAGCACAGGCGGAATCAAACCCAGTCTCCAGATAGCTCGCAATCTTCTTCTTCGGTTTAGGGTGGACCGACCCAAACCTTGAGCTATTTTGGTGCACAAGAACCAAACCCAGCCAAACGAACACTGTCAGAAAATGGTCACATGCTTAGCAACGTACACACATCACTGCTGCAAAACCAGCTCAAAAGCAACCCCTTTGCACCAGAAGAAAACTGGCAAAATGAAAGGAAAACACTTCCCCCTTCTAGTAAAACATGGGAGGTACTTTCAGAGAAAACAGATAGTATTTCCGTTAAGGTAGGGGAGGTTCCTGTCGTATGTGAACAAGTGCTCATCTCTACTCTCTATGTGGGTACGCATGCTATCAACAATTATATAAAAAGAGGTCAATGCAGTTTGACACATCAGCCTACACAAAGCAGGCCAGCCACTTTTAAAAACAGCTTAAGCAGAAAGTGCCAAACTCTCTTTAAGACCCTTCGCTGTAGGAAAGCAGGCCTGAAGCCCCACAAAAAGCCCTCTAAGAAAACATCCTCTTACAGCTGCAAAGTGATTAATTGCAAGCCCAACCACCCAAGTACTGGACTGCCAAAACAACCCATATATCACCACCCAAACAACCCACTCAATTACCACTCCAAAATCTCATTCTCTCTCATTCACACAACTTCCAAACAGCCCAATACCAACCTTAACACCACCATGGCAGCATCTGATGAGGAATTCATTGCACAATTCGAAGCATTGAGTTCTGGTCCCTCCAACAATGCACCTCCAATCCTCTCACAAAACTTTGTCCCAAGCCAAAATCTCAACCTTTGTGCAATTGTCAGAATCATCTCAAACCGTCTAGTCATTGAGAATCAGTTCTCATCCACAATGAGAAAGGCATGGGCGGTCCAGCCGGCCACAACAATCTCTATGGTAGAACGAAATGTATTTGTGGTACAGTTCACCAACGAAGAAGAGCTGACAAGGGTCATGCATAGGGGCACCTGGATTTATCGAGGGGACATAGTGGCAGTGAAGAGGGTCCTGAGCCAATCGGACCTCCGATCACCATGCATGAATAAAATTGAAGTCTGGACCCAGTGGCACAAAATACCACATGATACGATAACTAAAGAAGGCATTGAAGACCTGGCAAGGAATATTGGCACACCACTGACAGAGGTCAGTGAAGTCTTCTTGGGATTCAGCAAACATTATAGAGTCAAACTGGAGATTGATGTTGATGCCTCTCTGAAAGACATACAACAGGTAACACATCCATACCTTGGCACACTATCTCTATATATAGTGTATGAGAGACTTTGCAAGTTATGCCTATATTGTGCAAAGATCGGTCATGACCACCTAAACTGCCCTGACCGTACCAGAATGGAACAGCTCAAGAGAGACTCGAGGTATAGAGACAGACCGGGCATGAAAGAAAGTACCAAATTGAGGGTAGGTCCTTGGATTAATGACTCCAGCCTTATTCCAAAGAATACTGATGTAGACACCAACCCCATGCACACCCCTGCCAACAACAGTACCATTCCACCACACCCCACATACACCAACAACTCCACTCCCAACCCGATAGCCCAAACCACACATCCTTCAAAAGAGACCATACGGTACCGAAGGCATCATACAACAAACACGGCCACAATAGACTTGAACCTGATAACAGACCCCAATACTAGTCATGCTTCCCATTCAAGAACAAGGCAAATAATTAATGATCTAGAGGCAAATGAGAACCAGCAACCTAAGAAGAAACGGGTTATGGCGGCGAGCCCAAAATTGCCCCCAAGTCAAATATGAATCTACTCTCATGGAATTGCCGGGGTGCCGGAGGGCCCCGGAAAAGACAATTCCTAAATGATCTCCTTCGGTCAACAAGAGCTGAAATCGTATTTATTGTAGAAACAAAAAGCTCTTCCCAAAAATCAAATAACTACATCTCTCATGTACCCCTCTCAAACTATGTATATGTACCCTCTCAAGGCCGATCCGGCGGCTTATGGCTGCTGTGGAGCCAAAACACTCATGTTAGGCTTATTCGGAAGACAAGGTACTACATATATGCACAAATCCGACCACCCGACAAACCACCATGGACCCTAGTGGGGGTCTACGGTGACCCATCACACTCACAAAACAGTACACTATGGCAAGAAATAAAGGAAATCATAGAAAAAGAAAAAACAGTATGTCTTATGGGAGATTTCAATACTGTGACAATGCAGTATGAGAAATATGGAGGCAACAATGACCTAAACAGTAGCAGCCGCGGTTTTAGGCAACTTTTGCTTGAAATAGAGCTGATTGATCTCGGGTATAAGGGCCCAGCGTATACCTGGACGAACAAACAACATGCATCAGATGCAATTCATCAGGGTTTGGATCGGGTACTGGTGACAAATGCTTGGTTTCAGTTGTATCAACATGCCTACGTTAATCACCTACCCCGTATCAGATCTGATCACACACCGATTCTCTTGCGAACTCAAGACAGACAGGCAACAAAGAGGAAGTTTCGGGTTGAAAGTTGGTGGTTTGGAGCAAATGGGTTTGAGGAGGCTTGCTTAACAGGTTGGCAAAAAGAACATCAAGGCTCATGGGAGGAAAAGACTAAACAAATGAAGATATCCATCAAGGAATGGGCATTAAATATCCAATCTCCCCAAAACCGCCTGATAAGTCTTAAAAAAGCCATCCTTCAACACCAATCACTCCACCCATCAATGCAAAACCTAACGGTAGAAGAGAACCTGCTAAGAGAATACTATAAGACTGAGGAGGAACTGGCCTTGTATTGGCAACAATGTGCAAAGGTCCAATGGCAAGTACAAGGGGACAGAAACACTGCTTTTTTCCAAGCAGCAGAAACCCATAGAAGGAGGTATAACACCATTACCCACATCCAAACACCGGAGGGACAATAGTGTCCAGTCACTCTCAAATCAGACAAACATTGGTAAATTTCTTCAAGAGTATTTACTGCCCGCCTCAAATAACTGAACCCCCAAACTCAACCCTTTTCTTTGAAAACCTCTCTGACCTAAACTTCAAGAAAATCCCAGAATCAGCCCATATTGCTCTTATCGCAGGCCCTTCAGAAATGGAGATAAAGGCTGCACTTGATGACATGGGTCCAGATAAATCCCCTGGACCCGACGGAATTAGTGCAAGATTATTGCAAAGGTACTGGGCTGTTTTTAAGGAGGATCTGACAAAAACCATTCGAGAGGCTTTTAGTTCAGCATACGTACCAGCGGAGTGGTTGCCAAGCTATATAACTTTGATCTCGAAAACAGAAGAAGCGGTCCAACCGAAGGATTATAGGCCAATTACAGTCGGTAATATCACCTACAGGCTACTAATGAAGATAGTGGCAAGGAGGCTTCAGATTCACATGAAAGAGATCATTTCTATAGAACAGACCGCCTTTTTAAAAGGTAGACACATATCTGACAACACTATTTTGGCACGAGAAATCATACTCTCCTTCCAAACCCGAACATATGGGGATCAGTCCTTCATGCTCAAGGCGGATGTCAACAAAGCCTTCGACACGGTGCAATGACACTTTGTTTATGCGGCAATGAAAGCCGTCAATATGCCACAGCAGCTCATTTGGTTGGTTAAGAATTGCTTGGAAGCTAGTAGAGTGACTATTCTAATCAATGGCATGGGGGATGGTTTTCTTAAACCGACACGGGGGCTCCGACAGGGATGTCCATTGTCTCCTTACCTCTTCATATTGGTAATGAAATTCCTAACCAAGGGACTGCAATTGGCACAACAGAGAGGTACAATTCGAGGGATCAGATTAGCGAGATCAGCTCCAATTATTACGCATGCAATGTACGCAGATGATCTGGTATTAATGGGTGAGGCAACTGTGCAAGAGGTCAATGAGCTAAAGCGTATCCTAGGTGAGTTTGAAACACATACGGGGTTGCGGATCAACCCTGACAAATCCACCTTGTGGTTCAGCAACCAATGCAGTGAGGAATGTCAGATAGAGATCCAAGAATCCCTACGAGCGGCACTAGCAAAAGACAACGAGAAATATTTGGGGGTCTATGTGGGGCCGGCACAGAATGCATTGACCAACAATTCGCTACTAGACAGGTTCTATTCTAGGCTCTTTGGATGGAAAATGCACATGCTTTCTTACGCAGGACGCCTCACACTAATCAAGTATGTACTCATATCTTTACCAGTATACCATATGTCCATATCTCTACTGCCAAAACAAACAACAAAGGCTATCACAGCTTTGATTCGCAAATTTCTTTGGGGAAAGATAGGTAGAGATAGGTATTTGGCACTTATTGGGTGGCATAAGATATGTTGCAAAAAGGAGGAGGGTGGACTAGACATACGTGATTTGGAGCAATTCAATAAGGCTCTGTTACTTAAGCTTGTCTGGCAGTTGGCAGAGAACAAAGACCGGTTATGGGTCAAAGTCATGCGAGCGAAATACTTTCCCAAAGGGGGTTTTTGGGCGGTTAAAAATTTGAAAGGATGTAGTCAATTATGGAGGACGGTACAAAACCTCAAGGTGTTTTTCATGGGACAGACGGAATGGCTCATAGAGGACAGCATAGGGGTACCGGCATTGAACCAACCGTGGTTTCCAGGATGGGAAATCCAACGCATCAATACCAACCAACAACGTGATGTCACTGTGGCCATGCTCTATGACAGTAATGAGGGCACGTGGAGGTAAGGTCTGATTGAGGAACTCATGGGAAACCAAGCATTGCAGCACATACAAGAATTCGCACGACCACCGAAAGAGCATGCAACTTTCAAGGATAAACTGATATGGACACCAAGCAAGGGCGGGGTTTACACTTCAAAAGAAGGATATGAGATTCTCAGACAGCAGACTACACAACCGCCTGTTTATGAAGAGAATACAATGGTTGCATTTAGGAAAGTGTGGGCATGGAAGGGGCTGCTGCCACGGGTCCAAACTTTTCTTTGGAGAGCAATACATGGTGGTTTACCAACAGCCACTGTATTGCACTCTAGGATAAGAGCAATCAGCCCAACTTGTCAAAGATGTAATGCTGAAAATGAATTTCTAATGCACCTTTTCTTCTTCTGTGATGTAGCACGTGTGACCTGGTACGCTTCCTCTTTTGCTCCAAGAGTAGACAACCTGCCTCTTGATTTCACTAAGGCACTGCTGGATATCACACAAAATCTGGCAGATGAACAGGTAGTTGAATTCTGCAACATGTTGTGGAACCTTTGGAAGAGCAGAAATGAAGAACTCTTTGCAGGCAAGAAACCAGAACCTCGAGGAATCATAAGAAGGACAAGGACAATGACAATGACAATGTCAGTGCGAGACCCACCTGAACAGACCCCACCAGCAGCTATACTGGTACAAATCCCAGCAGGGGCAAGAACGGTACTGATAGATGCATCGTGGGAGCCTACAAGCAGGTCAGGTATTAGGGTTATGTTGTTTGATGGGATAGGGAACCTTGACAATGTTGTGTGCTGCAAAATGGATGCATTTGACCCGTTCCATGCCGAAGCCCATGCACTCCTCATTGCATTGCAACTGGTACAAGTAGACGAGCACTTCACAGAGAGGAGAACATCAATCTTCTCGGATTGTAAACTTCTGGTACAAGCTGTACATGAACAGGAGGGAGACAACATACCATCTTGGAGAGCTCGAAGCACTGTACATCAATGCATTATTGAATGGAGAAAGGTCAACCACACAACACAACTGCATCATGTGAAGAGGGAGGCATTGACACAACCTCACAGACTTGCAAATGGAATTAGAAATGCAACAACTGAGATGAATGCACTACAATTAGTTAATCACTTAGGAATTGAGAGACACCTCTTGAATGAGTTTTTTAGAGTGTTCTCTTAGACTAAGGCAAGTAGGAATAGATTAATGTAACTTAGGAGGTAGTTAGGCATGCCAGTTAAAAGGCTGCACTGTAATGTAAGAATCTTTTCAATTCAATAAATCGTACCTACGGATTTTTTCTCAAAAAAAAAAAAAAAAAAAAAACATCAGTGAACGCAAATCTTATTTATATTATCAAAAATTACAGCGTAAAAGTTGCACGCACAAGACATTTTAAAATTGACACATTCTCTTTTATGAAAATAAATCTGCTGCAATTCCAAAAGAATTGTAGGTTCCTGTTATTTCAAAATTTTTTTTTTTTTGAAATACACCAATTTCAATAGAAATTGTTTTTATGCACAAATAGCAAAATAAATGAAACATTAAATTCGAAAGAACATCGCTTTCATTTCTATTTCTTATTCAAAAGAAAACGACTAATCAAAATTCAAAAGCTGTTGGTGAATGGTGAGGGATCATGGGTGTGGCTTCGGCGCAGCCTCTATCCGGCATCATTTTTTTTTTTTTCAATGGAAATTTTTTATTTAATGAATGAAATTTGTTACAAATCAGATGTGACTTCCCAATTACTTAAGAAATTTATTATTTTTCCGTAAAATTCATACCTTTTTTTTATATATATATAATAAACACAAGACACGCGACAACTTTTAATCAGACAACATTTGATTTGGTCAATTGTTTAAGATATTAGTACTCTAAAAGATCTACTAAGAATAATTCCAATCTATCAAATCATGCTGTTACTCGAGCAATAAATTTTAAGAAAAATTCAATTGTAATTTGTTGTTAATTTTTTTGAGTGAGTCTACGATAATATGCATATTACGGATTGACTCGCTCTATGGACTCATATATATGTATTTAAAGTTAAAACAGTTGACATGAACCGTTCAATATGATCTTCATATGAACATATATTTGCAAATCAAATTTAACATTTTTATATTTCTTTTGCTATTTTTTTAGACATGTAGAAATCACTTAATTTAAAATTCTAGACCATTTACAAAAAAATATTAAATTTTGTCTGTAAGTACATAATTTTCATATGAAGATCATGTTTGACAGTTCAGATCAACTATTTGACCTTTAAAAATAGAGACATATCTATAGCACGAGTCAATCTGTAACATGCATAAATTACCAAAATTTTACTTTTTTTTTATTACTAAGTTTTTAATATTACAAGATATTTCTCTCATTCAGATTTTAAATTTATAACCTCCTACACATAGATCTTTGCCACTGAATTAAAAACTGTTTCTTAAGACATTTGCCTTTGCCCCTAGAATTTAGATCTTTTGTGATTACTGTACTTGATATTGTCTTCAAGAAAGATAGTCGTACAGACCCATTCATAGTTTCACACTGTTCCTTCTTTCATCATTATTTTATAAGGAGTTTGTTGAAATATTTTAAGATTAGTTTATCAGATTATATTATAACTCTCCTAACATTCACATTCAAACCAAATATCAAACAGAGTTCCATTTACCACTTTACCAATATACTTTTCAAATTGGATAATTAAATGCCAAGTCCAAGATTTATTTTTCTTATCAGTATTATTCCTTGCATAATTTATCCATGCATGTGAGATGTGACCAAGTCTAGTCAAGAATGAAAACACGCATCATGGGACCCATACCTCTACATCTCAATTATTTAAACCAGTCACAAATTATCACCACATGTCTCTCCTCCTTGTTTCAAACTATCATTTCTTCTTCCCTCTTCACAACTCAACAAGACTACCTCACCTCCTCTCTTACAAATCTTTTTCTAATTCAATACATCTCCTGAAATCTGCTCACAAACCAGTATGCAGTTGAGATGGCCCCAGAATATCATCTTTATTATCCTCTTTCTATTTCTCTCCAGCAAGTTCCCTGGAGGTATCTCTCAGACGATACCTCCAGCCCCACCTGTCGGCGTACCACCATCTGTCAGTGTACCACCAATGCCCAATGGTGATTTTCAGAAAATTGAAAACCAGCTCATGAGCCTTACTGACTCGATAACGAATACTCTTGCTGACAAGTTCAGTTTCTGCGTTGCTGACCCGTAAGATATGCCTCCTCTGATATTTCTTTTTCTTCATTTTGGCAATGGGTTTTGAATGTTTCAATTTTGCTTTTTTTTTTTTTTTTTTTTTTTTTTTTTTTTTTTTTTTTTCTTTTATTTTTTTTCTTTTATTTTTTTTCTTTTATTTTTTTTCTTGATTCGGTTATATACTTTGTATGTATATATATATATGTCCTTTTTTCTCCTTTATTCATGTATTAATTATTTGTTTGTAGAGAGAAGGATTTCTATGAGACATTCAATTTTACAGATTTGCAGTTCGCGAGTGATTGTCTCGTTAAGACTAATGGTATACGCTTCTCTTTTATCTCTTCCTTTTTAGTATTTCCTTTTTAGTTTGTGGACCGCAGAATTGTCAAGTCCGGTTCTTCTGTGACAACTTCTTTGGTACTTTTTGTGGAGCGAGTTGCTTCCGTTGTACTCAATATGTTATATTGGACTGTCATATAATTGTGCAGTTTCCACGGTTCAGTTAGATGATACTAATTTTTAATCATTTATGTAATAAATATCTTCTATGCCGCCCGTAACGGCATAAAAAGTTCTGACCATTTGAAAGACCCCCCACTTGTATCTAGTTGTTTTTAAATGCTCGATAAAGACTGATTTAGTTATTAGGTAGATTTGTTTAATCATGAATTCCCAAGTGGACTATTTATTGCTGAGATGCCTAAAATGTTTGTTGATTATTAAGGGTCCATGCTTGGTTTATGTCCATCATATAAACTCTTAGTTAGAAATTAACAAATAGGAAACAAAATGTAAAATAGTTTGGAAAGGTTAATTATACTAAAATTACAAAAATATCAAAGTACTTTAGTCTTGGTCTGAATAGTAAAAAAATCTACTCTTCCCTCAGTATGTATCAGTGTTCTAAATAGCGCGCTATAGCGTTTTTTTCCCATAAAAACTATGACACTATGTCCAAATAGTGCCGCTATTTGGGTATAGCGCAATTTTTTTAACCCAGCCGTTATAACGCGATAAACGTTATTTAAATCATTGGTATGTATATATTGTGAACTTGACTAGTATAAAATTATTGGATGAACAGGAGATTTAGGTGGGCGGATATGCACAAAATCCGAGATCAAGTTCTACTTCGGTTTATTTAATGGCGGGCAAGTGTCAGCATTTGTAAAACCAAACAAGAACTGCAACCTGACCTTGTGGCCTTCAGGCTGTGACCCAGGATGGGCGTGTAGTGTGAGGCCGGAGGAAATTCTGACAGTGGCAAATGATCCAAACTACGACAAGGTCATCCCTGCTCGAACCGACAACTGCCAGCCCTGTTGCGAGGGATTTTTCTGCCCTGGTGGCCTAACATGCATGATTCGTAAGTAATTAAATAGATTGTAATAATTTTTTGTGTTTGTGATTGTTTGCATTGATACACACTTATTAGGTTCAGTACCAGTATGTTCAAAATGATAATAATTGATGCCAGTACCTGAATTGACTGGCTTTTTACCCAGTTTGCATGGTACCAGCCTTAGTGCCTTACCAGACTTATTTCATCTTATAACCAAAGTTATGTTCATTTAAAAGAGTAAAAGCTGCTATGTGCCACTTAATTTATGTTCTCTTATTACTGTTAAATTGTTGAATATATGATTAATTTTACATTATTGTTGTGGCTTTCAGCTTGTCCATTAGGTGCATATTGTCCTGTTGCGGATATAAATGCGACAACAGGCGTCTGTGACCCGTAAGACAACTTAAACTTTTCTCCACTTATAAACATTTCTTTTTCCACCTGTATTAATAACTAATAATTTATCTTACAATAAATTAATCTGCAGTTATGGTTACAAGGTGCCAATGGGAAATGGCAGCAGTTCATGTGGAGCTGCTAACTTGTGGGCAGATGTTGGCACCACGGAATCGATTTTTTGTCCACCTGGTTCCTTTTGCCCCAGTACCATTGAGAAATTGAACTGTACTGATGGGTACTTTTCTTTCCCCATATCTAGATTTTCAAATTTGATTTTACTTAAGAACTTCTAGTAATATAGATTGCCTTAGCTCTTTGTTATGTTGTTTCTCATTTTTGTAAATTAATAAGTTTGTTTTTCTTTCTTATTTTTCAGGCATTTTTGCAGGTTGGGGTCAATTTCTCCAAGCAGTAAGTTGTCTTATGTAATTTGAGTAATAGAAACAATTGCAAATCAACTTATTTTATAAGAACTAAGAGAATCGTATAGGAGCAAATTGTTCTAATCCAGAAAAACCTTGCAGAATGCCTTTTCAAAAGCTCATGCGATCCAAACCAAGAGAATCAGAATATTTTATATGCTGGCATCTTTTTGATGGTATGTCATCATTCAGATAATTGTTTCTTTTTTGATGTTTCATACTTCCAGCTCAAACACTAAGCCAAATTATCTTGACATGTTATTGTAATCACCTACCAAATATATGTATGTATTTTTCTCAAACCCCTCATGGATTTGCTTTACATGTACTTTTTATTACAGGTTGCGATGACCGTGCTGCTTCTAATTTTCTATAATTTCTCTGGAATTTATCTGAAAATACGTCAAAGGAGACAAGCCAAGTCAAGAGAAACAGCTTCTGAAAGAGCAAAAGAAACTGTTCAGGCTCGTCAGAGGTGGAGAACTGCAAGAGAGGTTGCTAAAAGAAATATTGCTCGGCTCTCAACTCAGATTTCCCGCACCATTTCTCACAGGAGAATATCCGTAGGATATCATGAACCTAAGGAGGAGCCAGCAACGCTTCTCAGCAATACGATTGAATTGTCAGATGCATCTACCTCAACGATTGAGAAGGAACATTTCACCAATATTTATGATAATGATGAAATGATAATTGAGGTTGAAAATAATATCAATAATAAGGAGAACAAAGGAAAGGAGGAACCACCAAAAAAGAAGCACCACCGGCAGACTCGTACCCAAATTTTCCAAAATGCATACATTGAAATAGAAAAAGAAAAGGCATTCCAGCAACAAAACAAGAACACGACTTTTTCTGAGGTATTTACACAGGCAACTAAAGAAAAAGTGATGAAAAGGCCTTTGCTTGAGGTTGCGTTCAAAGATTTGACTCTAACTTTAGGAAAGAAAAAACTTTTAAGGTCTATAACGGGTAAACTTATCCCCGGTAAGGTCACAGCTGTCATGGGCCCATCTGGTGCAGGGAAAACAACGTTTCTGAATGCAGTGGCAGGAAAGGTTGTTGCTGGTTGCAAGGTCTCGGGTTCAGTATTGGTCAATGGCAAAGTCGGGAATATACGTTCTTACAAGAAGATTATTGGTTTTGTGCCTCAAGATGATATTGTTCATGGTGACTTAACAGTCGAAGAGAATCTTTGGTTCAGTGCAAGATGCAGGTACACCAAAATAAAATAAAAAGAAATGTTTGAAAGTCCAGTACTGTTAGTATGCAAGTATCTAAGTTAACTAGTTTATTGCATTTGTAGGTTGTCAGCAAGCATGTCAGAGGAGAACAAAATCCTGGTAGTTGAAAGAGTGATTGAATCCTTAGGCCTCCAAGGCATCAGAAGTTCCCTGGTGGGTACAGTTGAAAAACGGGGGATATCAGGCGGCCAGAGGAAGCGGGTCAATGTTGGGCTAGAGATGGTGATGGAGCCGTCTCTTTTAATATTGGATGAACCTACATCTGGTTTGGACAGTTCTTCATCCCAGTTGCTCTTGCGTGCTCTCCGGCGTGAAGCTCTTGAAGGGGTGAACATTGCTGCAGTCATCCATCAGCCCAGGTTCGTAGTCAAATTTATTTCGATGGAAATTAATGGCAACACGGAGTAATAATAAGAATTAGTGTAAATAAGATTAGAACTTAGTTCTGCCCTGATCCTCATGTAAACCCTCAATTTGAATTCAAGAAGATGAGATAAATATAAATATAAATAATTAGATCAAACTGATGATTCACTGGCATTGTCTCACCATCCATATGTAGTTGAAGCAGGATGATTGGGAAATGGATTCTGGCTAGTACACTATTAGTTCCAGTGGGTATTGGAGAATGGAAATAAAATAAATTAAAAAGGTCATTTCTATTATCAAAATCAAGCAGGATACAAAAACATAATTTAAGTAGTATGAGAAACACCAAACCAAATAAAGTATCAAGGTCTAGTTGAATTTTCTGTTCAAGTGATGTAATTCTAAAACATCCATTTCTTTTATCTCCTCTGCAGCTATACATTGTACAGGATGTTTGATGACATCATATTTCTGGCTAAAGGAGGTTTAACAGTATACCATGGATCAATTGAGAGAGTAGAAGGGTACTTCTCCTTGCTAGGATTAAACGTACCAGATCGAATGAACCCCCCAGATTATTTCATTGATGTGTTAGAAGGAATAGTTAAGTCAAATGCACATATTGATATCAAACACCTTCCTCTCCAATGGATCTTGCACAATGGGTATGACGTACCGAAAGACATGGAAGGGGATCTGGAGGAAATGAACGGTTCCAATAGAAGCAGCGAGCTTGGCTCTATGAGATCAGAATCTGGGGAGTCTGTTACAGATGAAGTCTGGGCTAATGCCAGATATTCTCAAAATGATGATACAATACATAAGAAGGGTATTTTCAAGAAATCAAATGATTTGACTAATAGAAAAACACTTGGCGTCCTGAAGCAATATAGATACTATTTGGGAAGGTAATATTTTATTCATATTAGTGCTCATATTTGTACATTTCGTACATCTTCTTTACTGTATTTATAAATTATAATAACAGGAACTAACAAATTTATGTTTGTATACCAGAGTTGTGAAGCAACGCCTACGGGATGGTCAAGGGCAAGGAATTGATTACTTAATACTGTGTCTTGCTGGTACATGCTTAGGCATGATTGCTAGACTCAAAGACACGAATTTTGGCATACCCGGATATGTTTACACGATAATTGCTATATGTAAGTTCTAATTTTTGACTTTGTTAATTATTTACCCCATTTTATAAGGACTTGAATCAGAAACCTGGATAATCAGATGATAGAATACTTCTTTGGACATAAACAGTGAATATTATAATAGGACCATTTCTGATGCTTTTAAGCAGTAAGAAATATTCAAGTGAACTTTTAGTTGAATTTTATCACAAACCCAAGTTTGCAAATAAGAAAGTTTGACTTATCATAATTTTGTTCCCTCAAACTTTTACTTTTGACAGCTCTTCTCTGTAAGATTGCGGCATTGAAGTCATTTTCACAGGACCAGTTGCAGTACTGGAGAGAGAGGGCATCTGGCATGAGTTCTCTTGCCTATTTCTTAGCAAAGGACACAGTTGATCATTTCAACGTTATTGTAAAGCCTGTGGTGTATCTTTCCATGTTTTATTTCTTCAACAATCCAAGATCGACCTTTCTCGATAACTTTGCAGTTATGGTTGCACTTGTGTATTGTGTGACTGGTGTCGGTTACACCTTTGCTATATGTTTCAAACCAGCATCTGCGCAATTGGTAAGATAATACTTTCCATGAATATGCTTCTTTCTTTTACTTAGTTTAGTTTAATATAACAGTGAATATCAATTATCAGAAAATGAAAAAATTATTGACTTGGAAAAATGCAGTTCCAGTAGTTATGCGACCATGAATTTATAATAATGCTTGCAACAAATTAATTTATTAAAAATCTATCAAAGTGTTCCTTCTATATCTAATTTCTTTTGATTTTAAAAAAACCATTCTGATATATTTTTCAGTGGTCTGCTCTGCTTCCTGTTGTGTTAACCTTGCTACCAACGCAAGGCAGTACTCCAAAATGGGTAGCTGATTTATGCTACCCAAAATGGGCTCTTGAAGGATTCGTCATTGCAAACGCAAAAAGGTCTTCATATATTTCTTTCTTTTACTAGTCACACAGATATTGTAATTCTTCCAAAATTATTCTACATTATATATTGAACTCTGCTGATCTTTGTTTCTCTTTATTGATGACAGTTACTCCGGTGTATGGCTGATAACTAGATGCGCAATACTGTTTAAATACGACTATAATATTAACCACTGGTATCTTTGTCTGACGGTGCTCTTTCTCTATGGCTTGTTATTCCGGATCATTGCCTTCATTTGCTTGATCCTACTACAGAAGAAATGATGTGATTGATTATTAATTCGGTCCTCAGTTGTACATCCTTCATCCCTTCTATTGTTAGTTAGACGACATGTATATATTGGTCGATGTTTAGTCCAATTTGATTTGGCATGATGCCGTATAGTTTTTACTTTGTAAATTACAGAGAGGAAAGAACGTAACATTTGTTTCTAAAAAAAATGAAACACAGCGGGGTATGTGTGTGTGTGTGTGTGTGTTTTTCTTTATTCATTCTTTTTAGAATAAGAAAGGTATGAATGACCAACCATAGAATTTTCATATTAATGAAATTTTGAGCTCTGTATCCTTACATTAAAAAACCAAGGAATACTCTTTTATCCCGTAGGATTTTTCCAACCTAAAATTTCGTCCTTGTATATTGAGTGGCAAAGAAGAATTACATTTTTTTTATGTTGAGGAGTGATATCTGTTGATTTTCTGTATGGAGGAGACAGCCTTTTTTGTGTATATTTTTCTGTTATATATTTTTAGAAGAGAGAAGGTTGACCTTTTATATGGTCTATTTCCTATTGTATCGTTGGTACCCAATATTGATACCTAATGGTAACTTCATTTAATTTTCCTAACTTACACTTTTATCCTTTTTTCTATTTTACATTTTTATCTTTCTATTATTTAATTATTCTCAACACTCCCACTCAAACTAGGATTATAGATATTGAGTAATCCTAGCTTGCTTGTGATTTTCTTCAAACGATTTTGGATCGAATCATTTAGTGAAAACATCTGCTAGTTGATTCTCACTTCGAACAAATAGTGTTTCTATTTCCTTGGCTTGAACCTTTTCTCGAATAAAATGACAATCGACTTCTATATATTTGGTCCATTCATGAAACACGGGATTTGATGCAATGTGATGTGTCGAATTGTTATCAAAATACATTTTCATGGGTTGATCAAAGTTAATTATCATGTCTTTGAGCAATTGTTTGAGCCATATCAATTCACTTGCGGTTGATGCCATGGCTCGATACTTTACTTCCGTGCTTGATCATGCCACGATATTTTGCTTCTTCCTTTTTCATGTGACTAGATTTCCACTTACAAATATGCAAAAACTAGTGGATTTTCTATCAAAGCTACTGGTCCAATCTACATCGGAATAGTCACATATTGTGTTAGAGTTATTATTCTTCATTCATATGCCTTTTCCGGAATTTCCTTTTCAATATCTCAAAATTCTATTTATGGCCTCTAAATGTGGTGTTCTTAGTGAATGCATAAATTTACTAATTTGACTTACAGAAAATAAAATATCCGGATGGATTACCGTGAGATAAATTAATTTTCCTATAAGTCTTTGAAATTGATTTATATCTTTTAAAGGTTCACCATCTTCGGTATATAGTTTATACTTATTATCTGTAGGTGTAGAGGGTCGGTTTACAACCTAATTTACTGATTTCTTTTAACAAATTCAAGGTATATTTTTCTCCTGAAATTAAAAGGCCTTTGTTTGAAAAAACTACTTCTATTTCTAGAAAATATTTTGAATATCCTAAATCTTTAATAACAAAATTTTATTTTAATTGGGATTTAATTTTTTTAATTACTTCTAAATTATTTCTGGAAATTATTAAATCATTTACGTATACTAGCACAAGAGTTGTATTTTTTCCTTGATTTTTTGTAAATAATGAATGGTCGGCATTGCTAATTTTAAAATTATAAGAAATTAAATAAGAGCTAAGTTTGTCATACCATGCTTGTGGAGATTGCTTCAATCCATATATTGATTTGTTTAACCAATAAACAAGGTCAGTATTTTTTGTTCTTTTACATAACCCGGTGGTAGAGTCAAATAAATCTCTTCCTTAAGTATTCCTTGAAGAAATGCATTTTTTGTTGTTCGTACAATAATCTTTTACGTCTATTTGACTAATTTGCAAAAACATATAATTATTGAATTTTACGATTTCTTCTATTTTGAGATTATGTAGGTCCAAGAAGAATAAGAACTACAGTATAACATGCTTGGACTGAAGAAATCACGAAGACCTTTATCAAGAATATAAATTGTAAAATCAGAAACTTGGTAAAGTATGTGAGAGGTTGATTAAAATGGGATAAAGCGTTGTGAACGTTTTCAAAACGTTGTAACGTTTTACATTGGTCTGAAACAATAAACTGATCAAAAGAGAAACATTTTTACAGCGTTATAACGTTATACAAACGTTGTAACGTTTTACAAACGTTATAACGTTTATACAACGTTGCAACGCTTATAAATCGTTGTAACGTTTATAAATCGTTATAACGTTTCAAGGAGATTTAAACTTCAAATAACTTCTATTTTGATCAAGTTTTTATAGGTTAAAACGTTGTGACGTTTTATAAAACGTTGGTAACGTTTTACTAAGCTGTCAGAGATTTAAAACCCTAAAATCGCATTTGAATAAAACGTTGTAACGTTTAATAAAACGTTGGTAACGTTTTATGTCAAACAGCTCATTTTTGAGCTGCCACTATAAATAGACTGAAGGGATCACTTTTAGATCCATCTCAGCCGACCCTAATCATTTTAAAAGCGATTTTCTGAGAGCTTAGCCTACTCCATTGTTGTGAGAGCTTAAAACTTCAAAATCCCTCAAGCAACCTCAAACCTACTTCACTAATCTTGATCTAGATTAGGTTAGAGTAATCTATTGAGTGTTTCTCTTGTGTTCTAGACAATTGAGACCTTGTTCTCATCTCTTTGAGTTGGCCGTTTGACTTCCCGCTTGGTGTGTAAGGGCTCAACGGTTCACAAGTTGTAATCCTTTCGTATTGGGTAATAGAAAGGCGCACCACTCAAGGTTGCGAAGCCCCGGAGACGTAGGCCTTTGTTTTGCCGAACTCCGTTAACATCCCGCGTGTCAAATTTCTCTAAACTCATCTATTTAATTTCAATTGCAATTTAATTTCAGTTTTTGAGCAATTAGAGGTGCCCCTAAGTGCAACATTTTTAACGTTCATTTGGTATAGGTTCCAACCATTTTTTTCGGCAATGGAGAATAAAACCCTAACAATATTCATTTTTGCAACCGGTGCAAAAGTTTCATTGTAATCTATACCATAGGTTTGTATAAATCATTTCGCCACTAAACTTGTCTTATACCGTTCTATGATACCATCACAATTATATTTAATTTTGTAAACTCATTTCCACCCAACAGATTTTTTATTTTTTGGAAATGGAACAATTACCTATGTTTCATTTTTTTTCTAGAGCTTTTAGCTCTTCTTTCATGGCTTTATTCCAAGTTGGTTTTTGAATGGCCTTTTGGTAATTTTTCGGTTCTACTTCTTTTTCTATAGTAGTAAGGAAAGCTTGGTATGAAGGCGAAATTTTATTGTATGAAATAAAATTTTGTATGGGATATTGAACGGTATGGGTTACATAATCTCTAAGTCTAATAGAGGGTTGTGACATTCTAGATGTTCGTCTAGGTCCAGAATTATTTTCTACTTCAATTTTATTTATGTTATTGCTATTTTCATCTATTTCTTCTTCATGATCACTTGTATCATTTTTATTTTGAACAAGATCTTAGTTTTCAAAGTAGGGTATCATGGAGTTAATTTTTCCATTTTGACAAGACACTTGAATTTCTTCCCCTTTTTTGAAATACGGCTCATTTTCAAAAAAATATAACATTCCTAGAAATAAATATCTTTTTGTTAATAGGATCATAGCACTTGTACCCCTTTTTGAAAGATGAGTATTCTAAAAAATTAGTTTATGTTGATACATAATCTAGTTATCTTTTCTTTTAATATTTTTAAAACTTGTACATCAAAATATTTTTAAGTGATTGAAAGTAATTTTTGTTGGTAGAGAATTTATAGTAGAATTTATTTTCTAGTTTTGAGCTTGATAATCTATTAATCAAATGTGTAGTATAAAATATGGTATCTGACCGATATATTTTAAGGGACATTACTTTGAAACATTATTATTCTTGTCATTTCTAATAAGTGTCTATTTTTACTTTCCGATGCTTCTTTTTGCTCGGGTGTATTAATGCAAGTGGTTTGATATATAATTTCTTTTTCTTTAAAGAAATTTACAAAAAAATTGTTTATAAATTCTGTCCCATTATCCGATCTAAATATTTTTAGTTTGGCATTAAATTGATTTTCTATGATATAAAAAAATTCTTTGAAGTTGTTAAAAACTTTATTTTTTTATTTTAGTAAATATAACCAAGTGATTCTTGAAAAATCGTCGATAAAAGTAACAAAATATTTAAATCTGTTATACGATTCAATTGGGGCCAGTCCCCATATATCCGAATAAATCAAATCAAACAAACTTTACTTTTACTAATAGAATTAGAAAAAATGAAGTTTTATTAGTTTGGCCAACTTGCAAACTTCACAATTAGTACAATTTAAATTTTTACAATTCAAAATATAATTTTAAATCTTGTCGGAGAGATACCCAAATCTTTTATGCCAAAGACCAATAGCAATGGATTTAGTGGAAGTACAAAGGTAATTTTTTGGATTAAAAAAATAATATCCATTTTCAAGAAATCCTTCACCAATCTTCGTTCCGATTTCTTAGTCCTAAAATACAACATTTTTGCAAGAGAAAATTATGTCACAATTTAACTCTTGTGTTAATTTTTGTATCGGAAGTTGGTTTATAGGAAATGTATTCAAATATAATACATTAAGAATTTGGTTGTTACAAAAATTACTTTCGCCTATACCATTTACTTCAGCCTTCATACCATTAGCTACCAAGACATATGGGTTATTTTTTGTCATGTATAAATTTGTTAATAATTTTTGGTTACTAAACATATGATTAATGGCTCCACTGTCAATAATTATTTTATCTAACAAATTTAAATTTTTTGAGTGTGAAGAGATACCAAAAAAAGAAGGGTTTTGTTTAGCTAGCAACACATATATCTACTGGAGGAGTGACTGCAGTTGATCACTAAAGACTGTTGACCCGTTTCCACTTGGACCTGACCCACCAGTGAAAAAACCAGCCCCAGACTCAGTTGGACCCAAGGTTAATACAGGCTTAGATCCAGTTTGTGTGGAGAAGCTCCCACGGGACTCTCCCCCACATGGTTCTCTTCCCTTCTCTGTTTTTTTCCCGTTCTAGTCTGTTCTTCCTCCAGTGTCACTCCTTCCCTTCCACTATTTCGATTTTAGATGGGGATGTAGAAACCAGCATTTCTCATGTGTATGCCTCTCCTTTTTACAGTTCGTGCATCTCTTGATTTCATTGTGATTTGGGTATTTTTGGGAACTAGGTTTTTTTTGTCGAAATTAGGGAAATTAGATTTTTTGGCTGTGATGAAGCGGTGGGTCTCATGTCATTCGTCAGTTATGACTTGTGGACTACCCATGGCCTCTCTTCTACTTCTTGTTGAATCATGTTTTTGATTTGCGAATAGGAAGAAAGGGGGATTGTATTCATGATATGAGTTTGTACGACCTCATAACTAGGGATTTAATCCCACACGGTACTCAAATATGTCATCTTATTCTTCTCGTTTTTTTATTACAGCCAAGTCAGTGGTTTGTGGCCGATATGATCGAAGCTCCTTTTTTTTATTTATTTTGAAGAGCACCAAGGTATTCTATATGTTTTCTCTCGCTTTGTTTTTCTTGCTAAATTTCTTGTTTGAGTTGGTAAATACGTGAGTAATTATTTTCTTGACCGTACATGGCTTTCATGGCTTGCCATAACTCGAAAGCTGTGTCAGCGAGGAGAAATAGCTTTGAAATGGATGGCTTTATAGAATTCGTGAGCCACGTTATGATGTTGTCATTTTGAGTTCTCCATTTCTTTATTGCCTTTTTTTCCGCTTTGGTCAGCAAATCTGGGTTTGCGACTTGAGGCTCTTTGTTTTCTCCCGTGATGTATTCTCGCATCTCTCGACCACTAAGCGCTCTCGCTATAGCCTTTGCTTATGTAAGATAATTTCTGCCATTGAGCAAGGTATTTGTAAGCTTGGAGGTATTGTTGGTAGCATCATGTTACCCCTCTTGAGCCATTTTGCTCTTTGCTGATTTTTCTTTTTGTGTATTTTTGTTTATATTGTGAATATCAGCTCAATGGTAAGGAATGATTTTTGCGGTCACAGAACTCAGAGCGCTGATACCATGTTGATTTTTTTGTATGGAGATGCAAATTTGAGGAGACAAAGCCTTTTTTTTTTGTATATTTCTATATGTTTACAAGAGAGGAGGTTGACCTTTTATATATGTTCTATTTCCTATTGTACAGTTGGTATCCAATATTGATACCTAGCTGTAACTTCATTTAATTTTCCTAATTTACATTTTTACCCTTTTTCTTATTTTACATTTCTATCCTTCTATTATTCAATTATTCTCGACAATATATAATTGCATATTTTTTATATTTTGATAAAAATGGATTTAATATCCACCGATTAATCCCACCACAAACCAAGAGTTGAGTGATAACTGCATTATGTGTACTTATTATTTGTATTTAAAAATATTTATATTTAATAGTAATAATTATACGTTAAATTATTATTATGATTAAAAGTTTGAACGTTACATTTTATTTATTTGCCGAAGTAAATTTGAATATTCTTATTATAATTTTTCAGAAAGAGAAAATTAGTAAATACTTTGATTTTGTTAGATGTAAACACGTGTTGTTTCATATATAAAGAAGATACATGTTAAGCATATTAACTTCAGGTGCATATATATAATGGGTTGTCGAAATTAGAGTACATTTTTTTTTTTTTGGGAAAATTTAGCACTACTATAAAAAAACACTTTTATACCGGTTGCAATCACGTTATGTCATTTGGTTCCTTACCGATGCTTATCGACCATATATAAAAGGTGTATACATTGTCATCTGCTCAATATGTAATATGCATTAATTACCAAAACGTTACTTTTTTTTTAATTTTACTATTTTTTTTTAAGTAAAAGTTAGAAGTCAAACTACTAACTATTTAATATTTACAAGCCATTCTTTCCATTTATATTTTGAATCTATAACCTCTTATAGAGATATCTTTGCCACTAGATCAAAAACTAATTTTTAAGATATTTGCCTTTTTCTCAAAGACCTAACAAATCTGGTTCCCTTCTATACATGCTCTACAAAAATTTCACCAGACAGGTCAAATTATATAGAGATGGCATAGTTCCAGAATTTTCTCATGTTCATCGGCATACAAGATGATGCATGACAACAGGGAGAGGTATTCAGTAAATATCAAGATATGGAAAATTAAAACACCGCGCGCGCAAGGTAAAAATCTTTCTTTGGTTAGCCGTACAGGATAAAATCCTTATGCAAGAGGTTTTTGGAAAGGAGAGGGTGAACGATATATATATATGATCAGGTTGTAAACCATGGAACCAAACATTGCTAGAAATCAGATATCACATTTTGTGGGAATGCCCTTTTGCAAAGAGATTCTGGAGAGGCTTTATGCTACAAATGAATGTAACAATTAACAACATCTCGGACTCGATCACTGAGGTCTGGTGGAATGCTAGACTAGCATTGGGATTGGTACAAAGGAAGTCTTGGGACTCGTCTTAGGCAGCAGGACTCTGGTCACTCTGGAAAGAGCGAATCTCGAGAATTTTCGCAGACAAAGTCCAAGCTGCCAAGCGTGTTAATAAATGAAGCGACAATGGATGTACACAATTGGTTGGCATTTGAGTAAGAAGTTAATGACCACCGGGACGAAGGATATGGAGAGAACTAGGATAGAGATGTAAATAGCTAGTGCTTTCCTTACATGTGTAGATCTATATATGATTTGTAGGACTGTAAAACTTTTCTTATAAATCAAATTGTTGGAGCTTTTTGCTTACAACCTTCAAAAAAAAAAGAAAAAGAAAGATATTTTCCTTTGCCACTGGAATTTAGATCTTTTGTGATTCCTGTACTTGATCTTGTCTTCAAGAAAGATAGTCGTACGCACAGACTTATTCATAGTTTCACATTGTTCCTTGTTTCATAATTTTATAAAGAGTTCGTTGGAATATTTTCAGATTAGTTTATTAGATTATACTATAACTCTGTTAACATTCAAAACCAAATATAAAACAGAGTAAACAATCGACTATTCTATTTACCACTTCTCCAATCTACTTTTCAACTTGGATAAATTTATGCTAAGTCCAAGATTTATTTTTCTTATCAGTATTCCTTTCATTGAATAATTTATCCATGTGAGATGTGACCAAGACTAGTCAAGAATGAAAACACGCACCATGGGACCCATACCTCTCAATTATTTAAACCTAGGGTGTAAACGGATCGGAATTACCTAAACTATCCATCTGGATCCGAATTCAAAAAATTACCTAAACTATCCGATCTGTATCCGTATCTGTATCCATATTAGTATCCGAAAAATTATAAACGGATAAGGATACGGTAAGATTTTTAATTATCCATATATCCGGCCGTTTACACTTTTAGACCACAACAAATGTGCTATATGTTTGTAATTGATTTATTAAATTGCATATTGTACCAATATTTTATTAAATTGCATATAGATATATATTTTGATAAATAATATAACACTATGACATAATTAATGACTAATATTTTAATAATATGATAAATATTTTATAACCAATAAGCTAATTATAAAAAAGATCTGTATTAGTCCAATATCCGATTTATATCCGTAACGTTTAATATCCAATCCATATCCGAGACTATCCGTATCCGTATCTGAAAAATTATAATGGATACGGATATGGTAAGACCACTATCCGATCCGTATCCGATCGTTTACACCCCTATTTAAACCAGTCACAAATCACCAAATTTCTCTCCTTGTTTCAAACTATCCTTTCTTCTTCCCTCCTCACAACTCAACAAGACTACCTCAGCTCCTCTCTAACAAATCTTTTTCTAATTCAATACATCTCCTGAAATCTGCTCACAAACCAGTATGCAGTTGAGATGGCCTCAGAATATCATCTTTATTATCCTCTTTCTATTTCTCTCCAGGAAGCTCCCTAGAGGTATCTCTCAGACGACACCTCCAGCACCACCTGTCAGCGTACCACCATCTGTCAGTGTACCACCAATGGCCAATGATGATTTTCAGAAAATTGAAAACCAGCTCATGAAACTTGTAACTGACTCGATAACGAAAACTCTTGCTGACAAGTTCAGTTTCTGTGTTGCTGACCCGTAAGACATGCCTCCTTTGATATTTCTTTTTCTTCATTTTGGCAATGGGTTTTGAATGTTTCAATTTTGCTTATTTTTTCTTTTACTTGATTTGGTTATATACATTTTTTTTTGAAAGTGGTGTAAAAACACTTGTTTCATTAGAAACAAATTTGTCCATACAAACAAAAGTCAAACACTAGTTATTATTACAACAGATCTCTAGTTGTGTAGCAACTTTTCTCTATCTAAACCAGCAAGCCATAAGCACATATTTGTTAAGGGAACAAAATACAAAATGTTTTTAAGCACAAATATAATAGAAGGATCTAAGGGGCTGCTGAGGTACTAGCATAATTTGAAGAACTGGATTGAGTAATAGGGTCTGAAGCAAGAAAGGCAACATCTATCGCATCATACTTGGCCCTGTCTCGGAGATAATCAGAGAGGTCTGACCCCTCTAGTCCATAACATGGTTCTTCCTTGGAATCCCAAGTATTGTCTCCCTTCTTTGATGTATCGGTCGCCGATAGAATTATAAGACTGCCTACTTGATTTAAAAGTGACACATTCATTGGGAGGATTAAGGTTAATTTAAAATAAGTATCATCTTGCCTAGTTTTACACCAGAAGGAAGGGAAATAATAGAGCTACCAATGGTTTTAATAGATGGAATTGTTGAGTTATTAAAACAGATTTTGTTCCTATATAACCAAAAATTTCAAAGTGTTGCTGCTCTAATTAATTCTATAAGAAGAGTATCTTTAAGAGGAATACAAGCATCTAAGTACCATAAATTTGAAACAATAGTATAATCAAAAGTGAAATCATTGTGATTGGCAATCCAAGACCAAATAGCAGTTGCGAATGAGCATGTGACAATAAGTGATCAGTTGTTTCTGTGAGACCACAGAAGGGAGATTCGGTTATATACTTTGTATGTATATCCTTTTTCCTTATTTATTCATGTATTAATTATTTGTTTTGTAGAGAGAAGGATTTCAATGAAACATTCCATTTTACAGATTCGCAGTTTGTGAGTGACTGTCTCGTTAAGACTAATGGTACACGGCTCTCTTTTATCTATTTCTTTTTAGTATTTTCTTAAAGCACCAGAGTATACGAATATGAGTAGATATTTGTGGGCTGCAGAATTGTCAAGTCCAGTTCTTCTGTCACAACTCTGGTACTTTTTGTGGAGCAAGTTGCTTCAGTTGTACTCAATATGTTGCATTGGACTGTCATATAATTGTGCAGTTTCCACGGTTCTGTTAGATGATCCTAATTTTTAATCATTTATGTAATAAAGATTCTCTATGTCATAAGGTGATAAAAAAATCTGACCATTTCAAAGGTGTCTGACTTTGATTAATTAGTTTTAAATGCTTGATAAAGAATGATTTAGTTATTAGATAGATTTGTTTAATTATGAATTCCCAAGTGGAGTATTTATTGGTAAGAGATGCCTAAAATGTTTGTTTATTATTATGGGTCTATGCTTAGTTTATGTCCATCATAGTAACTCTTAGCAAGTAATTAACAAATAGGAAACGAAATGTAAAATAGTTTGGAAAGGTTAATTCAACTAAAATTACAAAAATATTAAAATTAATACTTTATTCTTGGTCTGAATAGTAAAAAAATCTACTCTTCCCTCAGTATGTATTGTGAACTTGACACAAGTATAAAATTATTGGATGAACAGGAGATTTAGGTGGGCGTATATGCACAAAATCTGAGATCAAGTCCTACTTCATCAGTTTATTTAATGGCGGGAAAGTGTCAACATTTGTAAAACCAAACAAGAACTGCAATCTGACCTTGTGGCCTTCAGGCTGTGACCCAGGATGGGCGTGTAGTGTGAGGCCGGAGGAAATTCTGACCGTGGCAAATGATCCAGACTACTACAAGGTCATCCCTGCTCGAACCGACAACTGCCAGCCCTGTTGCGAGGGATTTTTCTGCCCTGGTGGCCTAACATGCATGATCCGTAAGTAATTAAATACATTATAATAATTTTTTGTGTTTGTGATTGTTTGCATTGATACACACTTATCAGGTTCAGTATCAGTATGTTCAAAATGATAATAATTGATGCCAGTACCTGAATTCACTGGCTTATTACCCAGTTTGCATGGTACCAACCTTAGTGCCTTACCAGACTTATTTCATCTTATAACCAAAGTTATGTTCATTTAAGAGTAAAAGCTGCTATGTGCCACTTATAATTTATGTTCTCTTATTACTGTTAAATTGTTGAATATATGATTAATTTTATGTTATTTTTGTGGCTTTCAGCTTGTCCATTAGGTGCATATTGTCCTGTTGCAGATTTAAATGCGACAACAGGTGTCTGTGACCCGTAAGACAACTTAAACTTTTCTCAATTTAGAAACATTTCTTTTTCCACCTGTATTAATAACTAATAATTTATCTTGCAATAAAATAACCTGCAGATATGGTTACAAGGTGCCAATGGGAAATGGCAGCAGGTCATGTGGGGCTGCTAACTTGTGGGCAGATGTTGGCACCACAGAATCATTTTTCTGTCCACCTGGTTCCTATTGCCCAAGTACCATTCAGAAATTGAACTGTACTCATGGGTACTTTTCTTTCCCCATATATATGTTTTCAAATTTGATTTTATTGAAGAACTTCTAGTAATATAGATTGTGTTAGCCATTTGTTACGTTGTTTCTCATTTTTGTAAATTAATAAGTTCGTTTTTCTTGCTTATTTTTCAGGCATTTTTGCAGGTTGGGGTCAATTTCTCCAAGCAGTAAGTTGTTTTATGTAATTTGAGTAATAGAAACAATTGCAAATCATTTTTTTTAGAAGAACGAAGCGACTCGTATAAAAGCAAATTGTTCTAATCCAGATCGAAAAACCTTGCAGAATGCGTTCTCAAAAGCTCATGCAATCCAAACCAAGAGCACGAGAACATTTTCCTACTTGGTGTCTTTTTGATGGTATGTCATCATTCAATGTATATTTCCTGGGTGATAATTTTCTTTTTTAATATTTCATACTTCCAGCTCAAACACTAAGCCGAATTATGTTGATATGTTACTGTAATCACATAGCACATATATGTATTATTCTCAAATCCCTCATTGATTTTGTTTACATGTACTTTTCATTACAGGTTGTGATGACCGTACTGCTCCTAATTTTCTATAAATTCTCTGGAATTTTTCTGAAAATACGTGAAAGGAGACAAGCCAAGTCAAGAGAAACAGCTGCTGAAAGAGCAAAAGAAACTGTTCAGGCTCGTCAGAGGTGGAAAACTGCAAGAGAGGTTGCTAGAAATATTGCTCAGCTCTCAACTCAGCTTTCCCGCACCATGTCTTGCAGGAGAGTCTCCATAGGATACGATGAACCCAAGGAGGAGCCAGCAACGCTTCTCAGCAATACGATTGAATTGCCAGATGCATCTGCCTCAACGACTAAGAAGGAGCATTTCACCAATATTTATGATAATGATAAAATCCTAATTGATGTTGAAAATAATATCAGTAATAAGGAGAACAAAGGGGATGAGGAAACACCAAAAAAGAAGCACCACCGGCAAACTCGTACCCAAATTTTCCATAATGCATACATTGAAATAGAAAAAGAAAAGGCCATCCAGCAACAAAACAAGAACACCACCTTTTCTGAGGTATTTTCACAGGCAATTAAAGAAAAAGTGATGAAACGGCCTTTGCTTGAAGTTGCGTTCAAAGATTTAACTCTAACTTTAGGGAAGAAAAAACTTTTAAGGTGTATAACGGGTAAACTTATCCCTGGTAAGGTCACAGCTGTCATGGGCCCATCTGGTGCAGGAAAAACAACATTTTTGAATGCAGTGGCAGGAAATGTTGTTGCTGGTTGCAAGGTCTCGGGTTCAGTATTGGTCAATGGCAAAGTCGGGAATATACGTTCTTACAAGAAGATTATTGGTTTTGTGCCTCAAGATGATATTGTTCATGGCGACTTAACAGTCGAAGAGAATCTTTGGTTCAGTGCAAGATGCAGGTACACCAAAATAAAATACAAAGAAATATTTAAAAGTTGATCTGGTACTGTTAGTATGCAAATATCGAAGTTAAGTATGTTTATTGCATTTGTAGGTTGTCAGCAAGCATGTTGGAGGAGAACAAAATCTTGGTGGTCGAAAGAGTAATTGAATCCTTGGGCCTCCAAGGCATCAGAAGTTCCCTGGTGGGTACAGTTGAAAAACGAGGGATATCAGGCGGCCAGAGGAAGCGGGTCAATGTTGGGCTGGAGATGGTGATGGAGCCGTCTCTTTTAATACTTGACGAACCTACATCTGGTTTGGACAGTTCTTCATCTCAGTTGCTCTTGAGTGCTCTCCGGCGTGAAGCTCTTGAAGGGGTGAACATTGCTGCAGTCATACATCAGCCCAGGTTCGTAGTCAAATTTATTTCGATGGAAATTAATGGCAACACGGAGTAATAATAAGAATTAGTGTAAATAAGATTAGAACTTAGTTCTGCCTTGATCCTCATGTAAACCCTCAATTTGAATCCAAGAAGATGAGATAATTATAAATATAAATAATTAGATAGAATTTGCAGTTGGTCTAGTGACAAAGACACATGGGTCATGGGTTCAAAAAGTAGATGAAGGATATCCTTTGTTGTAAAACATCAATTTCTAATCTTATTGGAGAATGGAAATATAATAAATTAAAAAGGTCGTTTCTATTATCAAAATCAAGCAGGATACAAAAATATAATTTTAGTATTATGAGAAACACCAAACCAAATAAGTATCAAGGTCTTGTTGAATTTTCTCTTCAAGTGATGTAATTCTAAAACATCCATTTTTTTTATCTCCTCTGCAGCTATACCTTGTACAGGATGTTTGATGACATCATATTTCTGGCTAAAGGGGGTTTAACAGTATACCATGGATCAATTGACAAAGTAGAAGGGTACTTCTCCATGCTAGGATTTAACGTACCAGATCGAATGAACCCCCCAGATTATTTCATTGATGTGTTAGAAGGAATAGTTAAGTCAAAAGCACAGATTGATATCAAACACCTTCCTCTCCAATGGATCTTGCACAATGGGTATGACATACCGAAAGACATGCAAAGAGATCTGGAGGAAATGAGCGGTTCAAGTAGAAACAGTGAGCTGGGCTCTATGAGATCAGAATCTGGGGAGTCTGTTACAGATGAAGTCTGGGCTAATGCCAGATATTCTCGAAATGATGATACAGTACATAAGAAGGGCTTTTTCAAGAAATCAAATGATTTGACTAATAGGAAAACACTTGGTGTCCTGAAGCAGTATAGATACTATTTGGGAAGGTAATATTTTATTCATATTAGTGCTCATATTTGTACATTTTGTAGATATCAGGAACTAACTGTTGAATAAATGATTCAAACTTAGATAATTTCTGTTATTAGAGAAATGAGTGAAGGGCTGTGAGTAAATTTACGTTTATTAGGGTTGTCTTTGTTTATTTAAATTGCTAATTTAGGCGCACTCTATTTTGTAACTGTTTGTTAAGTGAAGGGTTGTAACTCTTCAGGAGTTGGATCTATTCTGCTTTATATATAGCAGTTAGATAATAGACTATTGGTATCTCCTTTTCAAATACATAATATTGAACTTTGTCTGCTTCTCTTATTTCCTCTCTAAATATTCCAACATTCTGGTATCAGAGCAAGGTTAGAACCATGAATCAATCTACCATTCCTCAATTTGATGGAGAGAATTACAATTTCTGGTGTATCAAGATGAAAATGCTGCTTAAGTCTCATGGGTTATGGGACATAGTTGAGGCTGGTTTGACGGGAACTGATCAAGAAAATGTTAAGAAGGATTCAAGGGCGATGTGCTTTATTCAACAAGGTGTTAGCGATGCAGTCTTTCCCAAAATCGCAGCAGCAGAAAATGCCAACGAAGCCTGGACGAATCTGTCTACTTCGTTTGAAGGGAACACTCGGGTAAAGGGGATGAAACTTCAGGGATTGAGAAGGGATTTTGAGACACTGCAGATGAAGCCTGAAGAGAACATCCAAATTTTTCTTACAAAGGTGCAGGATGTGGTGAATCAAATGAAGGTATATGGTGATACGGTGTCAGATCAGACGGTGGTTTCCAAAGTGTTGAGAAGTCTAAATCCTGATTTTGATCATGTTGTCGCTGCGATTGAGGAATCCAAAGATTTAGCAAATTATTCATTCATAGAACTTACAGGATCTCTACAGACACATGAATCTAGATTAAAGAAAAGGGAAGAATCGGTTGGAGAACAAGCCTTTTATGTAAGAGGAGAAGTTGTGAGAGGAAGAGGAAGAAGCAGGGGTAGTTTTGCTAGAGGGAGAAGAGGCAGGGGATCGAGTTCGAGAGGGGGAAGCACCACTGGAGAATCGAATTCCAGAGGGGGAAGGAATATTGATTCGTCAGATTGTGACTCATCCGATGAGTTTAAGAAAGCAGTTAGGTGTTATAACTGCAATAAGATGGGACATTACAAATCTGAATGTCAAGAGCCAAGTAAACGGGTGGTGCGTTGCTATTATTGTAACAAACTGGGGCATCTTCAATCTCAGTGTTACACCAAAAAAAGAGAAGAAGGTCAGGCAAGTTTCGCCCAGGAGAATGAAGAGGAGTATGAGGAGACAGATGATGCACTTTTCATGGCTTACACCAGTCACAAAATTGATCCAAGCACGATTTGGTTTCTGGACAGCGGGTGCTCAAATCACATGACAGGGCATAAGGAGCAGTTTGTTACTCTTGATGAATCCTTTAAGCATCAAGTGAAACTTGGAGATAATAAGATGATTCAAGTAGAAGGTAAAGGGACAGTATCTGTTCTTACAGCAACTGGTATGAAAAATCTTCAAAACGTGTATTTCATTCCAAAATTGTCACAAAACTTGTTGAGTATTGGGCAATTGACTGATAACGGTTATTTCGTTGTATTTGATGGTAAAACCTGTACCATAAAAGAGAAGACAAGTGACCAGTTAATTGTAAAAGTATAAATGGCTGCAAACAAATTGTTTCCTCTAGAAATGACCACTGTAATGGATCGGGCATTAATTGCAAAGGGGACGAAGATCTCTGATCTGTGGCATCAGAGATATGGGCATTTAAATGAGTCAAGTTTGAAGTTATTGGGTCATAAAGAGATGGTCTATGGTATTCCTGCGATTGATGAAGTAGAATTTTGTGAGGGATGTGTGTATGGAAAACAATCCAGAATACCATTTCCAAAGAATCAAAGTAGAAAGACTGAGAACATTCTTGAGGTTGTGCATACCGACTTATGCGGGCCAATGAAGACTACATCTTTAGGTGGCAGTAAGTATTTCTTATTGTTCACTGATGATTTTAGTAGGAGAAGTTGGATTTATTTTCTTAAGGCCAAATCTGAAACATTCAATGTGTTCAAGAAGTTTAAAGCTTTGGTTGAAAAACAATCAGGCAGCAGTATAAAAGTTCTAAGATCTGATAGGGGAGGGGAGTTTACTTCAAGAGAGTTCAATGAATTTTGTGAAGTAGAAGGGATACACCATGAGCTGACCACACCGTATACACCGCAACAAAACGGTGTAGCAGAAAGAAAGAATAGAACAGTAGTTGAAATGGGAAGGAGTTTGATGAAACACAAGAAGCTGCCTAATCAATTTTGGGCTGAAGCTGTAGGAACAGCAGTTCATATACTGAACCGATCACCAACCAAGGCAGTGAGTGAAGTTACTCCATTGGAAGCTTGGTCTGGAAAGAAACCCGATGTAAGTTATTTTAGAGTATTCGGTTGTATAGCTTATGGGTTCATTGATGATCACATGAGAAGTAAACTTGATGACAAAACTCTAAAACAAATCTTTATTGGATACAGTGAGCAGTCAAAAGGGTACAGGTTATATGATCCTGTAAGTGGAAAGGTTACAGTGAATAGAAATGTTGTTTTTGATGAAGGGTCATGTTGGGATTTGGATGAGAAGAAAGAAGCGGTAGCTGCTGAAAAAGAAACTGTTACAGTTACTGACAGTGAATTAATAGAAGATGAAAGTGATAGGAGTGAAGAGCAGGAGATATTGGATAGAAATGAAGTTGTAGAAACTCCTCTGAAAACTTATACCAGGAGGGGGAGAGATGTGCGGCTCACAAACAGGAAGACAAAAGCACTAACAGACTTGTATGAATCAACACAAGTAATGTTAGTGGCTGATCCGACATGTTTTGAAGAAGCAGCTATGAAGGACGAGTGGAAAGTAGCCATGAAGGATGAGATTGCAGCAATAGAGAAGAACAAAACTTGGAGATTGGTAAGATTACCGGAAGGAAAAAATGTAATTGGGGTGAAATGGGTGTACAAAACTAAAGTAGGACCAGAGGGTGAAATACTGAAGCATAAGGCTAGACTTGTGGTGCGAGGGTACACTCAAGAGCAGGGAGTTGATTTTGATGAGACGTTTTCTCCTGTGGCACGATTTGAAACCATAAGAACTCTTTTGGCAATTGCAGCACATTCAAAACTGACAGTGTATCAATTTGATGTAAAATCAGCCTTTTTAAATGGGGAATTGAAGGAGGATGTTTACATAGAGCAGCCAAAGGGGTTTGAAGTTCATGGGAAAAAGGAGCATGTATACAAATTGAATAAGGCTTTGTATGGATTAAAACAGGCCCCACGAGCATGGTACAGTAAAATTGATAGTCACTTTCTTGAAACTGGTTTTGAAAGGAGCAATAGTGAACCTAATCTTTACATAAAGAAGAATGGTGGAAATGAACTGCTAATTGTGTGTCTTTATGTAGATGACATGATCTACATGGGAACAAATCAGAGTTTAGTTGATCAGTTTAAAGAGAGTATGAAAAAGAAGTTTGAGATGACTGACTTAGGAAGGATGAAATATTTCTTGGGTTTGGAAGTGATTCAAGATGACAAGGGCATTTTTGTCTCACAAAAGAAATATGCCTGTGACCTTTTAAGAAGATTTCAGATGGAGAACTGTCAGGCAATGAGTACACCCATGAACGCAAAAGAAAAATTAGTCAAGGAGGATGGAAGTGCATGAGCTGATGGTGTGAGATATAGAAGTATGGTGGGTGGCTTAATTTATCTTACTCACACAAGACCTGATATTTCGTTTTCAGTTGGAGTTGTATCAAGATTTATGCACAATCCAACAAAACACCATATGGGAGCAGCGAAGAGAATTCTGAGGTACATTTCTGGAACAACTGAGTATGAGGTGTGGTACGATAGGAAGAGTACAGGAAAGTTGTCTGGGTACAGTGACAGTGATTGGGCAGGGTGTTATGAAGATATGAAGAGTACATCTGGTTACTTGTTCTGTTTGGGGTTAAGTCCTGTCAGCTGGAAATCAAAGAAACAGCCAACAGTAGCGCTTTCCTCAACAGAAGCGGAGTATGTAGCAGTATGTACAGCAGCTTGTCAAGGGGTATGGCTCAGTAGAATTTTGAAAGATGTTGAGAAGCAACAGGAAGGATCAGTAGTGATTAAATGCGACAACAAATCAACAATAGCTATGTGCAAAAATCCGACGTATCACGGTAGATCAAAGCACATTGATATTAAACTTCATTTCATCAGGGAGTTAGTCACAAATAACACTATTGAATTGGAATATGTGCCCACTGCTGACCAGAAAGCTGATATTCTGACCAAGGCGTTACCAGCAGCTGATTTTCTAGCTATGCGCAGGAAGATAGGAGTAACCAAGTTTGAATCAAGAGGGGGTGTTGAATAAATGATTCAAACTTAGATAATTTCTGTTATTAGAGAAATGAGTGAAGGGCTGTGAGTAAATTTACGTTTATTAGGGTTGTCTTTGTTTATTTAAATTGCTAATTTAGGCGCACTCTATTTTGTAACTGTTTGTTAAGTGAAGGGTTGTAACTCTTCAGGAGTTGGATCTATTCTGCTTTATATATAGCAGTTAGATAATAGACTATTGGTATCTCCTTTTCAAATACATAATATTGAACTTTGTCTGCTTCTCTTATTTCCTCTCTAAATATTCCAACACTAACAAGTTTATGTTTGTATAACAGAGTTGTGAAGCAACGCCTACGGGATGGTCAAGGGCAAGGAATTGATTACTTAATACTGTGTCTTGCTGGTACATGCTTAGGCACAATTGCTAGACTCGAAGACACGAATTTCGGCATACCCGCATACGTTTACACGATAATTGCTATATGTAAGTTCTAATTTTTGACTTTGTTACTTATTACCCCATTTTATGAGGACTTGAATCAGAAACCTTGATATCAGATGATTAAATACTTCTTTGGACATAAACAGTGAATATTATAATAGGACCATTAATTTCTGCTGTTTTTAGGCACTAAAAAATATTCAAGTGAGCTTTTAGTTGAATTTTATCACGAAGTTTGACTTATCATAAATGTTTTCCCTGAAACTTTTACTTTTGACAGCTCTTCTCTGTAAGATTGCGGCATTGAAGTCATTTTCACAGGATCAGTTGCAGTACTGGAGAGAGAGGGCATCTGGCATGAGTTCTCTTGCCTATTTCTTAGCAAAGGACACAGTTGATCATTTCAACACTATTGTAAAGCCTGTGCTGTATCTTTCCATGTTTTATTTCTACAACAATCCAAGATCGACGTTTCTCGATAACTTTGCAGTTTTGGTTGCACTTGTGTATTGTGTGACTGGTGTCGGTTACACCTTTGCTATATGTTTCAAACCAGCATCTGCGCAATTGGTAAGACAATACCTTACATGAATATGCTTCTTTCTTAACTTAATTTTGTTTAAGATAACAGTGAATATAAATTATCAGAAAATGAAAAAATTATTGACTTTGGTAAATTCAGTTCCAGTAGTTATGTGACCATGAATTTATAATAATGCTTGCAACAAATTAATTTATTAAAAATATATCAAAGTGTTCCTTCTATTTCTAATTTCTTTTGATTATAAAAAAAAAAAAATTCTGATATATTTTTCAGTGGTCTGCTCTGCTTCCTGTTGTGTTAACCTTGCTACCAACGCAAGGTAGTACTCCGAAATTCGTAGCTGATTTATGCTACCCAAAATGGGCTCTTGAAGGATTCGTCCTTGCAAACGCAAAAAGGTCTTCATATATTTGTTTCTTTTACTAGTCATACAGATGTTGTAGCTCTTCCAAAATTATTCTACATTATATATTGAACTCTACTGATCTTCGTTTCTCTTTATTGATGACAGTTACTCCCGGGTATGGCTGATAACTAGATGCGCGATACTGTTTAAATACAAATATAATATCAACCACTGGGCTCTCTGTCTGATGGTGCTCTTTCTCTATGGTCTGTTATTCCGGATCATTGCCTTCATTTGCTTGATCCTACTACAGAAGAAATGATGATTCGGTCCTCAGTTCTACATCCCTCATCCCTTCTATTGTTAGTTAATGACATGTATATATTGTTGGATTGTAATCGAGCGTTGAGCATATATGTAATATAATTATGAATTGTATATGCTATCGTATATGGTTGTCACAATTAAAGTGATTTAATATGGAATTAAGATATTAGACAATTTATGATCTATGTATTCAATAGAATGTGGTCCATAAATGTGTAGAACAATTTGAGCAAAGATCAAATCATTGATGAACTGATTCTGAGATTTACATATTCAGAAAACAACTTCCCAGAGCTCAATGTGGATGCACTCCGTACTTAAATGATTTCAGAGAACTTCATAACAACACAGGAAAAAAAAAATCCAAGAGTAGTATGGACACACTCAACCCTAGTGCAGATGCACTTAAGCCACAGTTTTATATTTGGAAATCTAGGCTAAAGGAAAAGCAGTTATTGGAGGTGCGATTGCACGGATTTTGATGAGACTGCACATGCAGTGCCAGATGTGTAACACGATATAAGAATGGGTCCCCAAGACACAAGATAACAGACATAACTCAGATTTCTAAAGAGAAGTTATTTTATACAGAATTTGAGTGCCTTCTCCCTTCTTCCAACATTAAAGAACTGAGAGGAGAAATCCATCATAAAATTTGGAGATGATTTCCTAAGGGTTATATCTTGTTGCTTTGGAATACCTATTCTATGATTCAACCAAAAGGGTGAGAGGGAATTTTTGTCTTCTAGAGTCCAGTCTTGCGCTCATGGAGACAATTGTTGCTTCACCGAAGGCTTTGGATATTTCATGACAAATAACATGAAATTAGGTATTGTATTCCACACTAAAGATTATGTTTTGAGTATTTTTGGCACATGACGGTCCTTAGGTTAAGGTGGGGATTATTTCTTCTTTCCCGGGGTATAAGTGTTTGACTCCTAGATGAGATGTAAGTGTTTGATCTTTAGATAAGACGTAATTGTTTGACCTTTATGATTTCCAACAAATGGTATCAGAGCATTCCTATGTCAAAGGATTAGGTGTTTAAGGATCTAGAGAGAATTAAGAATTAATTGATGATTGTACTTGTTTTTCTTGTTGGATATTTCTTGATTATTATGATCTGAAATTTAAGTTCGGAGAGCACAAAAGATGTTTTAATTGAGATCATGATTGGCCAGGTTTAAGTTATTAAGTTGGTTAGGGATTGTTCGAAAATTTTCACTTGAAATTGCAAAATTATGATAAAAAAATGATCCTGGAAAATTATGTGCGGCCTACCATGTGACCTACTATCCGGCCACCCCTAGTCGCGCACACAAATTTTTTCTTGCAGCCATTAATTGGTAGTTTATGGGCAGTTATGGAATTAGGGTTTTGAAAAATTTATTTCTGATAAAATTTCTAAAACATAATTTACAAATTTAGAAATAAATTTGTAAATTAAAAAATTTATTTAAGGTGCTTCCAATTTTATAGTCTCTTTAGATCGTGTGTTAATTCAGCATAATGAATGTAGTTAATTTTCAGTTTTTCAAAATTCACACAAGAATTTTTTTTTTATGAAAATAAAATTTTGAAATTTTGTGCGGCCACCACACAAAGTCTCTTGAATTTCAGAAATTTATTAATAATTGCAGTTGTTATAATGCAATTATATTTATTTAATTGCATTTTTATTTTATGATAAAAGTTTAGATTATAATTCTTATAAAGGCATTAGAGTTGTGTATATATATGTTGAATTAAATTAATTAAGTCATTATCGTACCCTTCGATGCCTCTTTTGACAAAGTTAATTTAAGTTCATTATATAAAAGAAAATTAAGTTGGCATTCAATGGAAACAATTATTTACTAGCCACCCGAAGGTAGTGGTTGTTGAAAATTTATGTACAATTTAATGATATTAAATTTTAGTGATGAATATTATGTTTTATACATATGTCAAGAATGTTGGCCCTCTGGAAGGCATGTTATCGATATGTTATCGAATCATCAGTACTTTATTATTGCGCCAAAGTATCATAAGAAATTAATTTTTGATCCTCCAGTGATCAATTAATGGAAACCGATACTTTATTATGATGGTTTAGTTTAGCATTTGTTTGAATATAATTTATAAAATTTAGAGTTTTTTTTTTGCTAAATTATGGTTGTTTTGTGTATTTTTTTGTTCGCATTTTTCAGCTAGCATTACTAATGGCCGAAAGACATTCTGATATTGAATGATACCAATTTCAAGTATTGGCAAGTGAGTGTTATGATAGCTCTTGGTGTCATGGATTTAGACTTAGCATTCATAATGGAATGTTCCACAATTACTAATGCCTCTACCCCTGATGAAAAGAAAGGAAAGGAAAAGTGGGATAGATCTAATATAGAGAGTCTAATGATTATGAAAATGTTCATTCCAGAGGTATTTAGAGGCTTGATTTATGATGAGATTTCTAATGCTAAGGCATATTTGGTTGAAATTGAGACAATATTTGTTAAGAATGAAAAGTTTGAAATTGGTACACTATTAACTAAATTTGTCTCAATGAAATATAAAAATAATGAAAGTATTAGGGAATATATCATGGAGATGCCTAATGTTGTTTCAAAACTAAGGGCACTCAAATTGGAGATCTCTGATGATCTCTTGGTGCACTTAACATTGATATCTCTTCTTTCATACTTTGGACAGTTTAAGGTGAGCTATAATTATCAAAATAACAAATGGTCTCTTAATAAGCTCATCTCCCATTATGTGCAAGAAGATGAAAGACTGAAACATGATAAGATAGAAAGTGTCCATGTTACTAATACTTCCAAATTTAAGGCATCAGCTAAGCGTAAGAAATCTGATCAGACTAAGAATAATAAGGATGCTGCAGTGACCACCAACAAGAAATAGGATAAGGGCAAATCAGTTGCCAAATCGGACAGTGCCTGTTAAATCGGTGGTGCGATTGAATACAAGAAGATTTATTTTCAAAATTATCACACTTGGCGTGCTAAAAAAGGCAAATATCTTGTTATGGTTTGTATGGAAGTTAATTTATCCTCTATATCTAGATATACTTCGTAGATAGATTCAAGTGCAACTACTCACATAAGTATATCTTTGCAGGGCTGCCTAAATTGTCGGAAGCCAAGTGATGATGAGAGATTCATCTTTGTGGCCAGATTATTAAAGACAATGCTGGAAATCTTCAAGAAAATTCAAAAGTGCCAATAAGAAGATCAACTAAAGAGAAAATGTCTGCAATATCTTAGGATTATGTAGTTTACCTTCAAAAACATGAGTTTGATGTTGGCATGTTAGAAAATGACCCCATAAATTTTCAACAAGCCATGAATGACTCTAATTCTCACAAGTGGATCGATGCCATGAATGAGGAAATAAAATCCATAGTTGACAATGATGTTTGAAAAATTGTCCTATTACCTAAAGGTGCAAGACTTGTTGGTTGTAAATGAATATTTAAAACCAAGATGGATTCGAAAAGTAATGTGGAGAAATATAAGGCCCATCTTGTCGCTAAGGGTTTTACACAAAAGGAAGGCATTGATTATAAAAAGACTTTCTCTTCAGTTTCATTGAAAGACTCTTTAAGAATTATATTGACATTAGTTGCGCATTTCGATTTAGAGCTTCATCAGATGGATGTTAAAACTTCGTTTCTCAATAGTGACATTGAGGAAACAATCTATGTGGTGCAATCAGAAAACTATGTGTGAGGAGACGCAAAGTCTATGGTGTGCAAACTCAAGAAATCTATGGACTAATGCAAACGTCTCGTCAACTCATTTCATTTTGAGTCAAATCTTGTGAACGAGTCTATATATACCTCAAGTTCTATATGAGTAAGTTTATGTTTCTAGTTTTATATATAGATGACATATTTCTTGCCAGCAAGGATATAAATATGTTGCATGAGACCAAGAAATTTCTAATAAAGAATTTTGAGATGAAAGATCTTGGTGATTCATCATTTGTCTTAGGGGTTGAAATATTGAGGAATAGAACCCAAGGTATATTAGGTTTATCCCAAAGGAAATATATCGAAAAGGTTCTCTCAGATATGGCATGCAAAATAGTAATCCAAGAAATACCCTTGTGGTAAAAGAAGACAAATCCAGTCTCAACCAATGCCCAAAGAATTCTTTAGAAAATGAAGTAATGCAAAAGTATTTATATGCCTCAGTTGTTGGGAGCATCATGTATGCGCAAGTGTGTACGCTGTTGGTCCCAAAGGCACTAAGAGGTGGGTGAATAGGACCTTTTTAGATTTTTGTCTAATTAATAATATTCTAATGTGTCTACAAGTTATTCTTGGCGGAAACTAGAATAACTTTGTTCTAAACTAAATGTAAAGTAAATAGTAGAGTTTAGAGACACTTGACATGAGAGTTTTTTACGGAGTTCGGCACTAACGTCTATGTCTCAAGGACCCGCTACTTTCTAGATGATGCTCATTTCTCTACCTAATGAGAAAAAATTATAAGGTGAAATCGGTGAGTCCTTACAACCTTCTGAGAAGTCACACGGCCCGAAATGAGCACTAAAAGCTCAAAGGAAGACAATTCGATTCACGAGGACTCAAGGATTGACAAGTGAGCACAAGGCTCAAAGTAGTAATTGATTTGATCATGCAGGATGGCATGATCACTCTAGGAGTTGTTGAATTGATTGAATAAGCTTGAGATTGGCTATGTGTATTGAAATTTTGAGTGCACAAGCAACAAAGCTTTCTTTAGATCTGTAAATACAAAATATTGAAGTTGGGGGTGGCTAGAATGATACTCCAAACCTTCGTATAGCTTCTATTTATAGAGAGATGATAAAAATGAAGTAAGTGGTGCTGACCATTGCAGCAGTACAGGGGACCGTTAATGATAAAAGGTAGGTTAATCTTAGTGGTTTGGAGTGTAACGGTGGTACTATTGACAACTATCCATGTGTTGGATTTCGGATACCACTTTTGGGGTTTCGCGGTAACCAAAACTCGTTTAGGCTTAAGGTGCGGAATGACCGTAGAACAAAAATTTATATGGCCAACTTAAGCTCAGGATTAAACGGGGTATGTCAGGAAACTTTCCAAGGCCGTCCACCTTCAGTATTCCTTTGACATCAAAACCCAATTTAATCCTTTTACAGATCTACTCCATGATTGATTTCTAAAACTTTAATCTACTTACCAATTAAATAGATTAATATAACATATTTATACCTTGTTTCCAAATCACAGTTGGAATGCAGACCGAGTGTGTAGAGCTACATCACGGAAGGAATCGACTCGTCTCGGAGCATCAGACGTCTAATGTCTCTATCGGTTATCCATCAGGACTAACCAGAGAGCGGTTTATTTCTTCTGCCAGAAATACCGTAAACCGCGGAATTATGCAAAAACACTATTCACAGGGAAACGACAAAAACCCGTAAACACGAATTTTCGGTTACTCAGTTTCATCAATGAGCAAAACTGAAATACTGTGAAATTCGATAAAACACTATTCATCGATCCCGTAAATATACTCCACAACAACCCGCAAGATTATACGTCAACTACGTATAACTTTCTTTTCTCAACCGAAACACTATTTGGGAGAGAAACCGAGAAAGAGAAAAAATACGATTCGATTCTACACGAAACGATACAAGTGAATTAGTGGTTTTTCTCTCTACATGCACCCCTCTATTTATAGGCTTTTGAGGAGGTTTGTAAAAGACCGAAATGCCCTCCAAGTTCGGCCTATTTACAAGGTATGCCATTGACACCTCATCCTTTTATATGTGAAATGACCAAAATACCCCTTCCACACCCTTCCACATTCTTCTCCATGCTTCTACATGATGCAAGGTGGCATATGTGTGAAATGATCATTTTTTCCTTGTGGATAGGATTGATGACATGCCATCTGGATAGGATCGATGACATGTCATGCGGATAAGGACGAATATGAAAAGACCCGAATGTCCTCGGCCCGAACACAAATAATATTCGTATAATTATTCTGAACAATTATATATATATTTTTCTTGCGGTTTGTTGTTTCGTTAATTTATACAACGTGCCCTGCACATTTATAAATTAACCGGTTAACTTTTATATAGCGTGTCACACACGTTTATAAATTAACCAATGTTTTTTCTTGTTATTTTTACATAACATTTATAATTTAATTATAACACGTATAATTAATTATAACCATCTTACTATTGATCATAACCAATTTATAATCAATCACAATAAGATTCTCCGATTAACTCCTATATGGTGTGACCCAATAGGATCTGTGTTATGTTGGTAAATAGAGTTAAAACTGTTTTAACTTCTATAATCATGGGTGGCGTCTGGCAACACATCATGACCATCCAATTACACAGATGATGCTGTACAGTACAATATCACGATCCAGTAAATAATTTACTTGTGTATGTTCTTCTGTCTCATAGCTATCAGATTAGTTTCAAGGTAGATGTGTGTCATCCTTGTAAACTTAATCTTTTCTTGATCTTGAGCAGATTATCAAATATGATTACTCTTGTAATCATACCGTGCGCTGATAATCTTACTCTACCAAGGGGCACAGTGATGCTATAGCTCGTATAAAATACGAGGGACAAATAGTATTCTTGGTAAACTATCACTTCCTCAGCTAAGCTATACATATGGAAAAGCTACCGTTATGACTGCTTTTTACGGACAGCGGTGGATAACAATCACACATACATATCTCTCAGTGTGAACGATAAATACCTCATACTGTAGAACGTGACACTGAATGAAAACATAAATGACACGAACACAATTTTATTTAATGTTTCATTCGAGGTCTGTCAAATATCATGTTCCTAGAACATGTATCTATGTGATTAAAATGACATCTCGTGTCAGGTGGTTTGTAAAACTTAACCATCTTTTAATCCACATACTAACCTTATAGCGGTAATTAGTGTTCCTGCTAATTACCTTGGTCAGTGACCTTTTAAGATTAAGAGTATATATCATCTATATTATGGAGTTTCACAATTTCAGTCATGAACTCGAAATGATCCATAAATGCAATAATACTCAAGGCAACAAAATGATATTAATCATCCAATTCATGAACAAAGCTTTATGATAAATTATCGTATTATTGACTTCTAGATTATTACAAACTAACACCATGACCATTGCAACGATTTCCACAATGGAAAACCTCTGACTGGTTTAGCGTTACATGATGCTAAACCCTATTTTATGCGTTATGAATTTTGCAGAGAATTTATTTATTCCGTTGCAATGGTTCCTGGAGCGTTTCAATTTCAAGCTTATTTTACCAATCTTACAGATTAATTATCTTTAATCTTGAGTTAATGCTTTTGCTATCTAGTGTCTTATGCTTCATGACTATATCCTTGATGTTGTATGCATTTCATTAATTCATCATTGATGTGTAATTATTGATCCTTTAATTGTCATGAACCTGCACAAATTCTGAAGAAGAAAAACTATAAAATACAATTATGTTTGTTTTACAAATCCAGTCAAACGGATAAATCGAAGGCTCCCAAGGCCAACATACGTGTCTAGATATTGCGTTAATCACTGGCATGTTGGGCCGATACTTAGGTCTAAATCATTGGAAAGTAGCCAAACTGGTCTTGAGGTACCTGAAGCAAACAAAAGACCACAAGCTCACGTATCGGAGATCAGACAAGTTAGAGGTCATTGGGTATACCAACTCAGATTTTAGAGGATGTCAAGATGTCATGAAATCTACATCCGGCTACATTTTCACGTTAGCTGGCAGGGCAGTTTCATAGAAGAGTGCTAAACAATCACTTATAGCATCTTTACAATAGCAGCAGAGTTCATAGCATGTCATGAGACATAAAATCATGGTATATGGCTACGCAATTTTGTCACCAGGCTGCGTATAGTGAAATCTATAGAGAGACCACTAAATTTATATTATGACAATAATTCAGTTGTGATGTATGCAAATAACAACCGAAGTTTGTCAAAGTCCAAGCACATTGACATCAAATTCTTGGTTTAAAAGAAAGAGCGCAGAATGGTCAGATATCTATAGAACATATAGTGACAGATTCCATGTTAGCAGATCCACTAACTAAAGGATTACCACCTAATAAATTTGAAGAGCATGTTGCACAAATGAGTGTAATTTCTGTTAGAGAAATTCAGTTTTAGTGGGAGTCTATTGGCTGTTTATTTGATGTTCTATTTACTTATTGTAATTTTGGATATAAAAACTTGTGATAGAAAACAACTTATTTATGTTATATGCGTTCTGTCTCTATTTTGTTTTGACCTTGCATTTGAGTATTTAATTTGTAAATTGTCTATTTGAATTTTTTTTGCATTTTACAACAAGTTTATGCAATTCAGTTTCAAATTTTAATGGAAGACCTAGTTAGAAATTAGCACAGTATGATCACAAATTGCATGTAATTGTTATGCTACACATCCACATTATGATTCATGTTATTTGGTTATACTAGTAGTGAGATTATTGATGGTTTAGTTACAACTAAAATAAATAAATAAATGTGACGAAAGTTGTTTTAGTTCTTTGCTAGTGTAATTGATGGACGAAATTAGTTTAAGAATACATAAGGATGATAGAAAAGTATGTGTGCACATAAAGTTGACAATACATAATTAAAAGAGTATAACATATTGTTCAAGTGGGAGATTATTTCTCAAATGGGAGATTATTGAGCATATATGCAATATAATTATGAATTGTATATTGTCATATAAGGTAGTGACAATTAAAGTGATATAATATGGAATTAAGATGTTAGACAATCTATGTATTCAATATGATGTGGTCCATAAATGTGTAGAACAATTTAGGCAAATATAAAATCATTGATGGACTGATTTTGAGATTTGTAAATTCAGAAAACTGCTTTCTAGAGGTCAGTGCGGACGCACTCAGTACTTAGACGATTTCAGAGAACTTCATAACAACACAGGAAAAATAATTTGAGAGTAGTACGGACGCACTCAACCCGTAGTTTTGTATTTGGAAATTTGGGTTGAAGGAAAAACAGTTATTAGATGCGTCTGGACGTTTGTGCGGCCGCATAGATTTTGATGAGGTCGAACGAGTAGTGCTAGATGTGTAACAATATTTAAGGATGGGTCCCTAAGGCACAAAATAACAAACACAACTAAGATTTATGAAAATAAGTTATTTTATACAGAATTTGAGTGTCTTCTCCCTTCTTCCACTATCAAAGAATTGAGAAGATTAATCCATTAGAAAATTTGGAGATGATTTATCAATGGCTATATCTTGTTGCTTTGGAAGACCTATTCTATGATTCAACCAAAATGGCGGGAGGGAATTCTCGTCTTCTATAGTCCAGTCACGCGTTCACGAAAACAGTTGTTGCTCCACCAAAGGTTTTGGATATTCCATGACAAACGATATTGAACAAGGTATTGTATTTCGTACTAAAGATTATGTTTTGAGTCTCTTTAGTAAGGTGGAGATTGTTTCTTCTTCTCTGGGATGCAAGTGTTTGACCCCTAAATGATATATAAATGTTTAGCCTTTATGATTCCCAACACATATTAGTCTTTGTTTAGTCCAATTTGATTTGGCTTACTACCGTATAGATTTTACCTTTGTAAATTATAGAGAGGAAAGGAAGTATCATTTATTTCTAAAAAAATGAAACACAGCAGGTATGTGTGTTTTTTCTTTAATTCATTCTTTTTAGCCTAAGAAAGGTATAAAGAGAAAAGGTATGAATGACCAACCATATAATTTTCTTATTAATGAAATTTTGAGCTCTCTGTCCTTACACAAAAAAGAACCAAGAAATACTCTTTTATCCCGTAGGATTTTTCCAATCAAAAATTTTGCTCTTTGTATTTTGATTCAACTAGAAGTAAATCTGGGTCGTAAAGTTGTGGACCCCACTTATACTGTACAGACTCATTGCATTTTAGATATTCCAAACATTAATATTTTAATAATATAAAATATCTAAAAATCGGTTTGAGCTTAATTACAATTCTCTGAAGAATTTATTATTATTTAAACAAAAAAGCAAAATCCGGAAGCATATCTGATGTATATTTATAGTCGACGGGCTAAAGGCCTACAACATTACTGGGCTTCACACTGTTTACTATTTGGGAATGTGAATCATAATTACAGGTGTAAATAAAACATAGGCTTTATTTCTTGGCAAAAGGCTAGTATAAGTGTACTTCCTTTATTGGAGAGACCTGCCAAATTTCATATAAACAACTGTTTAAAAGAGAGTATATACTACCAACAGAAAAAAAAAGAAAAAGAAAAATGCTCGGGAAGTAATACCGTGCTAATGCTCCAATGAAAATCTCAAATTTCCCCCTGGTCAGCCTCTGCCAGGTTTTCAAAAAAAAAAAAAAAAAATCTCAAATTTCAGTATTAGATAATAGCAAAAGAAACTAGACGCAACCAGAACCTTGAATGGTAATACTAATAGTATCTTCTATAGCGATTTTTGCTGGTCCCACTGTCAGTTTACTTCAGATTCTCTGGCATGTACGATTTTGTTATTTTCTGTGCCATCTGCAAATCATGGCTCTCTTCTTTCACCATCTCTAAAGCACCGTGACCGCTTCCTTGGATGATGGAACCCTCCAGACTATGTTGGTCCAACATTACTAACAGCATGCATAATTTTTTGGCTGTTAGAAGGGAAAAATATATAAAAGTTGCCCTTTCACCTATTTGGTGGTTTTTCGAGCTCACCATATTGAAGATATTAAGAATATCAAATCAGATCCAATATGTGACAGTTCTTAACAAATTTGGAGTGTACAGCTGTGTACATCTTTGTATCTGATTCTGTATCAAATCTAGTGTAATTAGGAAATAGTAACAGTAATATTGCATATTATAATTTAGGAAAGAGTGTAACGGCTAATTAGTAATTATCCTATATAACATCATGTATAGCCTGTAACAATGCAACTCAATACAAATCAATTTCTTTTATATTAAACTTCGTATCAGACCAAGATCCCTTAAAAGAGCACAATGCAAATCTTGCTGAGGAGCCTCTTTGGTTCTTCGACATCATCGATCTTAAAACTTTGAGCATGAACAAGTTCTGCTTTAAATGTATCGATTGGATAAACCAAATGGAAAAGAGTGTCCGAGCTGGATCAAAATGAGGAACATTGGTGAATGTTGATCAAATATTGTTCTGAGCCTCTTAGGTACTAACTAAATAGTTAATCTAGTGATGACGTTGCTGTAGTTACACAGCCCAACTATAATTTTTTTTTCTAATAAGTAACTTGGAGCACAAGATCACCTCTATAGCTATGACATAACAAATTATGTCACAAAATAATTATGTATTTCGTCCAACAAATGATGTAATTGGGTTTTTCCCTCACCTAGCTTAGCATGTTAGTTCTCGAGGAATTGGCATTAGCAACGTAATTTTGTTTCCTACAGAATGAAGTGCTCAACTATTTTTCTTAGATTCTGAACTTTGATGATAATTTAACATTGGCCATAGTGTGTATATATATCTATGGGTGAATTATCTCTTTTATTATTGTAGAATCAGGGGCAAAGCCTTGAAAGATGAGTCAAACACACATTGAGGATAAATCATATAAAAATTTTCATGCTTGAGTATGGGGGTCAATTTTATGACACCCATCTAAACTATATAGAAAATCATGTATAAGCCCAGAAATTTTGAAACTGAATGAGGGTCACCCCTTTTACTACACGTAGATCCGCCCTTGTGTAGAACACTGGTCTAACTTCACATATTTGCTTTCACTGAATTGGTAACCACCATAGCACTATGCCTAGTTACATATATAGATTATATTTAACAATTTATTTCAGATTATCTTGATGGATGTTTTGTCAAGGAATGTTCACTTCTGGCAATTTTATTTTGAAGGTCAGTTGGCAAGGGGCCTTCTGACGATATATTAATAATGAAAAAGTTATGTACAATCTCCCCACGGGAGTCTCACAGGAAATAACTGGTGGTGCATCTTATTCTGACTAATGCTGATGATCTTATGCAACTGAGTAGAAAGAATGACTCTATCTAAAATTGGCTAATCCAGCTAGAGATACCATATTGGACTTCACTTGCTTCTTATAGCAGCCTTTCTATTCCAAGTCTGCATTGCTTCATTCGAATTATTGGAATAGTTCAGAAAATATAGTAATAAAGGAAGGGTATTTCTGAAAAAAGATTCTTTTTGTTTTTTGTTTTTTGAAAACCCTCGCAGAAGTTGCGAAGTCATGAGGGAGAATCAAACTCTCAATCTTTGAGTAACCAACAATCCTAGGATTTTTCTCCTAGCCAAATGTCCTACCTCTTCTTTCGGAAAAAGAAAAATTTAGCATGCATAATAAGGCAAGGGGTGACCTGGACTTTTTAGGTCCATGGCTTTTCTGGTTTCTCTACTTGATCTCTAGCGTGGCTCTCTTCTTATTTACCAGCTATGCATTATACTGTACTAATATATTATATACATATGACTACAAAATCTTTTAATTCTGTGTTTGCTTTCAGTATAACCTTTCAAATTCATGGTCAAGCACTCAAAAGCAGAGCTTCGTAGATTTGATGTTCCTGAATATTTTCATTTTGTCTTAACAAAGTTCCTGTATATTATGTTTTAATTTACTCAACCATTACTTTTCTGACGACGTTACATAGCGCAATACCACGAAAAATGGTTATGCTTACTGTATCTAAATTGCGAATAGCCAAGTAGATGAATATGTGTACTAAATTCAAGAATAAGCTCGTCATAAATTCTTTTAAGGAAAAAATGAGTAATTTTCTTTTTTACTACATGACTGCCAAATACAGAATTCGGACTAATCTGCGCTAATGTTAAAGTCATGAAGTGCGAAGCATATGCGCACTAAAGTTGCACTGAGTTAGTTGCCAGTGAATTTAAGATAATTGCAGATTCACAAGTGGATTCATAAGTGGATATCAATCAACCTTACAAGTGTATTGCAATTTTGCATTAGATTGCAATGCAACAGTGTACCATGATGAATTTGAACCTAGCTACAAATAGGCAAGAATATGCTGTCTTCTCATTATGATGATTCATGTAGATATTAAAACCAAGCACGCAATTCTCTTCAATGCTCTACATCATAGGTAGTGCAATTTGTCGAATCCATTATAAATAGGATGCGTAGTTCGTATTTCTGACATCAGTGAAAAATAGAATAAGACGAGCTCTTGAATCCTTCCAAAGTTCTTCTAAGGTATAAACATGCAGTTCATGAAATCCTTATTTTTCTTTTCATGCATGCGTTTGTACTTTGTAGCAATAGTTAATATTATCTTGCTATACACAGAATGAAGGTTGTCGTAATTTTCATAATGTTGGTTCTGGTGATGAGCTCTTGCACAGGAGCTCTGAGGAAAATAATAAAAGATGAACCTCACAATTTCTTGACCGGAAAAACGGTATCAGAAAAATATTCCCAGATTGATGGAGATAGGCCAAGTCCTAATCCGAATGACCACCATTCGATTTCGCCACAATGTTTTTCTTGCTGCCTCAGAAATGGATGCAAAGAATGTGTTTGCCCAAAGTAGGAAGTGATGAATATCATGTGAAATGTGCATGGGTATGGCTTGACTACTGTAGTTGTTGTATGATAATAATGAGAATATGTGTTCCATGTATAGTTAATCTTAGATATGATACATATATATTTGTAATATAAGAAAATAAACAATGTAAATTATTATACCTAGTCCAAACAAATGTTGGAGACTCGAGTTAAAATAATTGCAACTCAAACAAAGGCAATGTTCTCTGTGAGAGGTCGTATGTTTGAAATTCAAAGGAACAATTTTCTGTGAATATTAAATAATGAGGTGGTGACTTGATTTTCAATGTAAATATTAAATAATGAAGTGGTGACTTGATTTTCAACCTTCACTTAAAAAGAAAAAGAAAAATCCTGGACTAGTGAAGGCTTTGGTAGAACTTTTTTATTATTAACTTTACCTTTTTCCCATTAACTAAAACAAGTTTTTACACGCATAACTTGATAAAAGGAGATATAGAGGGGTTTGGCTGGAGCCTCTCCTTCACAGTTAGAACTTAAAACTAACAATTTGGGCCCAATTAACCCAATCAAAAACAAAAAATTTGGGCTTACAGGAGCAACGCTTCGCGCGTAGGCATCTTAGTTACGTGTATGGCGTCAAAACCAAGCCGAACGGGGTCTTGGCCCTTGGGTGCTATGTTACCAATCGATTTCTTTTTTAGAATATAAAAAAGTAAAATTGTAAAAGTAGTAAGAAGATGGAAAAAACTCAGAAGCTAGCAAAACGAATCCCCGGTCAGCATTTAAAGTTGGACCGATTTGAAATACTGACGATAGCAATGGTTTAAAATGTGGTTTTGTTTATACATGTAAAAGGTTACTGTATCCTACAAATGAAATATGCAATTGCATATGTAATATTATATACAAACTTATATATGTGGATTTAAAAATGAATTGTTAATTAATATTCACGGTCAATTCTAGTTATGATAAATCAACAAACTAATGCTTAGAGTCATGAGTTATGACAATATTCAATCTAGGAACTTGAAAGTCCATGATAATATAATAAAGTCCATGAAACGAAATTTCAAATTTGAGTTGAGACAGATTTTGGCATGGACGGTGTCGCACGTAGTATTATGTATCTGATCAGTATCTGTATTTGCGTATTTGCATATGCTACTGTATATTTAAATATGTATATATGTATTTCATGATATTTTGAATGCGGCAATAGACTGCATGCACAAATAAAACAAAAAAAAAACAAAAAAATTAGCAAAATGCATGCATCACGGATCAGCGTTTTAAATTTGACCGATCGATTTGAAATACTAACATAGAACTGCGGTTTAAATTTGACTGATTTCAAACATTGACGGGATGTGTTGTCCTTTCATTTTTCTTTTGGTAGTAGACTAATATACAATTAAGTTTGGTCGATTTTTTTCATTCATAATATTTAAGAAAAATTCAGCATTGCATGAATTTTTCACAAGGTTCTAAATATATCGCTATAGTGCTGCTATAGCGTTTTCGGACCATAAAAACTATGACGCTATTGGCGCTATAGCGCACTATTCCATGCTATAATGGTGCTATTTGAGTATAGCGCTATTTTTTTAGCTAGTCCTCTAGGACTTAATAAATGCTATTTAAACCTTTGATTTTTCAAATCACATTTCATACCCCCAAACATTGTACGTATCATTCAATATTATAAATTAATTTGTTGACAATTAATTATAACTTTAAATTAATTTATTGACAAGTGATTAGTTTGATAATTAATTTATTTAATCCACATATATATTAATATGTAGACCGAATAAATCCAACAGAAAAATACAATGAAAGATCTGAATTTAAACATGCATACTTTTCAATAGAAAACAATTTTATCGATCATATTATGATTCAATTTCAGAAAATTCACAAAGACATCTACATGAATTACTGATTAAAATTGTAACCATTATTTTGGAATTGATCCAATAAAGATCGTCTAAGCCTAAATAATTGAGTTGAAAATTCTAAACTTTGGCAAGTATGCATTTTTCTTTTATTTAAAAATGACCCTTAAATAATTTATTGGAGGCCAATAAAATATTTATTTATTGTGAACAAATTAATTTATTTTATTATTTTTTTGAATTTATTTTCAGTAAAAAAAGGTAGAACGCCAAATTATTCAATGTTCCTTGTCAGGAAGATGCTGAATAATTGAGTGTCAGAGGGAAACTACATTATATGGAAGTTTAATTCATAAAATTTTGTGTTTAAACAAGAAAAGCGGAGAGCGCACAAAAAAAAAAAAAAAAAAAAAAAAAAGAAAAAGAGAAGAAAACAAAGAATATAAAAAGAAAGAAAGAGAGACAAAAAATGGAGATTCTGTAAACAAGAAAATGGAGCGGAAGCAACTAAAAATATGCTTTTCAAGTAGCTTTTTTGCCTCCGCATGCAATAACCACAGTAAAAATGTAAAATCGTAATTTTTCACATGATGATTCTAATAATTCCACGAATTCCTGTGAATATAATAATTACCCATAGCAACTAGCATATCTTTAATTATGCCCCATTAGTATAAAAGAATATTATTTTTTTATTTTAACCTTAAAATCCTGTTCTAGAAGGTCTCCCTCTTATTTCTTTTTAGTACAAAAATTTGTAACACCCATTTAATACCAAAGTTCTAAATAACGTGTATCGCGTCATAGTGAGAAGTCTACAAAAAAAAGCTATAGTTAGCGAATAACGTCACTATAACGAAAGCAATGCTACAGAGCTTTTTTTATTTTTATAAAAATTATATCATATATTTATACTAAATATCATCATTATCTAAGTCTCCTAATTAAAACAATAAATAACATTAAATTGGTTAAAAAATTATAATATTCATATTAAACCAACACAAAGTCCACACTGCGACTCAAAATATCCATAGTAATACTAATATCATAAACTATTGATACTTTTTTATTCAAAATATATTCAGTATCATGATATAATCTATTTTTTTCTATTTAAATTTCAAAATAACTTAGACATTTTCCTCAAAAAATAATAATAATAACTTAGACATCATGGCATAATTAACTATCTTAATCTATTCAAAATATTCAAACTACCATATAGTAAATATCATTTTGTTACTTCAAGAAATATCTTAGCATATTCAATCTGAGCCTTTATTTAAAGCCCAATTTAAAAGAAAAAAAAAACAGCTCATATTGCATAGCGCGTTGTAGCTTCGTTATTTGATTTTGTTTGATAGATCTCTCATTTAATAATTAATAGTTTAATATAAAACTTAGTATGTCAATTGCAAAAAAAATAAATCACGGTTAAAATCCAATCTGAGTCTTTATTTAAAGCCCATGTAAATTGAAAAGAAAGAAAGAAAAACTCATGTTGCATAGCGCGCGCTATTTGCGCTACATGCTATGCGCTATAGCGGACCACTATTACCGCTATAGCGTCCGTAGCTCAAATAGCGTGTTTTAATGCTATAGCTTAGCGTTTAAGGTCCAAAAAATGCTATAGCGCGCTATTTAGAACACTGATTAATAATATAACTCTCCAATTCTTATTCATTTATCTTCTATGAAGTAGAGTTCCAATTTAATTAACTAAAAAGGAAAAATATATGATTAATTATAGAGGGAAATTAATGATTTGCCAACCTTAAAAAAGAGAGAGGGAAATTAATGTGTGTCGATGAAAAAATAAAATCTTAATTAACAGAGCAAAAAAAATTTGGTGGGAGAACAAATGACAATTCTTTGGAGATAGATCAGGCTACAAAGACATGATCATCATTTTTTTTCCCTTTATGTTACATGATATTTTGCAATTATTTCTTATAGATAAAGATCGGATTGTGACGTCCTTTCACTAAATATCTTAGATGATATTTTGCAATTATTTGTTACAAATAAAGATCGGATTGTGAAGTCTTTTCACTAAATATCTTACATGATATTTTGCAATTATTTGTTACAGACAAAGATCGGATTGTGAAGTCTTTTCACTAAATATTTTACATGATATTTCGCAATTATTTTTTACAGACAAAGATCGGATTGTGAAGTCTTTTCACTGCATTAAGCTAAAACTTTCTTCTTGCATTAAGCTGAATTCAGTTGAATTTTAAATTGTGACTTCTCATCAAAATTCTAAATAGCACGCTATAGTAGTGTTACAATGTTTTCGAACTATAAAAATTATGACACTAACAGCATAATATAACAATAATGTTATTTCTTTTACTGTTCCGCTATAACACGACAAACGTTATTTAAATCTTTGTTTCTCATATTGAAAATATTATTTTAATCATATTAATAATCGTATATAGGGCCGGATTGAGGCAAGCGTTTTTTTATGGGATATCATTATTACACAAATTCTCATGTTACATAGAATGATTATAACTTAGTTTTATATTTAACTAGTATGCATTGAAGTCATTATGTAAACTTTATGTTATAATACAGAGCTAGCTAAGTTAATTATAATTTTTTTGTGTAAAGTTGAGGATGAATCCAACTAGCTAATTTAATATATACAAAGGATTCTTCATCAAATTTTGAATAGAGAACATTATCTTAATTTGCTGTTAAATTAAATTAAATGGTAGTTTGAGTTCTGACATAATATAGTTTCTGCAGCCTCAAAATGGACGCTGGGATTATCAACTGCACTGGGATTTTGCTAGTGGTATTTTGTTTAATAAATATAAATAATAACGTCCATTCAATATAATATTTATTGTGTGAATTTAAAGGACAAATTAGTTAGTCATTTTTTATTTTATGAATTTGACAATAATATTAATATACATAACAACTATTTGAAGACAATTTATCACCTTTATTAAATTTGTGTACAAACAAATTTCTTATCTGAAATTTGTATTGTTGTTTGAAATATATATAGTAAATTGTTACTTGTTACATTTTTTGTGTAGTCACGTGAGGTGCTTAGCCCCGATTTTTTTTATTTATATTCAAAAATACATATAAATTTAAAAAACTAATCAAACCGCTTGTTTTTTTTTCGAAAACTACCCAAAACGGAAAAAAAATTTCCGGTTTCAATACCAATTTCCGGAAATTTTTTTTCCAAAAATTAGATCCTAAATCCGGAATAATTTTTTCCGGATTTATGATTTCTTTTATTTTTTTTCATTTTTCATTTTTCAGTTCTTATTTATAATTTATTTATTTTTGGTATTGAAGTATTACAAATATTTAATATATTTAAAAAAAAAATAGATGGAATACTATATAATTTGATTTATTCGAAAGACTGCTACAAATATTCCGGATCAATATTTTTCATGCTGGATTTTTTACGGCCGTAAAAAAAAAATATAATATAATATATGTATATGTATATGTATATATAATATAATATATGTATATGTATATGTATATGTATATATAATATAATATATGTATATGTATATGTATATATAATGTAATATATATGCTAAAATTTTTATTCGACCCGAACCGTTCAACAAAATTTTTTATTTGATCCGAACTGTTCAAGAAACAGTGATTTTCTACCCATCTTAAAAAATAATAAATTTTTTTCAAAAATTATAAAATTTCATCTCTAACCATATTTTAATATGGATATCATGTTGAACGGTTCAGATCGACAATTTAGACTTTGAATATGAAGAGAATGAAGAAATAAAATATGAGGTATGATGAGGTATAAAAAAAATGAGGCATTCGAACCCTCGTTTAGTGCCTCAAAAATTCAGTTTAAGTTTTCGTTCAACGGTAGGTATTCAACGATTTGTATTTTCAAAGTTTTCAAAGTCCAAACAGTCGATCCAAACCGTTCAACATGATGGATATTTTAAAATGTGCTTGCAGATCAAATTTTATATTTTTCTAAATTTTTTTACTATTTATTAAGGTGGATACAAAAATTCAATGATCTGAATATAGCGATTTTGTTAAATACTTAATAAATAGTAAAAAAATTCAAAAAAAATATAAAATTTGATATGCAAGCACATTTTAACATATATATTAGATTATATATACATATATATACATATATTATATTATATTATATTATATATACATATATTATATTATATTAATTTTTCTTACGGCCATAAAATATCCGGCATGAAAAATGTTGATCCGGATTATTTGTAGCAGTCTTTCGAATAAATCAAATTATATAGTATTCTATCTATTTTTTAAAAAATATATTAAATATTTGTAATACTTCAATAAAATAAATAAATAAATTATAAATAAAAACTGAAAATGAAAAAAAATTTCCTAAAAAAAAATAAAAAATTCTAAATGCGGAAAAAATTATTCCGGATTTAGGATCTAATTTCCGAAAAAAAATTTCCAGAAATTGGTATTGAAACCGGAAATTTTTTTTCCGGTTTGGATAGTTTTTGAAAAAAACAAGTGGTTTAGTTAGTTTTTTAAATTTATATTTTTTTTGGATATAAATAAAAAAATCGGTGCTTAACCACTCTCATAAATATAATTAATTTTTTTTTTATACTATATATTTTTAAAGTGTTTATATAAAATGTTAAATATGCAGCTTAGTGGTTAATTAGAACTTTGTACTTGAGAAAACTCAGGTTGAAATCTCACTTGTCCCATTATATACATAAGTATTTTCTTTTTACATTTCAGCTCTCAATTTAAATATTTGGTTTCGCCCCTTGTGTCGTGTCTTGCTATGTAACCAAGTCGTTCGCATGCTGCATGGACTGTGTTGTACCATTATTTTTCGAAAAATAGTCACTGCACACAACAAACAAATCACACCATATAACCAGTCTACATGCTGTGACGCAACCATGCATATTGTGCCGTGACATATTCAGTAAAACACAGTGTTTTTTCTTTTTCTTTCCCCATCCTGTCGTCCACCATATGAAGTAGAGGGTTGGCCGGTGTAGTTCCAGCAGCCTTTGGCGGCAAAGATGATACAAAGGAGAAAATAATCGAGTTGAAATCCTAAATATGCCTAGCAGCTGATAACAATATAGATCTGTCTAAAATTTTACGTTAGCTCCGATAATTATAAGGTAAATTAAGGAGGGAAAAAAAAAAAGTAGAGGAGAGGAAAAAAATATCATGCTCACAATAACGAAGCCCAGTATATATTGAACTTTTAGGGTTTAATGAAACATTCATGAACAAGTAAACTGTCCCGAGCTCTGATCAAAATGAGAGTTTAATTCAAAGTGACAAGAACATCAATTAATGCATGTTGACGAAACCTTCTCTTTTTATTATCTTAAATGTTATAAATTACAAAATTGTACATATAACTATAGCTACTATATAATTTCCTTTGGTTTCTTTTGTATTTTACAGTCTTCTTGTGAAAACTGTTAGTTCGGATTCCATGACATACACATGTTTGTAATGTACTGTAATAAACGGGCAACAGACCATAGACAATGCCATATATTCGATATATAAACATGCTCTTGCATGCACATGCAGTTGTACAAATACAAACTTCTTTTACACTACCTGAAAAGCTTAGCTAATGCATCATACAACCATCTCTTCACATCTCTCCAAAAGCATTATAAACACACAGTTCTTGGTACCCATTAATCTGTCCCACCGTTCCCACTACTGTTGTCACCATTATCACCTGTGCTTCCGCCATGGCTACTGTATTGGTCTCTTGGTATGCTATGATGGTTGTCAATCGAGGTACCACCAAGAGAGGATGTTTTGCTAGTACCTTTCTCTACCGCACTAATTTGAATTGGAATTGGGCCGATACCGCGCTTTGCAAAGCTGCATGTCATCATTGCTAGTATAAGAACTAGAGCCAGAAGCTTCCTTGAAGATTTCATTCTTATCCTTTATAAGCTGTGTGAATTTCCCTGCAATATTAAGAAACAACATAAACAGTTATTTTTTAATTTCCCCTCAATGAGTTAAAAGTCAAATTGCTCCAGTAAAAAACAGGAATGAAAATATAATTAGAGAGATCTACTTGATTAGAAGAGAACTTTGGAGCTTAATTAAGCCTAATTGAGACAAAATTATGGTTATTGTTTTTATTTATTCATTGATGGTTAGCTAGGCTTTTATAGGTAAAAAAGGATATGTTTTGCTTCCTAATGGAGCACCATTAAAGACATTTAAGTGGAAGCGGTGGTAATTACTCCACAAATGCAAGTGGAATTTAGAATCTTCTAGTGTAAAACGACCTCCAAAATGAGATTTACTTTTTGGGGAGTGCTATTCTAAGCGCAAAAATTATATTAGTGAGAGCTGAGAGAATTTTTTTTCCAGTTAGACCAGTTTTGCTCTTAATAAATTCTTCTTTCAATCTTTATTTTAGATTAAGTAACTATTAATAAAGGAAATATTTGAGGCTTCACAATACACATGGCAGATTTTGTATATTTATGGAAATCATAAAATAAATAATGCAATTATTTTTATTCTACCCACACGATCGTGATTAAATTATAAACTAATTTACTTTATCTTCAAGATTAATATATTAGCATTAAAATACAATAAACTAGGAGTGCATAATTGCAGACAAATCGGTTAATATTCTCTAGTATCTGGATATGTATTTGAATTTTTGTGGATTTGGATATTCAGATAAGTATAATTTGTAGATAGGATATGAATACGAGTGCAATGAATTATGAAGATAAATGTATGAATATGGTTTTGGTTTTGGAAGTAGATACGTATAATATTAATCTGTATCCATTTTTTTTTTAACTTTTAATATATCCATTTGTGCATATTTGATACGGATATAAATAATGATATGTATCCGTATTTTTTTTTATCTTTTTGTTTTAGAATTATATATATTTAGAGAGAAATATTTATTTTTTAAGTATCTATTGATTAAAAATTTACTTATGTTGGTTATTAAGTTTTGTAAACAAGATATATATCTTATGATAAGATAACAAGTTTAATATTGAAAAAAAATATTATTTTGCCCGTTTAATATACGATATGTATTCATGTTCGTTTAATATTCGATTTGTATTCGTATCTATTTAGTATCTAATCTGTATCTGTATTTGTATCTGAAAAATAAATAAAAACAAATATAGATATAATTTTTATCACTATCCAATCCGCATTGAATATATTTGCACCCGTACAATAAATGATATTCACAAAATGAAATTATCTATCGTAACTAACAAATAGAATACTTGGAGAATTATGTAAGAATTATGAACTTTTAAAGTTTAGTCAATGACTCTTCATTTGAAAAGGTTCCAAAATGTAACATGTTGTATAGATTTCATAATTTTAATTGTACATATTGGAGCTAATCAAATTTGACCATCTTTTTTTATTCAAATAATTTACCTTGGATCAAATTAGAGAAGAATTTGTTTTACCATTTTTATTACTAATCTCAATGAATTTTCTCATCAATTAATTACTTAGAAAGTTTCTTGAGGACTGTTCTAAATTTGAATCAATATATATTTGTACATGTATAAATGTGTTTCTTATTCCACTCTATTAGGTAAGAATTAATAAATAATAACATGAATTATTTAAACCAAAAAAAGCATCATACCCGTGTAGGCATTACCCGTTTAGCAATTAATTCCCCTTCCATAAGTGATTGTAGAAATTAATTAGAATCATAATAAGAAAGTATTTAATAAGGGGCAAAATTGTATTAAAAGCAAAAACATTCTCTCAGCACTCAAAAGTAGAATTCATGCCCTCAAAATAGCACTCCCCACTGGTGGTTATGGCAGAATAATTAAAGTTACTTTAATTAGACAATGCTTTTATTACTGATTTTTCCACTTTCTTGTTTGCTGAAATGTTTCAAAACCACTGATCAATAAGATGATCAGTATTACAAATACAATGTACTCTTGGATAAATTCAAACCCTAAATGTTGAATTGAGTGCATGCATGGCACAAGCAACAGTAAATTTGATGAAAAACTAAAACTCTTTAGAACTTGAATGAACTATTTTAACTATAATATTCGTTTCGATCAATAAATTTCAATTGTAAATCATCATCTTAATTAAAATTTATACAATTGAATTACATTGAAATCTTGAATGTAAGTGGTTCAGATGAGACCCTAAATATAGCATGCTTCTTTTCTTGTTGAGAACCTTTATCTCAAATCTCAAATACCTTTTTTTTTTTTTCTTTTTTTTTTTCTACCGATGCAAAATTAATGTCTCAATTTGTACTCTTCTATTTTGACTACGTGAGGGGGAATAAAAAAAGGAAACTTAGCCTCGAGTACACATTTATGGGCAAAGTTAGCGGATGTTATGCTTATCAAAAGAGCTTGATTAACATAACTTTAAAATATACTTTAATATTAGCTTCAATCAATAAATTCAAACTGTTGAAACTGATTGACTTTACTAGTGATGCGATATGCATGCACATGTAAAATTTTCAAATTTTCAAATTTATTTAAATAATATAAATTCGAGATGTAATAAAAAAAATTATATAAGTTAATTTAAGTATTCATTTTTTATCAATTTTTCACTGCTTCATGACTTCATACTAAATTAATTCGAAAATTTCAAAATTTTACATCTACATGTATTACTGGTAAAAAAGTACAGTTTCAAAGGTTTAAATTTGTCGTTCGAAAATAATGCAATAGAGTTTAGAGTTATACTCATCAAACCTTCATGGTCAGAATATATATATATATATATATATATATATATATAGAGAGTTAGGCTGGGGTGCTATGGATAGCATAGTGGCCTCCCGTGCTACGGCTCAATATTCAGGTTTTCAAAATCCAAACGGTCGATCCGAACCATTAGATGTTTAATCCATATTGAAATGTGCTTGGAGACCAAATTTTATATTTTTTGGAATTTTTTTGCTATTTATTAAGATGGTTTGAAATCGCTGTTTTCCAGTGGTGCAGAATTTTAATAAAAGCAGAGATTTTTAAACCATCTTAATAAATAGCAAAAAATTTCCAAAAAATGTAAAATTTGGTCTCCAAGCACATTTCAATATGGATTAAACATCTAACGGTTCGGATCGACTGTTTGAATTTTGAAAACTTGAACATTGACCCGTAGCACGGAAGACCACTATGCTATCCATAGCACCCCAGCCTAACTCTATATATATATATACATATATACATATATATACATATATACATATATATAGATATATACATATATATACATATATACATATATATAGATATATACATATATATACATATATACATATATATACATATATACATATATATAGATATATACATATATATACATATATACATATATATACATATATACATATATATAGATATATACATATATATACATATATACATATATATATATATATATACATACTTATAGAGACAGGCTAATATGCTTTCGGCAGCACTTCGACCGAAGTGCTGCCACCCCATTTTTGATTTTTCAAAATCCAAATGGTCGATCCGAACCGTTCATCTTGTTCTCCATATTAATATCTACTTGGAGACCAAATTTTATATTTTTTGAAATTTTTTTGCTATTTATTAAGCCACTTTGAAAATCGCTGATCCAACGGTGAACCCCTGATTTTACTGTTTGGCAAGCCACCGTTGGATCAGCGATTTTCAAAGTGGCTTAATAAATAGCAAAAAAATTCCAAAAAATGTAAAATTTGGTCTCCAAGTAGATATTAATATGGAGAACAAGATGAACGGTTCGGATCGACCATTTGGATTTTGAAAAATCGAAAATGGGGTGGCAGCACTTCGGTCGAAGTGCTGCCGAAAGCATATTAGCCTGTCTCTATAAGTATGTATATATATATATATATGTATATATGTATATATATGTATATATCTATACATACATATATACATATATATATGTATATATGTACATACATACATATATACATACATACATACATATATACATACATACATACATATATATATACATATATATATACATATATATAGGGTCCGGTTAATTTGCTGCCGGCAGCATTTTAGCCGGAGGTGCTGCCACCATTTTTTTATTTTCTGATGTCCAAACAAAAAATCCAAACCGTTAGATGTTTAATCTATATTATAATCTACTTGGAAACCAAATTTTTTACATTTTTTGGAATTTTTTTACTATTTATTAAGCTAGTTTGAAAACCGCTCTTTTCAGCAAATTTATGTATCATTGAAATCAGCAGTTTTCAAACTAGCTTAATAAATAGTAAAAAAATTTCAAAAAATATAAGATTTGGTCTCCAAGTAGATTATAGTATAGATTAAGCATCTAACTGTTTGGATTTGTTGTTTGGATATCAGAAAATAAAAAAAAGACTGGCAGCACCACCGGTAAATTAGCCACAGCCTATATATATACAATACCCGCTAGTTCATGATTCATTAAGGTGGCTAGCATTATGTCTCAATTTTTTTTAAAATGTATGACATCGATCTGTCTCCAGTCTCCACCCGTTCTATAAAGAAAAAGGAAGATTTGCAAAATCCTTGAACCCTAATTTTGAAATGTCGATGGGAATAACAATAGCAATTAGTCTAAATCGTGGAGGTCGAAAAGCAAACCCTTTTACTGTTCGACGTACTCTCAGAAGTTTGTACAAAACCATGGAATTCGAAGGCCAGGTTATTATGTGCGGTCCCATGCATATTTTCTGCAAGACAAAACGTATGCAAAAGATAATATTACACCACAAATTCAATAATGAGGAGGGTTCCAATACCTCGTGTTTTTTATGTCTCATCATATCTCATATTTCATATTTTTGTTTTTAAAGTCTAAATTGTCGATCTGAACCTCTTAACATGATATCCATACTAAAATATACTTGGAAATGAAATTTTATACTTTTTTTACTATTTTTTAAGATAGATACAAAATCACAGTTTTTTAGACCGTTGAAAAATAATGATTTTCTACCCATCTTAAAAAATAGTAAAAAAAATATAAAAATTATACAATTTCATCTCCAAGCATATTTTAATATGAATATTATGTTAAGAGATTCGGATTGATGGTTTGAATTTTGAAAGCGAAGATATAAAATATGAAATATGATGAATTATGAAATACATGAGGTATTGGAACCCTCCTCAATAATATACTAACTTCTTTTTATTGAATGTTTATCTCGTTAAGCATATAGAATTGATGATAGCATGTAATGAAACTTTTTTTTTTTCATCTCTTTATACAAGTCTTCAATTCAAACCATGAACAACAGTACAAACTATCACAAAAGATAGAAGTCTGAAAACCTATATCAAGTAACATCAAGTAACTGAAAAATACACAATTTTTAATTCCATGTACAATCACTAGATACCTGAAATTGCTGACTTTTTTTTTTTTTTTTGGTACAAGTGGGATCAATCCCACTGATTTTCGTTAATATAACGAAAATCTTTTACAATGTTTATGAGACCGGTGCCACTATCATGGTACCAAATATAAAACAAAAGAAATAACATTCTATCTAGCATGGTATGAAGACAATATCAGCACATCAACAAAAACAACAGACAACATTCAACAAAACATAACAAGAAAAGTATCACAGTTAGCCCTAACAGTCTATGCAAAATATAACCCTGTAATAATAAAATTCACAAAAGCAACAAAATACTCCACTTCTTCATCTATCCCAGCTGAACCTAAAGCAATTTATATGAAAATAACCCTGCAATAAAAAGATTCACAAAAGAAACAAATTAAATTCTTCACTTCTTCATCCACCACCTTCATCATTATCCTACATATTGTTTCCTATTCCAAATATAGGGATTATAGCCTGAGTAACCTCCATATGGGTAACCAGTACTGAACCCCTGCTAAATCCTTTACATCAGGAGGTAACATATATACAAGCTAGTTAGCATTTGTAAAGAATCATATGTCAGATGAGAACACTAGAACTTAACAACAATTATTTGTGTACCCAGATTTTGAGGTTTTTTTGTCACCCCTTTAAAAATTAGCCTATTTATTTCAAGCCAGATAGTCCATAAGACTGCACCTATTATCATTATGATCAGATTGTCATCTTTCATAAGTATACTTATACCATGTACCTATATCACGCAAATTTTTCCAAAGTTTTACAATTAAATACAAAGTTATTGTACTGAAATTGCGACGTATAAATGCAATTAATTAAATTAGCAAACTGTTAAGAGCAATCTAACCTAACAATAATTTAATACTCGATCAACTATGTAGCATACGTGTAGAATTCTTATCCCTTTGTCTAAATAAAAATTTAAAATGAGGAGGGATCCAATTGCACTATTTTATGGTGATACAACTTGATACTTTTTTTTAAAAGTTATTTATTCAATTTCAAAATTCAAACAGTCGATGCGAACCGTTCAACATGATCTTCATATTAAAATGTGCTAGGAGACCAAATTTTACATTTTTTTCAAACCTATTTACTATTTATTTAGAATTTTTGAAAATGGTTGTTTTTCAATATGGTTCATAATTGTCTAAAAACAACAATTTTATACATATCTTAATTAATACTAAAAGGTTCCAAAAAATATAAAATTTGATCGCCAAGCACATTTTAATATGAAGATCATGTTGAACAATTTAAATGAACTATTTAGACTTTAAAATCATAAAACTAACTTATATATACTGTCAAGATACATATCACTATAAAGAGTGTATAATTGGATCCCCCATTTAAAATATGCTTATATTGAGTTCATTTATTAATTTAGTGCTACAACAAACTCTTGTAACCTTGTTTGATTCAATCAAAGGAGGGCTTTACCCTCGTTTGTCTCAAAAAAATATATTTAGTGCTACAACACTAGAACAACGCTACACATGTACAAATTTCTCAATAATGTGGGTCTTGGACCATATAACGTTGGCCGTATCAAGGTGCAGGTGCTCTGTGCTTACAAACTTAATTAGCTCCAAAATTTGTGTTGATATGTCACAGAAAATCTTCATTATATTTTTCTATGAAGATAAGGGAGAATAATTAAAAGAAAGCTAATCAATGCTTACTCGGCTCCGTAGACAAAACCTTCTTTATGAATTATTTAATATAAAAATATGCTGGAAATGGAGACAGATCAGATAACGTGCCACCTACTGATTTGACGTGATTGGGTCAATTATTTTTCACAAAGTCGTTCCAATTTCATTAATATATACCAAAATAATAAGAAATTAAAAGAAATAAAAGTTATATAGCGTTCTGATGGAAGTAACAGGTGCCTAAATTTTGAAAGGTAATTTAATATATTCTATTGCTACATTCTGTTAACTGTTAGTCTGTTATGATCCGGTCACTACAGCACAAATGAATTATTCCGACAGTATATATCTGCGACCGGGAAATAAATCTGCTGTGATTCCAATGGAATAACAGGGTCTTGTTATTCTGATCTCAACCATTCAATTTTATTGAGATTTGCGTATGAAAAAGTTTTTTCATTGAGATCCGCGTATGAAAAACTTTGAATTAATTAATAGTTGAAATTGAAATAACAGGATCCTATTATTCCATTGAAATCACAGCAGATTTATTTCCATGCGACCGCCGATGTCCTTGTTTCTGGTAGCGCGTACATACAAAACTAAAATTATAAAATATTTCTTGTTGATACATGATAGATATTTGGTGGGTTCTATTTTCCCTTTTTTTATCAAACAAAGGGATATGATATATATAGAGAGAGAGAGAGAGAGTGATGAGCTATCATTAGGGGGTGTAAACGGTCCTTATCCTTTGTGATTTTTCAAATAAGGATACAGATCAGATGGTGATTATATTGTATTCTTATCCGTTGTAAGTTTTGAATATGGATACGAATATGGATAGTCTCAAATACGGATACGGATCAAATATTAAACGGATACAGATACAATCGGATAGCGGACAGATACAAATACGGATATGTATATAATTCGAATAATAAAAAATAAATTACTAATGTACATTCTAGTAAAAAATAACATCTAAATATTATTTTCTCATTCATAAATTAGATCTAATATTTTTCATAATAGATTTGTTAGTTACAAAACATATATCATATTATCAAAACATTAGTCAAATAGTGTTATATTATTCATCAAAATATATAAGTATATGCAGTTTAATAAATCATTAGTATGTATATGCAATATAATAAATCAATTTAATAACATAGAGTACATATTTGTTGCGATTTAGGGATGTAAACAATTGGATACAGATAGTTAAAAGTCTTACTGTATCCTTATCCATTATAACTTTTATAAATATGGATATGGATACGGATAGTCTCAGATACGGATACAGATTGGGTAATTTAAGTAATTTTTTTAATTCTTTTCTAGACAAAATCGGATAATATCCAATCCATTTACACACCTAACTATCATGCTTTGGGAAGTAAAAAGAGTGTTTTACTTTCAGCTCATATTTTCATATTTAAAGTTTAAATAGTCGATCCAAATCTCTTAACATGATCTTCATATTGTAATGTTCTTGGAAACCAAATTTTATATTTCTTTTACTATTTTTTTAGAATTATTGAAAACCACAATTTTTCATTAAATAAAAAAATTTTCAGAAAAACTATGATTTTTAAAATTCTAAAAAATAGTAAAAAGTTTTCAAAAAACATATAAAATTTTGATTCCCAAGTACATTACAATATGGAGATTATGATGAGATGTTCGAATCGACTATTTAAGCTTTAAAAATAGAAGATATGAGCGGAAAGTAAAAAATTTTTTTACTTCCCAAAGCATGATAGTCCATCTCTAGCGGACACGTACTATATATAGAGAGAGAGTAACAAAAGCAATTTGTAACATTCAATTAGAAGGAAATAAAAAGATTGATAAGATCGATAGAGAGGGATGAGAACTAATATTTGATCTAGTTGTTAAAGACAATGATTTTTATATGAGATGAGAAGTGACAAGAACTAATATTTAATCTAGTGGTTAAATACAATATATGATTTCAAACGTCACAATTTTTCAGAGAAATTTAAAACACATAATTTTTTTTATTAAGAAGGATAGATTTCATTCTAATTGTCTTTAAGCTATGAATTTCCCTACAATATTTAGAAACAAAATAGCTCTCATTTTTTTTTTTTTGCCTCAATGAGTTATTGTCCGGAAACATTTAGAAATTTAGTTTGAGAGACAATTAGTCGCTTTAAAAAAATGAGAAATGTTTTGGTACCCCAAGTCACTAAATCTGAGCCTGTCCTCGAACTGGTTTAACTGGGTTTAACTGTCCGCTAATAACAGTAATTTATTAATTTTCCATTAATTAACACATTGCTGTTTTAATTTGATTGTTTTAAACGTTAGCTTTGCATGCTTTTGTACTGTGTTTTAATTTCGTGGACAGTTTGTCAGGAGCAGTTGTTGTTAGATATGTGTTCTAAAAGTTATTTTATGTTGATCACTTTTACATATTATGTTTATGAATTAGATGCTACATACATTTTGTTTCATGAAATTTATGTTTATCTATAGAAGTGTTCAAGAAGATGCTCTTGGTCTTGAACCATAGAACACTATATGATGACAAACATAAATATCTAAAATGTTCACAAACTTGGTTATTAGCATGGAACACTAATATACCATGATAAGTTTGTCATGTTAATTAAAGTACATTGTAGTTCTATAAATGTTGATAAATGCTTATCATTTAATAACATGAGTATATGAAAAGTTTCATATATTGAACAGATCTAACAAATGAAAATATTATATGGGTTATGTTAGTGTCATTAATATTTTCATTGTGTCTAAGAATTCTAAGATATGGGATGTATTTCTTTTTCACATGAGAAGTATATAATGTAATTAGTATTAAAATCTACTTATCATAAGTGGTGATAAAAATATTAGTTTCCTATGTATAACTTGTGCAGGAGAAAGTTATGTGTCAATAGTATCATTGCCCCTCATTTATAATAAGTTATGATATTTTATGGGTCTCTTGGTAAAGTAGAATTATAATACATGCAATATAACTGAAGTGCAGTTATATATTTATAATTTACTTAAGAGACCAAGAAACAGATATAATACATAGATGACACAGTTCGACTTTGTATATTATCATAATATCATGTGGCAAGGAATGGACACAAGTAATGTTATTCGTAACGTTACTTTAAATGATTATGTATTGTAAAAATGATACTTTACATCTATGTTATTTGGATAACTATAATGTATAGCTAGAATACCGCTTATAGTTTATGGTAATAAAATGTTTTATGCCATTGCCAACGTAACACAGATCCTCCATATAGGTCACACCAACTGAACGAGAAACAAGAAGGATATTTTATTTATATGATGTATATTGTTTCATATGACATGAAATAATATACATGTGATAAATAAATATCATGACTGCTTAGAATAAAGATAAATTTATGAGAAGTGTGCATGTATATCATTTGGTATAATATGGTGTATATTATATAGTATAATATACATGACACATAAATATAATAATGTGCAAAACATTGTTATGATATAAGTTTATTAAAATCCAAAATTAATATGAGTTGAGGATGGTACTATAGCAGTTACTGTAGCGCGCACTGTAACAACGGCTAGAGTTGGCTCTTTTAATAAGGAGAATTATACTAGGAAGGTTACACAATGGAAATCCTAGTATATTTGTATATAAGGAGAGGTAGAGAAGGTATTCATGAGTAAGCAAGCAAGAAATTTTCTGAAAATTTCTTGTTTTCTCTTCCTCTCCCTCCTAGCTGCCATCCCTCTTCCTCTCATATTATTGATTTCTCTAATGAATAATTAGTAGAAGAACAAGAAGGGTTATTAACTAGGTTATAAACTTATATTAGATTAAGACCTCTAGCAACGTCTTTCTAATTCTTGTTTAGTTCAAGGTGAACACTAGGAGGCTGTTTCGACAAACGAAGGTATCCAAGAGATCTAGAAGAGAATTCGACTTCTCTCCATTTACCAAATTGACATTGGTTAGAGGTATATCCAAATTACCTTTAGTAGATAGATTTTTGATGAATAAATGAGTAGATAATTATTTGTGCATATGAATTGTTTGAATAAAATTAGCATAATAAAGTAGATTCGCAGATGCTTGTAAGAAGATCAAAATTTTTGAATTTATTGCCTTGCCGCATCATGAAATTCCTTCAATTGGTATCAGAGCTTTGGCTATTTATTATGCTAATTAGAATATTTTAATTATGTGATTTAATTTTATAAGTGCCTACTTAATCTATCTCTTGCAATATGGTGCAGTTTTATTTTCATGTTTGAAATCCTTTTGATTTAAATTGTTAAAAGAATTTTTGGTATATATGTTATTTTTGGTATTTCTAAAATTCTAATGTTTATTTAGGATGTTTAGAACAGGAATAAAATATAAATCTAGGGTTTTATTCGGATTTATATAGCAATACAAAATTAACAAAAAACGGAACAGCAGAAAAATTCCAGCAAGCAGTTCCAGATTTGTCTGAAATTAAAATCATTATTCCCGGAGTTCGGCTACACAGAATTTTTGGTTCTTTATATAAAATTAAAGGTATTTGAGTCTAATTTTCAGAAAGTATAATTTATCTTCACAAAAATATTTTATATTGTTCGAAAAAATTAAAAAGGCAGAGACTGCGCAGCAGCTCTTGCTCACTGCTCGGATGGGTGACATTTTTCTACTTTGTTCCAAATTATTTTTGCAAATTCTACTTTACTATATCTCATTAATATGATATAAAAGTGGTGAAAAATTAATTTTTTTTAATTTTTGGAAGTTAAAATTTTAATTAAGTCATATGGGCCAATTAAGGAATAATTTGTCAATTTATGGTTTCTTAATATTTTGTATGATATTTAAATGCTTAAATTGATTCATATAAATTTTAGAAACAATTTAGATTTATTTCTAAATTTTAGAAAGTCATTTTTGGTATTAAATGATATTCTATTAAGTAATTGACTAAGAAAGGCATGTAGATATCATTATAAGGGTTTATTTCTTTAAATGATTAAAGAGTTGTTTTATAAACTATGGCATGTGATATTTATTAACTGAAAATTATAAATCATTTTTCTGGGATTTAAATGATTTAGTGAACCATATTTGCTTGAGATAAAGGAATTAACTAGAAGGTATAAAATGTACATATATATGCAATTCTACTCTAATTTTGTTTTGTAGGAAAACAAAGTGGGTTTGTACGTCTCTCAATCAATGCCTTGTGTAATGTAATGAATGCTTGTAACGTGGCTTTTGGTGCCCCATTATATTAATTAATTAGATTAATAAGGCAAGTTGTATAGAAAGCCTTCATTTGTTTACATCATATGCATGGTAAGGATGAGAGGGGTACTTTAATACTTGCACTAGCCAATTTTATTTTGAAATATGATTTAATAATAAAAGTTGGGAGGTTGCATATTTATTTTATGCAATATACATGTTCATCCAATGGTGCAAGAGATGCAAGTGAAGGATGAAGAAGATGGTGCATGAGACATACAAACTCACAAATTTATGTTGTGAATTATAACATGTGCTTGAATAATATTTATAATGAAATGTTTATGATAGGTATGGGTGGATGATTACATGACCTACCAAATAAAATATTGAATCATAAATATAGTCCCATGAAAAATTAAGTAATTTTTCCTTCTCATTTTATTCCACCTTAAGCTATAGCTTGAATTTAGCATGAGTGTTTCTTCAATCTATGAAAATCGTGGAATGTGTTAGGATACGTTATTAGGCCATTGATAGATCATGTGTGAGGCACTTGATTTATTTTATGAAGATAATTTAACCAAACATGTTGACCAAATAACATGAGTTTTCTTAATAAGAAATCAAGATTTAGGCTTGATTCTTGGGAAAGAGAGTTTGCTAAGAAAATAATTTCTTAGTAAATGACAAGAGTCATAAAGTTAAGGAAGCGGAAATATTTCCTTAAAGGTTATGATTAGTAAATGATTACTTACCTTGAGTTTATAAATCATATGAGTTCGTTTTATAAATGATAGGATCTTGGATTACTACTATTCGCACAGAATATATGCTACAAAGTTTTGGTATAGCAAGGTATACATTTTAAACCTTTGTTATACTCTGTCAAATTAGATAGCAAGTGTATTATCCTATCGATGAGTATGCTCAGGTATTAATCCACAGTGACGGAAGAAAATGACCAGACTTATCCTAAAATCACTTAAGATTCTAGAAGTGAGAGAAATTGGTTTAGTTTAGTTCTAACAATTCTAATGATTTATGACAAGTTTAGAAGACAATAAAAGAGAATTAAAGTTGTTTTCAATTGATAGAAAAACATTTCCAGGGTTCAGATTTCATTTCTGTTCAGTCCCGAGGCATACGGCCCATACAGATTCCCGTACGGTCTGTATGGGACCCCGAGTTAATGTTGCAGCTACTGTTTTCTGCGGTGATACTAATGTTTAGGATTTCTATCGACCAAATCTAAATACCTAACTTCAACTTTCGCATTTTGGCCTAATTTATCTAAGTTACTTGTTGGTTTACTAAAAGTATCTAAGGACTTTCGCCTCAAGGAAAGCTTCACCTTTCGGGTACTCCTTGGTTTCACCCTACTTCATATACTTTATTCGGTTGGATTAAATGTCATAGACTTGGCTCCTAACACTTAGATTTGCGCATTCATCTAACGGGATGACTAATCAATTCAAGCAAGCACAAATAAAGCAATCAAAATACTACACAACAAGGTAAAAGCAAAGCATTCAACACAAAATCCAAGTAGCATGCAAACAAAGCCAAACTAGAAACTACATCTTAGCCCTATAAACAAAGTAAATTAGCTACTCATGTTCACAAGATAACACAAATAACAAGAAATGAAAGTGTTCATAACAAAACAGTGGAAAATCCGAAGATCCGTTGCAAACTCGTGTTTTTTCACATCTCTTTCTCTTTTCCTCCTCTTGTCTTTTGCTCCAAGAAAAGTTGTCCTCATTCAACCACAAAATCCCCCTTTTTCTGGTGTGGAATATCTCATTTAATGCCCTAGATCACGCCCCAAGAGGCTTCCTTTTTGGCCTCCTTAATTTATGCTTATTTCAGATTCTAGCTGGATTTTCCGAATTAGCATTGTACGGCCCGTAGGGGTCTGTGTACGGGCCATATGCTTGTGCTTTGTCTTGGAGACTTTGTGCCTCTGTTGTGGAACCTTCTGTGTGGTTGGGCAGATCTTGTACGGTCCATACAGAATGTCATACGAGCCGTATGAAAAGTAGTCAGATCCAGTTTTTTCATCCTTTTTTCCTGCAAAATACCAAACAAAGCATAGCAGTACCACATTTCATCGAAATACAAGTACAAAGTCCACTTTTATAGGCTTTAAAGCACAGGTTTTAGTGTAAATCAGGGCTGTAATTTAGATATAATATGAAGATATCAACTACATTATGGGACAACTTTATAATGTAGTACGAGTTTTTCTTAAAACTCACTTGTTACATAAACGTTAACATCAAAACCTTTAAATAAATTTTGTAGAATGATTAGAAACTTAATAATCTGTATCATAATCGAAAAGTGTCCTCCAGAGAATGATGGTTCTAATTCCATGGAATGAGAACTTAAGATCAGTCTCATATTGAGACAAGAGGACTTCTCATATGTGTTGAAGAAAAATATACCAACATTAGGAGATAATGCCACTCAAGATGAGAAGGCTGCTAAAGAGAAATTTCATATAAATGAATTTGTTGTGTAAGGAATCATACTTGGGAGTATTGCGAGTAAACTTCAAAGGAAGTAATTCGAGTGCACTCCTAAGAATATGATCGCACAATTCTCCAAGATGTTCCTTGATAGCGCTTAGCGCTACAAGATCACTCTATCGTTCACTAGTTGCAAGATGGTGGAAATGACTTCCACCAACTCGCATATGCTCAAAATGATGAGTTACCTCAAGAAATTGAAGAAGCTTAGAGCACCAATTCTTGCTAACATAGCAGAGGATATCATTCTTGGATGGTTGCCTACCTCTTACAAGGATTTCATCATGCACCTTCATATGCATGAGAAGGCACCGATCCTTGATAAGTTCCATCAAAGTCTCAAGCAAGTGGAGGTTAAACAAGAACAAGGAAAAGAGTGGGAGAAACATCTTAGCAGTTTCTTAGTGGAGTAATAAGATAGTAAAAGAAAAAAAAGGGCAAGAAAATTGTCTTTGTTATTGAGATTAACTTAACCACATCTATTCATGATTAGGTAATTGATACCAAATTATGTGCTCGTATTTGTTTAATATATAAGCACTAAGAGATAGAAAGACTCTTAAGAGGAGAAGTCATGTTGAAGGTGGAAAATAGTGTAAGCGTTATATCAATTGCAATAGGATCCCTTGACCTTCATTTATCTAGTGGTTTAGTTATGGTTTTGAACAATGTTTATTATGCATGCTATCTATTTGTTAGAATATTATATCTATGTCATGTTTGGACATAGAGAGCTATAATATTTCTATTTCAAACTCATGTTGCAGTTTATCAAATGATGGTATGATTTATGCAAATGCATGTAATGGTTTATATTTGCTTAAATTGAATAATAAATATATCTTAAATATCAATAACAAAGGGCTCAAGATGTCTCATGAGAATGAGACTCTCTTATGACACTATCGCCTTGGTCATATAAATAAGAAACATATTAAGAAATTGCAAGAGTTCAATTTTCTTGGTCTCCTTGATTGCAATGCAATTGAGACATGCAAACCTTATTTAATTGGAAAACTGACCAAAGCACCTTTCAAGAAGAAAGGTACAAGGGCAAATGACTTGTTGGAATTTATACATTACGATGTATGTGGTCCAATGAGCATAAATGCAAGAGATGGTTACGAGTACTTCATTACCTTCATGAATGGTTATAGCTATTATGGCTATGTTTATCTTATGAAGAACAAAAGTGAAGTCTTTGGAAAGTTCAAAGAATTCAAAAATGAAGTAGAGAACCAACTAGATAAGAGAATTAAAGCTTTACGAACCGATCGTGAAGGAGAATACTTGAGTAATGAATTTGGCACATTCTTGAAGGAGTATGGTATCGTACCACAATTCACTCCACCCGGTACACCTCAATGAAATGGTGTATCTGAAAGGAGAAATCGAACATTGCTTGATATGATTTGATCAATGATGTGCCAAACTAAATTGCCTTTTTATCTTTGGGGATATGCACTCCATACTGCGGCTTACACACTAAACTTAGTTCCATCTAAATCCGTCGAGAAAACTCTTTATGAGTTATGGTTAGGAAATGTTCCTAACTTATCATTTCTCAAGATTTGGGGATGCGAGGCTTACGTCAAACGTTTAATGTCAACCAAGCCAGAACCCAAAGTGGATAAGTGCTTCTTTATTTGTTATCCTAAAGAAACAAAAAGATACTACTTTTGGCAGAAGTCAACAAACATGATACTTGTTAAAAAATGGTGCAATATTTTTAGAGAAGGAATTTCTCCAAAGATTGAAAAGTAGTGAGAGTAGTGTAACGCTTGAAGAAACTCAAGAGACACTACAAGATCACGAGGATCAAGATATCCCAACCATGGTTCCTATGGCTAGTGGGAGCATGTATGAATGAGTTCCTCAAACAATTGAGGGAGAGGTTCATATATCACCATTAAGTGTTCAACCAATGCAAGTTGAGCTTGAACATATTTCGTATGAAATTAAGGAGGATGTTCAAGAGGTTCAAGAGGAACCACAAGAACACCAAATGCCACAGGAATAGAGAAGGTCAATAAGGCTAAGAAAGAAGCCCGATTTCTATCTAGGCCTTCACGAAATTTCAGTAATGGATACTGAAGATTCGTTGACCTTCCACGAAGCAATGAATAGAAATGATTCGCAATCGTGGTATGAAGCCATGAAATCTGAAATGCAGTCCATGTATGACAACCAAATTTGGTACTTGGTAGATCTTCCTCAAGGAAAGAAGGTCATTCAAAACAAATGGGTTTTCAAAAGGAAGATAGACATGGATGTCAACATGGTGACTTACAAAGCTAGACTTGTTGCAAAAGGTGTTTGGAATACTCTAGTAGTGTCTCTAGATGGCAAGATAATATGACATTTACTACCCTTATACAAAACTCTAATTGAAATTTTATGGAGCACTCTAGTAGTGTCTCTAGATGGCAAGACAATAGGGCATTTACAACCCAAATACTACATTCCAATTGAAGGTGTTTCGATCACTCTAGTAGTGTGTCCAGATGACAAGATAATAGAGAGTTTACACCCTCAATACAACACTCCAATTTAACGTGTTTGGAGCACTCTAGCCATGTCTCTAGATAGCAAGATAATAGGGCATTTACAACCCTAATACAACACTCCAGTTGAACGTGTTTGGAGCCCTCGAGTAGTGACTCTATATAGCAAGATAATAGGGCATTTACAACACTAATACAACACTCCAATTGAAGGTGTTTGGAGCCCTTGAGTAGTGACTCTATATAGCAAGATAATAGGGCATTTACAATCCTACTACAACACTCTAATAGTAGGTGTTTGGAGCACTCTAGTAGTGTTTGTAGATGGCAAGATAATAGGGCTTTTCCAACCATAATACAACACTCCAATTGAGAGTGTCTGGAGCACTCCAGTAGTGTCTCTATATAGAAAGATAATAGTGCATTTACAACCCTAATACAACACATTAATTAAAGGTGTTTGGGGAACACTAGTAGTGTCTCTCAATAGCAAGATAATAGGGCATTTACAACCCTAATACAACACTCCGAATGAAGATATTTGGAGCACTCTAGTACTATCTCCAAATGGCAAGATAATGGGGCATTTATAACACTTTAATTGAAGGTGTTTGGAGCACTCTAGTTGTGCCTCTAGATGGCAAGATAATAGGGCATTTACAACCCTAATACAACACTCTAATTGAAGTGTTTGGTGCACTCTAGTAGTGTCTCTATATAGAGCATGATAATAGGGCATTTACAACCCAAATAGAACACTCCAATTGTTGTTTGAAGCACTCTAGTAATGTCTCCAGATGGCAAGATAATAGGGCATTTACAACCTTGATTACAACACTTCAATTAAAGGTGTTTGGAGCACTCTAGTAGTTTCTTTAAATAGCAAGATAATGAGGCACTTATAACCCTAATAGAACACTCCAATTAAAGGTGTTTGGAGCAGTCTAGTCATGTCTCTATATGGCAAGATAACAGGGCATTTACACCCCCAATACAACACCCTAATTGAAGGTGTTTGGAGACCTCGAGTTGTGACTCTATATAGCAAGATAATAGGGTATTTACAATCCTAATACAACACTCCAATAGGAGGTGTTTGCAGCACTCTAGTAGTGTCTCTACATGGCAAGATAACAGGGCATTTCCAACCATAATACAACACTCCAATTGAATGTGTTTGGAGCACAGTAGTACCTCTATATAGTGCATTTACAATCATAATATAACACTTCATTTGAAGGTGTTTAGAGCACTTTAGTCGCGACTCTAGATAACAAGATAATAGGGCATTTACTATCCTATTACAACACTCTAATTGAAGGTGTTTCGAGCACTCTAGTTGTGTCTCTATATGGCAAGGCAATAGGGCATTTACAACCATAATACGACACTCCAATTGAAGGTGTTTGGAACACTCTAGTAGTGTCTCCAGATGGCAACATAATTGGGCATTTACTACCCTAATACAACACTCCAATTGAAGGTGTTTGGCGCACTCTAGTAGTGTCTCTATAAGGCAAGACAATAGAGCATTTACAACCCAAATACGACACTCCAATTGAAGGTGCTTGGATCACTCTAGTAGTGTGTCCAGATTGTAAGATAATAGGGCATTTACAACCCTAATATAACACTCCAATTGAACGTGTTTGGAGCACTCTGGTCTTGTGTCTATATAGGAAGATAATATGTCATTTACAACCCTAATACAACACTCCAATTAAAGGTGTTTGGAGCCCACGACTAGTGACTCTATATAGCAAGATAATATGGCATTTACAACCCTAATACAACACTCCAACAGAAGGTGTTTGGAGCACTCTAGTAGTGTCTCTAGATGACAAGATAATAGGACATTTCCAACCATAATACGACACTCCAATTGAACGTGTCTAGAGCACTCCAGTAGTGTATATAGCAAGATAATAGTGCATTTACAACCTTAATACAAACTTTAATTGAAGGTGTTTGGAGCTCTCTAGTAGTATCTCTAAATAGCAAGATAATAGGGCATTTACAACTCTAATACAACACTTCAATTAAAGGTGTTTGGAGCACTCTAGTAGTTTCTCTCCATGGCAAGATAATATGACATTTACAACCCTAATACAACATACCAATTAAAGGTATTTGGAGTACTCTAGTAGTGTCTCTATACAGCAAGATAATAGGGCATTTACAACCCTAATAGAACACTCCAATTGAAGGTGTTTGAAGCACGCTAGTAATGTCTCCAAATGGCAAGATAATAGGGCATTTACAGCCCTAATACAACACTCCAATTGAAGGTGTTTGGTCCACTCTAGTAGTGTCTCCAGATGGCAAAATAATATGACATTTACATTCCTAATACAACTCTCTAATTGAAATTGTTTGGAGCACTCTGGTAGAATCTCTATATGGCAAGATAATAGAGTATTTACAACCCTCATACAACACTCCAATTGAAGGTGTTTGGATCCCTCTCGTAAAGTATCCAGATGGCAAGATAATAGAGCATTTACAACCCTAACATAACACTCCAATTGAAGGTGTTTGGATCGCTCTGTTAGTGTATCTATATGGCAAGATAATATGGCATTTACAACCCTAATAAAACACTCTAATTGAAGGTGTTCGGAGCTCTCGAGGAGTGACTCTATATAGCAAGATAAAAGGGCATTTACAACCCAAGAACAACACTCCAACAGGAGGTATTTGAAGCACTTTAGTAGTTCTCTAGATGGCAAGATAATAGTGCATTTACAACCGTAATGCAACAAGCCAATTGAAGGTGTTTAGATTACTCTAGTAGTGTTTCGAAAAGACAAGATAATAGGACATTCACCACCCTTGTGCAACACTCCAATTGAAGGTGTTTGGAGCCCTCGATTACTGAATCTATATGGCAAGATAATAGGGCATTGACAACCCTAATACAACACTCTAACTAATGGTGTTTGGAGCACTCTTGTTTTGTCTCTCTATGGCTAGATAATAGGGCATTTACAACCCTCACACAATACTCCAATGGAAAGTGTTTGGTGCACTCCAGTTATGTCTCTAGATAGCAAGATAATTGGGCATTCACAACCCTAATACAACACTCCAATTGAAGGTTTTTGGAGCATTCTTGTCGTGTCTCTATATGGCAAGATAATAGGGTGTTTACACTCCCAATATAACACCCCAATTGAAGTTGTTTGGAGTACTCTTGTCATGTCTCTAGATGGCAATATAATAGGGCATTTACAACCCTAATACAACGCACCAATTGAAGGTGTTTGGAGCTCTCTAGTGTTTGTCTTTAGAAGGCAAGATAATAGTGCATTTATAACTGTAATACAACACTCCAATTGAATGTGGTTGGAGCACTTTTATCGTGTCTCTATATGGCTAGTTAATAGGACATTTACACCCCCAATACAATAGCACAATTGAAGGTGTTTGGAGCACTCTAGTTGTGTTGCTAAATGGCAAGATAATAGGGCATTTGATGTGAATTATTACAATACAAGTAATAAATCATAGTTGATACTTAATTCGGTTGCAAGCATACAACCTTGTCAAGTAGTACTTAGGGATCGTCTCCACAGGGATAAGTCGGAATATCAAAGTCTAACCTAACAATTTAATTTAGTAAAAGAAAGTAAATAGGTATTTGTTTGTTCAAAGGTTGGTTTGATTGTGATTAAATTGAATTAAACTAAAGTCTTAAAGCGAAATTTAATTTTTAACAAGTATGAGAAATTAGGGTTTCTTAGGGTTCCTATCCACTAGTGTTATGACTAATTGGTTTGTTAAATTTGTTCTTTTAATTATGAAGGCACAGTTGGATGTTGTAGGTACAAAGGGATATCTCTATATTAATACCATCTTTAAATTAGAATAAACGTCATCTCTCGGTACTTGGCTACCCTAATCTAAAGTCATTAAGTTCTTACTGTCCCAATTAATCTAGAAAATCGTCTTTCACCTCTCGTTACTTGGCACAATTTGTCTAAACTATTAGGTAAAGCTTATATAAGACAAGCGTCACCTCTCGGTACTTAGCCTATCAAATACCCTATTCCTGATGGTCTGGACCTAATATTCAATTTCACAAATGCAAATACCAAATCCTAGGGTTTCATGCGATTTCAATTAAGTCCTCACAATCAATTAAAATAAAGAATAGATCATAACAAAGAACGATAACATATAAAATAAAACCAACTAAATCATAACAAAAGTTTCAAGTACAACCCTAATCAACCCTAGAAAAGCCTTTAGATAATCATGGCTAAAGCACAAATGAAATCAAAAGAAGAAAAGAGTTCCAAAGGAAAGAAAATAATAAAATCGGTTGATCAATGATGATCTCTTCTTCCCTCTTCTCTCTTCTAGCTTTTCCTTGCTCTTCCTTGTTCAAAATCAGAAATTAACTCTAATTGCAGGCCGCAATACAATCATTGCGAGCCGCAATGCATGGATACAGTTAACAGACTGCGTAGGAAATTCTGGAGAGGTCATTGCAGATCGCAATAAAAGTCCTTATGGGCCTCAATAAAAGTCCTTACAGGCCGCAATAAAAGTCCTTACAAGTCTTTGCGGACCGCAATGACTATGCAGAAATGAAAGCTCTGACTTGTTTGGTTGTGGGCCGCAAGGACTCCATTTCGGGCTGCAATGGATGTTGGCAGTTGCTCCAATCTTCGTGCTAACTCACCTGTTTTGCTTCGTTAAGCTCCAAACTCTTGATTACCTGTAGAACAAACATAACTAGGGCAGTAATTTGAACTTTTGGACATTTGTAACCTAATTAAACGTAATCTAATCAAAACTTAGCTTAATTTACATAACAAACCCTAGGTTTCAATAGATATAATTTCGTCTTATCAAATTCCCCCAAGCGTAGTCCTTGCTTGTCCCAAGCAAGTCTAAACTTGGACTACAATTCGATCTTCTAATTTAACCTCATATCATGTATACATTCTTCAATCGAAAAATTTGTATGATTTTGCCAAAATTTAAAAATCTCAACGTAAATTTTGTACAAATTTAAAGTGCAACCCTTGGCTAATCATGCTTCACTCCACAATTCAATTACTCTAACTTTTATTTCCTTATAAGGTTTAGAATTTGTAAACATCAGATATCTAAATTTGTTACAAAAAATGCATCTTTATTTGTGAAAATTCTTTTTAAAAAATCCCCCAAGCTTGAATCAAACTTAGGTTAGAAAGCCGTGGACTTCGTGTGTTGATATATGCAAAATTTTATTTTTCTTTTGTTGGTTTTATTTTATGACACTATAAATCTTTATCCTTAGAACAAAACCGGCTAGTTATAGTTATAGGTAGCTAATCCATACCCAACCATTTTAATTCAAAAGTGCATTCACATTCTCTTGGTTCAACCCTTCCATGACACAAACTCACATGGTTAGTGCAAACCCGGTCACTTTTTCGGGCAAACTAGCGGAGCAAAGTGTCTATGACTCATTGCTATAAGTACGTCATGTCGCCGTAACATAAGCAAGCAGAGTTTTTCTTGAAAATTTTCAACTTGACTATTTTTCAATTTTTTGCAAAAATATCATGAATACATACATCCTTAAGCATTAATTCATGTCTATGGATATCCCAATCTTTCTAAATTCATTTTTCACAAACAAGTTGCATTTTAAAAAAAAAAATTTAATCCCTAAATTTCCAATTTCTTAGACCTTTATTTCTACAAAGTTTTTTGCCAAAGTATGTAGTTATTTCAAATTATTCCAAAGGTATTCCTAAAAAAAAGTTAAAATTTATATCAAAATTTCTAATATTTTTGACAATCACTCAAATTTATCAAACAAAAAAATTAAACATGATTTTATACTTTATGCATTTTCAAACAATTAAGTCTAATTATGCAAGACTCTATTTTTCATAACCTCGTAAAACATCTTGACAAATTTGCAATTTCAAGCAATTAAGTTTAAAATCACAAATCCTATTCATGGTCAAGTAAAAAAACAAGGTTATAAATCCTAAAAATTTTGAAAAACTGAAAAAAAAATAAACATGCATGCAAAGATTCAATTTCTTCCCATCCCCCCCAAGCTTAAATTAAGCATTGTCCCTAATGCGTAAAAATAAACAAAAGTAAATAGAAAGAAACATGGACTACTCTATTGGCGGAAGGTGGTGCTGGTGCGCCTTAATGCTTGGGTGGAGGATTGGGAGGGTGGCCTCCCCATTGCTCCATTTTGTGTCGATTTTCTCGAGATTTGTCGGTTTCAAATGTTTCCACCGACTTCTTTTGCACAAATTCCCTATTAACCTTGAATGCATCCTTCGATATTTCGGCAAAGTTTGGAAGGATCTCAACGGTTGAAGCTTGGAAAATTGGGCTCAAAATAGGCATCAGGTCATCTGGGAAGGGTTCATTGCGGGCCGTAATGGGTTCTGGTTTTTGTAGATGTTCTGTCTGAAGGTGGTGCAGACCGCAATGAGTGTCATTTCGGGCCGCAATGAGTTATGCAGAACTCGTTTTGTTGGCTTTTTCACACTCGTGATCCATCCAATACTCAAAGGAACCCTTCTCCCAGTTGTTTATGAGCTCTTCATCTATCAACCTATCAAGAATATCAACACTAATAACACTTTGATCGTTAGATGGATATCTCATAGATCTTTTGATATTGAATGTCAATTTTTCTTCACCAATGTTCATTGTTATAATTCCATCATGAACATAAATCATAGCTTTTGCCGTATTGAGAAATGGTCTTCTTAACAAGAGTGGTGTATGAGTGTCCTCATCCATGTCAACCACAACAAAATCTATTGGAACAAATAATTTACCGATTTGAATTGGTAAGTCCTCTACCACTCCTAGGAGTAACTTAACCGATTGGTCTGCCAATTGAAGTGATATTCTAGTTGACTTAAGTTCCCCAACACCTAACCTATCATAGACCGACTTTGGCATAAGACTTACGCTTGCCCCCTAGATCACAGAGTGCACGTTTAAATTGGACATTTCCTATAGAACATGGTATGGAAAATTTATCCGGATCATCCAACTTTTTGAGCAATTCATTCATTACCATGGCACTACTGTTTGAGTCTAAGGATACCATTTGTACTTCCTCAAGCTTACGCCTATTTGAAAGAATATCCTTGAAAAACTTGGTGTAAGCCGGCATTTGGGTCATTACCTCAGTTAATGGTAGGTTTATATGCAATTGTTTCAACAGTTCAAGGAATTTAGCAAATTGTTTGTCAATTTTCTCATTCTTAAGCCTACCAGGAAAATGTGCGAATTTGTGAGGAATGTAAAGGGGTACCTGTGCACTTACCTTTGGTGGCTCATCTTGAGAAAGTTTTTCTTGTTTGGCAGGGTTGCTTGGTACAATTGGTGTAGCTTCCTTTGAGGCGAAATCCTCATGTGTGGAGATGTGCTCATCACTACTTCATGTCTTTTCACCCTGCGGCTGTACATAGTCATCCTTTGGCATAGGTAGATCCTCATATTGCATACCGTTGCGAAGCACGTGCCTAACTGCCTTGACATCCCTGGGATTGTTCTCAGGTTTTGGTGGAAGGGTGCCCGGTTGGCGGGAGAATTGTGTAGCTTGTTGTGCAACTTGGTTTTCAAGCATTTTATTTTGGGTTGCCAACATGTCTACCTTTTGGTCAATTCATCAAACTTTTGGTTTTGACTTGTCCTGAAAGCTTCCATCATCAATTCAAGATTGGATTTTGTTTGTGCATTAGAACTATACCCTTGGTTACCATAACCTTGATTTTATCTATTAAAGTTTGAGTTACCTTGGTTGTTTTGATTACCTTGGGTCGGTTGGTCATTTTGTCTCCACGAATAGTTTGGGTGATTTCTCCAACCAGGGTTATAAGTATTGGAGTAAAGATTGTTATTTGGTGTAAAATTACCTTGGTTAATTGCATTATCTTCCTCAAAACTACCCCAATTACTTACACCACAATTAATTGCTAGATGATCGGTTTTACCACAGATTGAACAAGGGAGAGGAGAAGAATTGTTTACCGAATTTACGCTCATTTGTTCAATTTTGTGATTCAAAGTGGCAATCTCTGCAGCCAAGTTTGGGTTCGAATTCACCTCCATTCCCTGCTGCAGGATGATCGGTGTCTCCCTAGGGTTGTGCCATTGGCTTTGGTTGAGAGCCATGTCATCCACCAACTTGTATCCGTCCACAGCCCCTTTATTTATGAGACTACCTCCAGCAGCTGCGTCTAACATACCTTTGTCTTGTGGCATGAGGCTGTTGTAAAAGATTTGCAATAAATTCCACCCCTCGATACCATAATGGGGACAACACCTCTGCAGTTCTTGAAATCTCTCCCATGCCTCCCTCATGGTTTCATCTCCTTTCTGTCAGAAATTGTGGATTTGATAGCGCAAGGAGTTTGTTTTGGATGGTGGAAAGAACTTGTTGAGAAAAACATTTGCCACCTTAGGCCAAGTATTCATGTTCTCGGGCCGTTGTCCCCTTATCCAACCTTTAGCCTTATCTACAAGAAAAAAAGTGAAAGCCATAACTTTAAGATCTTCAGGAGAAACAGTTTGTACCTTAATTGTACTACAGATTTCTTCAAAATTGGCTAAGTGTTGTGTGGCATCCTCGTGAGGCAGACTGTGAAATAGATTACACTGTACCATGCTAACCCATGCAGACAGAATTTAGTATTCTTCAGCATTGATAGTAGGTGCTGTATAGCCAAGGTGGATTTCCTCAGCCCTAGGTGTTGTAAACTCTCTCAAAGGGCGGTTGGCATTGGCTACTTCATTGTTTTCTCTTTTGAGAGCGGCTGCCCGCAGACGTTGAAGTTTGTTAGCCATCCGATCCCGTTCTCTCTGAAGGTTTTCGAATCAAATATCTTCATTTCCGGTCGACATGTCTAACTAGCGTGGATTTAAATGCAAGAAAGGTCACCTTGTTGGGTGTTTGTTCCTTCTCTGGTAGAAGAGATGGGTTGATCCTCGCTTAGAAAACCACTCAACCAAATCTGTGACGTTCGGGGTTGGAGGTTCATTTGTCAGATTTCAACCTAAAAAATGAGAGAGAGAGAGAGAAAGCAAAAGGGAATTAAACAATTACTAACTAAATTACTTAGGTCTGAAATAATATTCACCGTTGTCCCAGGCAACGGCGCCAAAAACTTGATGTGAATTATTACAATACAAGTAATAAATCCTAGTTGATACTCAATTCAGTTGCAAGCATACAACCTTATCAAGTAGTACTTAGGGATCGTCTCCACAGGGACAAGTCGGAATATCAAAGTCTAACCTAACAATTTAATTTAGTAAAAGAAAGTAAATAGGTATTTGTTTGTTCAAAGATTGGTTTGATTGTGATTAAACTGAATTAAACTAAAGTCTTAAAGCGAAATTTAATTTTTAACAAGTATGAGAAATTAGGGTTTCTTAGGGTTCCTATCCACTAGTGTTACGACTAATTGGTTTGTTAAATTTGTTCTTTTAATTATAAAGGCACAGTTGGATGTTGTAGGTACAAAGGGATATCTCTATATTAATACCATATTTAAATTAGAATAAATATCATCTCTCAGTACTTGGCTACTCTAATCTAAAGTCATTAAGTTCTTACTGTCCCAATTAATCTAGAAAACCGTCTTTCACCTCTCGGTACTTGACACAATTTGTCTAAACTATTGGGTAAAGCCCGTATAAGACAAGCATCACCTCTCGGTACTTAGCCTATCAAATACCCTATTCCTTATGGTCTGGACCTAATATTCAATTTCTCAAATCCAAATACCAAATCCTAGGGTTTCATGCGATTTCGATTAAGTCCTCACAATCAATTAAAATAAAGAATAGATCATAACAAAGAACGATAACATATAAAACAAAACCAACTAAATCATAACAAAAGTTTCAAGTACAACCCTAATCAACCTCAGAAAGCCTTTAGCCAGTCATGGCTAAAGCACAAATGAAATCAAAAGAAGAAAAGAGTTCCAAAGGAAAGAAAATAATAAAACCGATTGATCAATGATGATCTCTTCTTCCTTCTTCTCTCTTCTAGCTTTTCCTTGCTCTTCCTTGTTCAAAATCAGAAATTAACTCTAAAAAGAACGTCCTTAATCTGTTCTATAGGTTCCTATTTATAACCCCCTCTAAAACCTAGAAATAACCAACCAAAAATAGCAAATTCGGGCTCTGAACCGACCTAATTGCGGGCCGCAATGCATGGAGGCAGTTAACAGACTGCGCAGGAAATCTGGAGAGGTCATTGTGGGCCACAATAAAAGTTACGTGCCACAATAAAGATCCTTACGGGCCGCACTAAAGGTCCTTGCGGACCGTAATGACTGTGCAAAAATGAAAGCTCTGACTTGTTTGGTTGTGGGCCGCAATGACTCCATTTCGGGCCTCAATGGATATTGGTAGTTGCTACAATCTTCGTGCTAACTCACCCGTTTTGCTTCGTTAAGCTCCAAACTCTTGATTACCTGTAGAACAAACATAACTAGGGCAGTAACTTGAAATTTTGGACATTTCTAACCTAATTAAACCTAATCTAATCAAAACTCGGCTTAATTTACATAACAAACCCTAGGTTTCAATAGATACAATTTCGGCTTATTAGCATTTAGAACCCAAATATAACACTCTAATTAAAGGTGTTTGGAGCACTCTTATCGTGTCTCTATATGGCTAGATAATAGGGTGTTTACACCCCCAATAGAACATCACAATTGAAAGTGTTTGAAGGACTCTAGTAATGTCTCCAGATGGCACAATAATATGGCATTTACAACCCTAATACAACACTCTAATTTAAGTGTTTGGAGGACTCTAGTAGTGTCTCTATATAGCAAGATAATAGGGTATTTAAAAACCCTAATAGAAAACTCCAATCGAAGGTGTTTGAAGCAATCTAGTAATGTCTCCAAATGGCAAGATAATAGGGCATTTATAACCCTAATACAACACTCCAATTGACGGTGTTTGGAGTACTCTAGTAGTGTCTCTTAATAGCTAGATAATGAGGCATTTACAACCTTAATAGAACACTCTAATTGAAGGTGTTTGGAGCAGTCTAGTCGTGTCTCTATATGGCAAGATAACAGGCATTTACACCACCAATACAACACCCCAAGTTAAGATGTTTGGAGAACTCTAGTGGTGTCTCTAAATATCAAGATAATAGGGCATTTACAACCCTAATACAACACGCCAATTGAAGGTATTTTGATGAATCTAGTAGTGTTTCCATATGACAAGATAATAGGACATTTACAACCCTAATACAACACTCCAATTGCTGGTGTTTGGAGCACTTTAGTTGTGTCTCTAATTGGCAAGATAATATGGCATTTACAACCCTAATACAATAGTCTAATTAAAGGTATTTGGAGCACTTTTGTCGTGTCTCTATATGGTAAGATAATAGGGCAGTTACAACCGCAATACAACACCCTAATTAAAGGTGTTTGGAGAACTCCAGTTGTGTCTCTAAATGGCAAGATAATTGGACATTCACAACCCTTATACAACACTCCAATTGAAGGTGTTTGGAGTACTATAGTAGTGACTCTTTCTAGCAAGATAATAGGGCATTTACAACCCCAATACAACACTCCAATTAAAGGTGTTTGGAGCACTCTTATCGGGTCTTTATATGGGCGTTTACACCCCCAATAAAACATAACAATTGAAGGTGTTTGGAGCACTCTCCTTGTGTCGCTAGATGGCAAGATAATTGGGCATTTACAACCCTAATCCAACATTCTAATTGAAGTGTTTGGAGCACTCTAGTAGTGTCTCTTTATAGCAAGATAATAGGGCATTTACAACCCTAATACAACACTCCAATTGAAGGTGTTTTGAGCACTTTAGTAGTGTCTCTAAATGACAAGATAATAGGGCCTTTACAACCTTGATACAACACTCTAATTGATAGTGTTTGGAGCACTCTTGTAGTGACCCTATATGGTAAGATAAAAGAGCGTTTACACCCCCAATACAACACCCCAAATGAAGGTGTTTGGAGCACCCTAGTCGTGTCACTAGATGGAAAGATAATAGGGCATTTACAACCCTAATACAAGACACAAATTGAAGGTGTTTTGAGCACTCTAGTATTGTCTCCAGAAGGCAAGATAATAGGGCATTTACAACCCTAATACAACACTCCAATTGAAGTTTTTTGGAGAACTCTAGTGGTGTCTCTAAATATCAAAATAATAGGTCATTTACAACCCTACTGCAACACTCCAATTGAAGGTGTTTGGAGCACTCCATTCGTGTCTCTACATGACAAGATAATAGGGAGTTTACACCCCCAATACAACACCCCAATTGGAGGTGTTTGGAGCACTCTAGTTGTATCTCTAGATGGCAAGATAATAGAGCATTTACAACCATAATACAACACACCAATTAAAGGTGTTTGGAGCACTCTAGTATTGTCTATAGATAGCAATATAATAAGTCATTTACAACCCTAATACAACACTCCAATTGATAGTGTTTGGAGCACTTTAGTTATGTCTCTAAATAGCAATATAATATGACATTTACACCCCCAATACAACACCCCAATTGAAAGTGTTTGGAGCACTGTAATTGTGTCTCTAGATGGCAAGTTAAATGGGCATTTACAACTCTAATACAACACTCCAATTGAAGGTGTTTCGAGCACTTTTGTCGTGTCTCTCTAAGGCTAGATAATAGGGCATTTACAACCCTAATAGAACACTCCAATTGAAGGTGTTTGAAGCACTCTGGTACTATCTCCAGATGGCAAGATAATGGGGCATTTATAACCTTAATACAACACTCCAATTGGTTGTGTTTGGAGCACTCTAGTAGTGTCTCTTAATTGTAAGATAATGAGGCATTTAGAGTGTTGTATTTGGGTTGTAAATGCCCTATTATCTTGCAAGAAAGAGTCAGTACTAGAGCCGTCGAAACACTTTCAATAGAGGTGTTGTATTGGGGGTGTAAATGCTCTATTATCTTGTCATATGGAGACACAACTTGAGCGCTCCTAACACCATCAATTGGAGTGTTGTATTAGGGTTGTAAATGTCAAATTATATTACCATCTAGAGACACCACCAGAGTGCCCCTCCAATTGAAGGTGTTTGGAGCACTCTAGAATTGTTCCCATATGGCAAGATAATATGGCATTTACAACCCTAATACAATATTCTAATTGAAAGTGGGTGCACTCTCGGAGTGTCTCTTTATAGCAAGATAATATAGCATTTACAACCCTAATACAACACTCCAATTGAAGGTGTTTGGGGTACTATAGTGGTGTCTCTTTCTAGCAAGATAGTAGGGCATTTACAACCCCAATATAACACTCTAATTAAAGGTGTTTGGAGCACTTTTATCATGTCTCTATATGGCTAGATAGAAGGGCGGTTACAACCCCAATACAACACCCCAATTGAAAGTGTTTGGGGCACTCCAGTTGTGTCTCTAGATGACAAGTTAAAAGGGCATTTACAACCCTAATACAACACTCCAATTCAAGGTGTTTGGAGCATTCTAGTAGTGTCTCTATATGGAAATATAATAGGCAATTTACAACCCTAATACAACACTCCAATTGAAGGTGTTTAGAGCACTCTAGTACTGTTTCCATATAGCAACATAATATGACCTTTACGACCCTAATAGAACACTCTAATTGAAGGTGTTTGAACCACTATAGTAATGTTTCCAGATTGCAAGACAATAGGGCATTTACAACCCTAATAGAACACTCCAGTTGAAGGTGTTTGGGGCACTCTAGTGGTGACTCTAGATGGCAATATAATTGGGCTTTTACAACCCTAATACAACACTCTAATTGATAGTATTAGGACCACTCTAGTAGTGACTCTTTCTAGCAAAGATAATAGGGTATTTACAACCCAATACAACACTCTAATTAAAGGTGTTTCCAGCACTCTTATCGTGTCTCTATATAGCTAGATAATAGGGTGTTTACACCCCCAATACAACATAGCAATTGAAGGTATTTCGAGCACTCTAGTTGTCTCTCTAAATAGCAGGATAATGTGGCATTTACATCCCCAATACAACACTCTAATTAAATTTGTTTGGAGCGCTCTTGTCGTGTCTATATGGCTAGATAATAGGGCATTTACAACACTAATACAACACTCTAAGTGAAGTGTTTGGAGCACTCTAGTAGTGTCTCTATATAGCAAGATAATAGACCATTTACAACCATAATATAACACTCCACTTGAAGGTGTCTGAAGCACTTTATTAATGTCTCCAGATGGCAAGATAATAGGACATTTATAACCCTAATACAACACTCCAATTGATGGTGTTTGGAGCAATCTAGTATTCTCTTAATAGCAAGATAATGAAGCATTTACAACCCTAATAGAACACTCCAATTGAAGATGTTTGGAGAACTCTAGTGGTGTCTCTAAATATCAAGATAATAGGGCATTTACAACACTAATACAACACACCAACTAAAGGTGTTTGGATGACTCTAGTAGTATTTCCAGATGACAAGATAATAGGACATTTACAACCCTAATACAACACTCCAGTTGCTGGTGTTTGGATCACTTTAGTTGTGTCTCTAAATGGCAAGATAATATGACATTTACAACCCTAATACAATACTCTAATTAAAGGTATTTGGGGCATTCTTGTCGTGTCTCTATATGGCAAGATAATAGGGTGCTTACAACCCCAATACAACACCCCTATTAAAGGTGTATGGAGCACTCCAGTTGTGTCTCAAGATTGCAAGATAATTAGGCATTTACAACCCTAATACAACACTCCAATTGAAGTTGTTTGGAGGACTCTAGTATTGTCCCTATATGGCAAGATAATAGGGCATTTACAACCCTAATACAACACTCCAATTGAAGGTCTTTGGGGCACTCTAGCAGTGTCTCTAGATGGCAATATAATTGGGCATTTACAACCCTAATACAACACTCCAATTGATGGTATTGGGACCACTCTTGTAGTGACTCTTTCTAGCAAGATAATAGGGCATTTACAACTCCAATACAACACTCTTATTAAAGGTGTTTGGAGCACTCTTATCGTATCTCTATATGGCTAGATGTATGGCGTTTACACCCCCAATATAATATAACAATTGAATGTGTTTGGAGCAGTCTAGTTGTGTTGCTAGATGGCAAGATAATATGGCATTTACAACCCTAATACAACACTCTAATTAAAGGTGTTTGGAGCACTATTGTCGTGTTTGTATATGGCTAGATAATATGGCGTTTACACTCCTAATACAACACCCCAATTGAAGGTGTTTGGGGCACTCTAGTTGTGTCTCTAGATGACAAGTTAATAGGGCATTTACAACCCTAATACAACACTCGAATTGAAGGTTTAGAATACTCTAGTAGTGTCTCTATAAGAAAATATAATTGGCGATTTACAACCCTAATACTACATTAAAATTGAAGGTGTTTGGACCACTCTTGTCTTGTTATGGCTAGATAATAGGGCATTTACAATCCTAATAGAACAATCTAATTGAAGGTGTTTGAAGAACTCTAGTAATATCTCCAGATGGCAAGATAACAGGGCATTTACAACCCTAATACAACACTCCAATTGAAGGTGTTTGGAGGACTCTAGTAGTGTCTATAAAAAGCAAGACAATGAGGCATTTACAACCCTAATAGAACACTGTAATTGAAGGTGTTTGATGCAGTCTAGTCGTGTCTCTATATGGCAAGATAACAAGGCATTTACACTCCCAATACAACACCCCAATTGAAGATGTATGGAGCATTCTAGTTGTGTCTCTAGATAGCAAGATAGTAGGGCATTTACAACCCTAATACAACACCCCATTTTAAGGCGTTTCGAGCACTCTAGTATTGTCTTCAAATGACAAGATAATAGGGCATTTACAACCCTAATACAACACTCCAATTGAAGGTGTATGGAGCACTCTAGTAGTGACTCTATATAGCAAGATAATAGGGTATTTACAACCCTAATACAACACTGCAATTGAAGGTGTTTGGAGCACTATAGTAATGCCTTTTGATGAGAAGATAATGGGACATTATAACCATAATACAACATTTCAGTTGAAGTTGTTTCGAGCACTCTAGTAATGTCTCGAGATGAAAAGATAACAGGGCATTTACAACCATAATACAACACTCTAATTGAAGGTGTTTAAAGCACTAGTTGTGTCTTGATATAGCAAGATAATAGAGCCTTTACCACCCTAATACATCACCCCAATGGAAGGTGTTTGGAGCACTCTAGTTGTGTATCTAGACGATAAGATAATAGGTCATTTACAACCCTAATATAACACTCCAATCGAAGATGTTTGAGGCATTCTAGTATTGTCTCCAGATGCCAAGATAAAAAGGCATTTGTGACCCTAATGCAACACTCCAATTGAATGTGTTTGGAGCATTCTAGTAGTGTCTCTATATGGAAAGATAATAGGGCATTTACAACCCTAATGAAACACTCTAATTAAAGGTGTTTGGAGAACTCTAGTATTGTCTCTATATAGCAAGATAATATGGCATTTACAACCCTAATACAACACTCCAATTGAAGGTGTTTGGAGCACTCTAGTAATGTCTCTATATAGCAAGATAATAGGGCGTTTACACCCCTAATACAACACCCAAATTGAAAGTATTTGGAGCATTCTAGTAGTGTCTCTATATAGGATGATAATAGGGCATTTACAACCCTAATAGAACACTCTAATTGAACTCTTTGGAGAGCTCTATTAGTGTCTTGATATATCAAGATAATAGGACATTTACAACCCTAATACAACACTCCAATTGAAGGTGTTTGGAGCACCCTAGTTGTATCTCTAAATGACAAGATAATAGGGCATTTACAACCATAATACAACACTCTAATTAAAGTTATTTGGAGCATTCTTGTCGTGTCTCTGTATGAGTAGATAATAGAGTGTTTACACCCCCAATACAACACCCCAATGAAAGGAGTTTCGAGCACTCTAGTTATGTCTCTAGAAGGCAAGATAATAGGTCATTTACAACTCTAATACAACACTCAAATTGAAGGTGTTTGGATCACTCTAGTAGTGTATCTATATAGAATTATAATAGGCATTTTACAACCCTAATACAACACTCCAATTGAAGATCTTTGGAGCACTCTAGTAGTGACTATATATGGCTAGATAATAGGGCATTTACAACCCTAATACAACATTCCAATTGAAGGTATTTGGAGCACTCTAGTAGTGTCTCTATATAGCAATGTAATTGGGCATTTAGAACCCTATAGGTGTTTGGAGCACTCTAGCAGTGTCTCTAGATGGCAAGAGACGAGGGCTGTTGTAACCCTAATACAACACTCCAATTGAATGTGTTTGGAGTACTCTAGTAGTGACTCTATATAGCAAGATAATAGGGCATCTACAACTCTAATACAACACTCCAATTGAAGCTGTTTGGAGTACTCTAGTAATGTCTTTAGATGACAAGATAATACGTCATTTACAACCATGATACAACACTTGAATTGAAGTTGTTTAGATTACTCTAGTAATGTCTCGAGATAGAAAGATAATAGGGCATTGACAAGCCTAATACAACACTCTAATTAAAGGTGTTTAAGGCGCTCTAGTAGTGTCTCTATATAGCAAGATAATTGGGTATTTACAACCCTAATACAACACCCCAATTGAAGGTGTTTGGAGCATTATAGTTGTCTCTCCAGAGGGCAAGATAACAGGGCATTTACAACCATAATGCAACACTCGAATTGAAGGTGTTTGGAGCAGTATAGTATTGTCTCTAGATAGCAATATAATAGGGCATTTACAACCCTAATACGACACTCTAATTGAAATTGTTTGGAGCACTCTAGTAGTGTCTCTATATAGCAAGATAATAGCGCATTTATAGCCCTAATACAACACTTCAATTGAAGGTGTTTGGAGCACTCTAGTAGTGTCTTTAGATGACAATATAATAGGACATTTACAACTATAATACAACACTCCAATTGATGGTGTTTGGAGCACTCTATTAATGTCTCCAGATGGCAATATAATAGGTCATTTACAACCCTAATACGACATTGCAATTGAAGGTGTTTGAAGCACTCTAGTTGTGTCTCTATATGGCAAGATAATAGGGCGCTTACAACCCCAATACAACACTACAATTGAAGGTGTTTGGGGCACTCTAGTTGTATCTCTATATGGCAAGATAATATGGCATTTACAACCCTAATCCAACACTCCAATTGAAGGAGTTTGGAGCGCTCAAGTATTGTCTCCAGATGGGAAGATAATAAGACATTTACAACTGTAATACAACACTCTAATTGAAAGTGTTTGAAGCACTCTAGTAGTGTCTCTATATCGCAAGATAATAGGGCATTTACAACCCTAATACTACACTCCAATTTACGTCTCAAACAAGTTGTCCCTATACTCCCTAGCAAAATGTGGTAGTTAAGAGAAATAATTCAAATATTCTTGAGGTAACTCGTTCTCTTATGATCGGTATGAATGTACCAAAATATTTGTGGTGTGAAGCAATGCTTACTTTTGTGTATTGATAAATCGAATGCATTCAAAGATTCTTATTGGAAAGACACCACTTCAAATTGTTGATTCCAAATCAATATTATTTTCCATATCTCCAAAGGTCTTTGGTTGCATTTGTTTTGCACACACAAAGGGGACTATGCATGACAAATTGGATCCCAGAGCTATCAAATATGTCTTTATAGGATATTCATATTCTCAAAAGGGGTATAAGTGCTTTGATCCTATCACCAAGCGTAGGTATGTTTCAATGGATGTCACTTTCTTTGAAAACCTATCATACTTTAATTCTGATGAAAACAACTTATGTAAAAACCTAACTGAAAATGAAGAAAAATTCTTTATCTCAAGTTAATTAGAGTATATCTTCAATTCAAATACTATAGAAAGTTTGTTTAGAGAAGATAAAGAACCTAAACCCACTGAGATGAAAATCTATACAAGAGGTAAACGAGGAATGATACTTCCAAGCTCTTCAAATGTCATAAAACAAGGAGGGGCTCGAATCAAGATGTGGAAAATATAATGTTGGACAAGGAAAATAGCACAGATACCTTGCCACATAACCTTGACCTACCTATTGCTTATCGAAAAGGTAAACGAAACATCAAATTTCCAATCAATAAATATGCCTCATATTCTCATCTATCTAAACAGCTTCAAGCCTTTATAGCCTCATGTGATACAGTATCCATTCCTAGAACTGCTAGAGAAGCTTTGTAATATGATGCTTGGAAAAAAGCAATGGAAGAAGAAATGTACGCTCTTGAAAAGATCTATGCAAGAAATGAAAAAAGCAAATGATACTTGCATTTTGGGACTTCCAAGCTCTTGTAAACATTTGAGATCAAAGATCTATGCAAGTTGAGATACTTTCTTGGAATTGAAGTGTCTCATTCAAAAAAGGGTATTTTCATATGTCAAAGAAAATATACCCTTGACTTGCTATAAGAAACCAGAATCTTGGGCTGTAAGACGGTAACAAGTTCCACTGAACTAAACCATAACTATGGAACAAAACAGCTAGGTCATTAGAAGATCCAACTGTTTACAAGAGACTAATTGGCAAGTTATTATATTTGACAATTACTCGACCTGATATAGACTATGTTGTTAGTGTCCTTAGTCAGTTTTTGCAAAATCTCTCACATGAACTACAAGCTACTTATCGGGTTTTGAAATACCTAAAATAAGAACTAGGAAAAGGTCTTTTGTATTCTCATAGAGATGTTATAAACATTGATATATACACTGATGCTGATTGGGCTAGGAGTACCATTGATTGAAGATCCACATCTGGTTATTGTACTTTCATTGGTGGTAATCTAGTTACTTGGAAGAGTAAGAAGCAAAATGCTATTTCCCGATCAAGTGTAGAGGCAGAATACAGAGTTATGGCAAATGAGACATGTGAGGGTATGTGGATCAAAACATTGCTTGATGAGTTGGGGTTTAAGGTAACACGGCCAATTCCTTTATATTGTGATAATCAAGTAGCTCTTCATATTGATAGTAATCATGTTTTTCATGAACGAACGAAGCACATAGAGATGGATTGTCACCTAGTGAGTGAGAAGTCTGTGAAGGAGAAAGTGGTTGACCCAAAGCATGCGAGATCTCATGAACAACTAGCAGATGTGTTTACGAAAGGGTTGTCTAGAAAAAGGATAAAAGAGATGCTCCAAGTTGGGCATGATAAATATCTATGCTCCAACTTGAGGGAGAGTGTTGAGAAATTAATAGAGAGTTGTTTTTTTGTACCTTTTGTGTTTAATAGAAACTCTAGGGATGCATATGTAATTTTACACAACATATGGACTGTTTTGTAACTTTGAAAGATAGTAATAGAAATCGATGAGGCGCCAGAGAGAAGGATGGATCTTTGAATCCTCTTTCTTCTAAATTTCTTATTCTTTCTTTTTGGTTCTTTACTATACTCTAAAACCCTAGATTCAATAGTCATTAATTATTATTTGTGGAAAAATTAAAAATTAACTAAGTTAAGAGTGATATTAGGATGATTTCTAATTTCGGGGTAGCATTTTTCAAATTTTAAGATTTTGAAGTGGCAAATAACCAATTTCTCAAAAAGTAATTAGAGAGATCTACTTAAAATAGATTTTAGAGCTTAAATTAAATATTATTAATTATACCTCGCATTACATAATATCTACTCCAAATCCAAATCCAGCAACCTTAATCCTGGCATTGCAATAACAAATTGGATCTGTCTGCTCCACCCTTGGATTGTACTTGTCTGTACGTAGTATATATATATGTAGCTTTTAATTTCAAAACGGAATAGAACCTTTAGTATATGGACCTTTCTTCTAGCTATTATGGATCTACGCACTCAAACTTAATTGTGGAATAATGCATATTCATTATAGGATATAAAAAGTTACAAATTGTGATAATATTCTCATTTCTGTAGGCTTTTCATTACTTCAACAAATTAAATATAGTAATATTTTGTGTTTGTACAAGAATCTTTCGATCACCCTCTGGTTTCACATGTAATAATACCAATACCACCAAAAAAAATACCGATACCACCAAACAGATAGCTCAGCTAAGATAAGCGGGCCTTACACAGTTACACTAATATTTGTGCCTGCAACTCGCAAAACTGGTACGTACATATCTGTACAAACAAATTATAGAAGAAAAAAAATACAAAAACAATTTGCCAACATATATATCTTGTGTGTGCAGGTGCGCTATTGTGTTCACGTCATTGCGTGTGAGCATGTGTCTGGGTGTATAATTATATATATATGTGTGGGGATTCTACGCCTTTGAAAATTCTCCTGCATTATGCGTTTTTTATTGATACAGGCTCATATGAGTGTTTGCTCGCACAGACCATCACTCCCTGACACACCCGTGCACACAGACCTCATTGGATCAGTTCATAGGAAATATATATTACCTAATTTGCATGCATTCTTGTACCTCATTTCTATTATTCTGAACTAAATTTTATTTATATATGCTTTATCCTGATGTTAATTTTGGTGACAACTGACAACATTATGATCGCCCACTAAATATGTTAGATGTTGCATATAGCACTTTGATTTCTAAAAGGAAAAATGTATTTAGTGACACTAGCAATTATTTAATTTTATGAGAACAGGATTCCACAACTTGTACGAACAAACTAAAGCAACGAATTGACGTTATTGCCCGACTCCGCAAAGGGATAAGGATCCGAATTATGTCTTTATATATGCATCCTCAGCCTCAATTGGTGTACCAGTAAATTATATGAAGATTACCATTGGTAAGCTTTGTTAGCCTGCACTAATTAACTCAATTGTATATTAATTATTAATTCATTATGAAAGATCCATGTAAACTACCATTATTATTCCAACCACAGCATTGGCTAGCTCATGCACGTTTACTGGTACATATTGTTAACCAACCTGATAGTTAATTCATATCAACTGGTATTGTTCTTCTTCTGAGAAGAGTTTAACTGCATAATATCTTCCTAACTAGTATTTCTTAATTTCAACTTTGGTCTATATATATTTTGATATAACTTAATCATACAGGAGCTAGCAATCATGAAGATTCCACTCACCTTCCTTGTTGTACTTTTGGCCGTGATGGACTTCTCATCACCTTCAGTGCAAGGCAAAAAGCTTGATGGACGCAATTCATTGGTTGTCACTCTTCGCGGAATCAAGGCTGTAACAAGGACCACAGTCCATGGTACCACAACCTCCCAGACTGATGAGAAGATTAAAAACGAAGAAAATTCTGCCCTAAAAAGCCTCACTAGTCAAATCAATGATGTTGCACCTCTTCACGGTACTCAAGCATCTGGGTTTACTAGCGCTCCAACAGACATAGGACCTGGGTATAATGGTATCGATTCTAATAACCGTCACTTTAATCCCTGCAGTGCGTTGAACTACAAACATTGCTAAATCTTGCTATAGTTACTACTTGTATAGGATCTGTGTGACAGACCTAGCTTGGACTAAAGAATGCATAAGCAGCCCCTGATATTGTAATATGTGTGGCTAAAACTATGAAATAATTTCCAAGCCGTTATTACATGTGTTATCTATATCTACAAAGGACTCACAGTTTATGTGTGCTTTTAACAATGTAATTATTGACTTAGTCTATATATCATATATGTGCGCATTTGACTGATAAATAGTTAGATACAACTGCATATGTATTTAATTGCTATACAATTCTATTATATATTTTTGTATTGATGTAATCAAATTGTTACTTTGCCATCTTAAAAAATTACCACGATATCCATGGTAATTAGAAGAATGATGTCAGCAAATATATATTTTGAAATATAGTTTGATAAAAAAAAAAAGTTAGCTGGGTCCAAAATTTTAGAACATTTTGATAACTTCAGGATAGTTCTCTTAATTCTGAGAAGGATAACAAAAAATAAATAATATCAGTAAGTGTATACTTGAAAACCAGACAGAATCAAGAATCTCAAGAATTTAGCCTTGCCAACTGCTATCCAAAAATGAGAATCTTCAATATAAAATGGTCTATTCTACAAATAGGACTAATTAACGAACTAACAACAGCCACTTTGATCAGGAGAAAACTAGAGAATTTGCTTATGAGGAACATCGGAGAAAATTACCATCAACACTTATGCCATTCAAAATGATATACAAAAATGGCAACAGTATATTTCAATGCTCTACATTTCTCTGAACAAGCAGGGGATCCTTGTTTTGCCATTGTGGGCATTGGTACTGTGAATACTTTGAGACTATTTTAAGAAGCAAAACAATAGAAAATCTCTTTCCTGGATTCCTTACTACGTACTAATTACTAAACATATAAATTTTCAAATTATATCTGTGTTCATCATTTCTTCCAATGAATTAAATAACTCATGTTCATTTCCTTATTTCACATACAGGTTTGTCCTTGCTTTGTATACATTCATAAAATTACCAGAAGAAAGCAGTGCAATTAAGACCCACATTATATGATGACTTGTGAGTTTTGTCTTCTCGTTTCTGTAAACGATCATATATAACATGATAGGAGAAATCCAATATGCATCTCATATATTCTTGTATCTTTTCCAATCTATATATGAAGTCGAATATGCAGCTCATACAGAACTGCTAAATCTGCACATGCTAATTAGTTTGTAGATCAAATAATCTTACCTTAAATATTTTTCCAATGGTTCAAATTTATAAAACTGCCAATAATATATTTAACTCTCACAACTAGTAATAATTTGAGTGATAACCACTCTTTTCTACAAACATATTGACTAACTATTTGATCACATTCAATTGACAAATAGACTTATCTTACAATTATAATTCTTATCAGTTAGAAGAATATTAGAAATTAAGTAGAAACTAATTATGTTGGATCGAATCAATGATTGACATCAATTTGTTAGGGTTAGCTTGCAAGCGAATCCTAGCTACTTGAGATTGGGTAAGCTTTGGCACCTAGGGCGCCCCAAAAAATACATTTGTTCAACAAATATATTGTTGATGAGGTTACCCTTTATAATCAGATATTAGTGATGAAGGAACTAGCCAAGACGATTTATAGATGTTACACATCCCCACAATAGAAAATAATGGTTATTTGTGTTGATGGAGGATTTAATCAAATCAGGTCAGCATCATCCATTTCTTGATGGCTATGTGGCATTGAATTTAGAGGGTGTACAGTACATGTTATTGCTCCTGTTTTCTTAAAATCTATCTTTATTTTTTGGATAATTTATTGAACAAAAGTTTTTGAAAAAAAATAATTTACGATCTGAGTCAACCAATTGTTATCAAATCATCATATTCAGATTCCACAAACAACATACTAATCCCCATTCTTATTCTGAGTTTCAGAACCTTGGACAAGTGTAATCCCTACATCTTGCCAGTGTGAGCTGTGGAATTCTGCATCATCATCTTATGCACTTAATTTCACTTAAACTGTGTCAATGGAGTAAAATTAGTGACATGTAATCTGTCTACCAGTCTGAACACAACAGAACTACAACTATATAAGAGATTCAATGTACAAGACAGTTCTATTCAAATGGAAATATTAACTCCAACTAAGTGCTGTTATAATTCAGATATAAAAATAATTAAAGATGGAAGAAAATAGCAAGGAAAGGGCAGATTAGCTATTGTATATCTTGTAGACACAACAGGAATGTCATGAGTAGTTTATTGGCTATATATTTATTTTCTTTCTCATATATGTTTTGTACTATCCAATTATCATAGTCTATATCTGCTAGGGTACAAAAATATTAATGACGTCCAAATCTCTACCTTCTACTAAACCAAATTGGGACTTCATCTCAGAACTCTTGTAGAAAACATTTATATGCATGATTTTGTTATGTTCCTCTTTTTTTCCTCTGCAGTAGAATATTGACAATTAAATTACTTTGGGTATTTGCAAATATATATGATATTCCGTTCACATATATATTGGCAGACAGAATTATTACCACCACAAAATTTATTATATCGAACTAGCAGTCCGTACCAAATTGCGTCAGATGACATGAAAAGTTCGATTCATAAAATTTTTGTTTGATATTTTATCTTAAATTTAGTATATCATAATACAGAGGTCTGAAAGATGGTATTGCAACAGTCAGTTCATACATAGATAAAACACATACACTGGAAAGGAAGGAATAATTAAAAGGTAAAAATCTCAAGTACTCCTTTGCTTTTTATTTCTGTGTAGCCAAGACATCATTTCTTCACAGAAAAGTACAGAACTTTGGGTACCTCACCAATATTCCTTGCGATTTTGCTTTGAATTTGCGGTTATCCTCCTTTCAGAAGCTCTTGTGGAGATAGAGATGAGAGAAAACAAATTAATAAGATGGAGAAAATTATCTTAATACACTGAAATAGCGATTTTTGTTTGTTTCGAAAACCACAACCAGTAGTGGAAATAGTGGAAACATGAATGATCGAATCATTAAAAGCAAAAGCAGAAGTGCCAGTCAATCTGTCATCCCTTCAGTGCATCAACTGCCACAGGTTCACATCATCAGGCCGGCATTCAGTGGCGGATCTAAATGGATCTAGGGATAGGCAAGTGCCTACCCATGGATTCAAAATAAATTTAGACGCATGTAGTGGTATTTTATACTTGTGCCTACCCTTGAATAGATATAGTGCCTATCCCTGAATTTAATTCACGGTCTAGTAGAAGAAAATTATATGGAAAAGAAAATCAGTTCAGACTAATTCGCGTAAAAAAAATAAAAAAAAGACAATCTGATTCGCTACTCCACTTAGAAGAATCGTTGATTTATTAGGAGAAAAAAGATATCTACTAACTATATGAATATGTACCCTAAATTAGATCACGTGTCGTGTCGTACTATGACTAAATTTGGAAGGATGGTCATGGTATGTGAATGACCAGAGCACGTTAATCATGCTATGATGTAACGTGTCCAAATGTGACTTGTCAGGTATGGTCATGTTTAACTTTTTTTTTTCATAATTTAAGTTGGTTTATTCGTGATTCACTTTTCAATTAAGATCTAACGATTCTAATTATACGTGACCACACGTGTTGTGTTGTGACTAAATCTTTTGCCTAATATGTCTTGTCATATCAAATTTTTCAAAGGTGGTTATGATGACTTTTTTAGATCCCTATATACTACTGTGCTCTGATTCATCAAAAGAAAAAAATTATACTTTTGTTAATATTTTGTGTCTATCTCTGATCCAAATCCTGGATCCGCCCTTGCCGGCATTGTCAATTAAGCAGCATCATAGGATCAAGGTAAGGATGTCTCATCCCTAGCTAGGCCAGCCGAAGACATATAGATGAAAGCTTCTAGAAATTTCATTTTAAAATGGAATATAATTTCTAATTGTAATTACATTACCCAATTCATAAAATTTACACTGAATTTTATTGTCTTGATATAAATAAATAAATTGATATAATATCTAATGAATACCATTTTCTATAATTAAGCAACTCTATTCTTTTTGTTTAAATATAATCGATATTGATAAATGAATCTTGAATTTTTCAGATTATCTTTTTCTGGTGGATATTCTCTAAGTTTACTGTCAAAATATATTTAGTGAAGAAATGGCCAAATGTTTGTCATGTGATATGAAGTAAATAATAACTAACAACGGAATAAAAAGTGGCGATTATATTTCGTATTTTTCATATACATTTTTCCCAGGATGTAGGGGTGTAGGCAACTGTTTCAATATTTCTCAGAGATACACAATTGTATTTTGAGCTACATAAACTTTTTTATTTGACTGATATGCGACAGTTCTTACATGACGAGATTTTCAATCTATGATGAACTGTGGGGCTAAGAAAAATTAATATCATACTGACTAATTGGTAGTGCATTTATTTTTTGTGTAATTATCTCAGCTGGTAAGATATTTTGCAGCATTCAACAAAAAAATGCTGCATCAGTGGGAAAGAGTGACATGCTGGCAGATAAAGATCAATAACCATTTACCATCTTATCATGGAAAGAGCATTTCCGTAGAGTGTGGCTATGCGAATTAGCTCAGGGTTGTACGTTTAGGAAATAGCTAGGACGTTACATGACTAGACGGATCTACAGTGTAGTGATATTTCAAAGATCTTTTCAAAATTATTGAAGAACAATTCCTATTAATTAATTACACTATTGAAAGTTCAAGGCATAAATGACCTTCTAACTCTGTTGCTCATGATATGATGATATGTCCATGAGTTTGAGCTTCCATGGTCTTATATATTGAGTTGCTTTGTTGTTAAATCTCTGGTCGCTTCCGCTTTTAACTTGTTTTCTTCTCAGGTTTTTCCCTTAAATCATATTCCAATCGAGCAGTCAAGAGTTCTGGATTTTCTGTTGACAAGTACATGATGTTAGAATGGCCATTTTAGTTTAGAAAATATAAAGAACAAACGGTTTTTTGTCAAACACCTCTTGATATGAGTGTATGCTTGCACAGACCATCACTCCCTCGCACATCCATGGCACACCCGTGCACATAGGAAATATGTATTACCTAATTTGCATGCATTCTTGTACCTCATTTCTATTATTTTCCTGAACTAAGTTTTATTTATATACTTTATCCAGGAGTTAATTTTGGTGACAACATTATGATTGCCCACTAAATATGCTAGATGTTGCATATAGCACTTTGATTTCTAAAAGGAAAAATGTATTTAGTGACACTAGCAATTATTTAATTTTATGAGAACAGGACTCCACAACTTGTACAAGTAAATTAAAGCAACGAATTGACGTCATTGCCCGACTCCGCAATGGAATAAGGATCCGAATTATGTCTTTATATATGCATCCTCAGTCTCAATTGGTGTGCCAGTAAATTATATGAAGATTACCATTGGTAAGTTTTGTTAGCCTGCAGTAATTAACTCAATTGTAAAGCATATAAATTATTAATTCATTATGAAAGATCCATGTAAACAACCATTATTATTCCAACCATGGCATTGGCTAGCTTTACAGTTTTACATGCACTTTTACTGGTACATATTGTTAACCAACCTGACAGTTAATTCATATCTACTGGTATCATTCTTGTCCTGAGAAGATTTTAACTGCATAACATCTTCCTAACTAGTATTTCTTAATTTCAACTTTGGTCTCTATATATTTTGATATAACTTAATCAGACAGGAGCTAGCAATCATGAAGATTCCACTCACCTTCCTTGTTGTACTTTTGGCTGTGATGGACTTCTCATCACCTTTAGTGCAAGGCAAAAAACTTGATGGCCGCAATTCACTGGTTGTCACTCTTCGCGGAATCAAGGCCGTAACAAGCACCACAGTCCATGGTACGACAATCTCCCAGACTGATGAGAAAATTGAAAAAGAAGAAAATTCTGCCCTAAAAAGCCTCACTAGTCAAATCAATGATGTTGCACCTCTTCACGGTACTCAAGCATCTGGCATTACCAGCGCATCACCAGAAATAGAACCTGGGTCTAATGGTATCGATTCTAATAACCGTCACATTAATCCATGCTATGCGTCGAACTACAAAACTTGCTAAATCTTGCTTTAGTTACTACTTGTATAGGATCTGTGTGATAGACCTAGCTTGGACTAAAGAATGCATAAGCAGCCCCTGATATTGTAATATGTGTGGTTAAAACTATGAAATAATTTCCAAGCCATTCTTACATGTGTTATCTATATCTACAAAGGACACAGTTTATGTGTGCTTTTAATAAATAATGTAATTATTGGCTTAGTCTATATATCATATATGTGCGCATTTGACTATAAATAGTTAGATACAACTAGATAGGTATATAATTGCTATACAATTGTATTATATATGTTTTGTATTGATGTAAGCACATTGTTGCTACTTTGGCAGCTTGAAAAATTACCATGATATTCATGGTAATTAGAATAGTGATGTCAGCAAGTATATATCTTGAAATTTAGTTTGATAAAAGAAAAGTTAGGTGGGTCCAAAATTTTAGAACACTTTGATAACTTCAGGATTGTTCTCTTAATTACGAGAAGGATAACTAAAAATAAATAATATCAGTAATTGTATACTTGAAAACCAAACATAATCGAAAATCTAAAAATTTAGCCTTGCCAACTGCTATCCAGAAATGAGAATCTTCAATATAAAACGGTTTTTCCATTGTGGGCATTGGTACTGTGTATACTCTGAGGTTATTTTAAGAAGCAAAACAATAGAAAAACTCTTTCCTTGATTCCTTACTACGCTCGGGCTGAGTTAGACTTTTGAACTATGGGGGTCAATGGTATAAATTTTTCATATAGAGAATGTGGGTCAATTTACCGTTTCTTGATATTTTGCTCTAAATTATATAGAAAATTATACATAAATATTAAAAAAAAAATGGGGGACAAGTGTAATCCAAGGAAATGAAGTATACATATATCTTCCAATGAATTAAAAAAATCATGCTCATTTCTTTATTTCACATACAGGTTTGTCCTTGCTTTGTATTCATTCATAAAATTACCAGAAATAAGCAATGCAATTAAGACCAACATTATATGATGACTTGTGAGTTTTGTCTTCTCGTTTGTATAAACGATCATATATAACATGCATGATAGGAGAAATCCAATATGCATCTCATATTCTTGTATGTTTCTGTCCTAGAATGATATATGATCTAGAATAATACATATACTAGTATCTTTTCCAATCTTTTCTGATCTATATACGAAGTCCAATATACAGTTCATACAGAACGGCTAAATCTGCACATGCTAATTAGTTTGTAGAGTGAGTCTATGGTGTTGGGATAAATTCAGCAATACTACACTGCTTTGTGCCAGTATGCAAAAGATTGAAAAGAGAAAAATATTTTTCTGAATAGAAACAACACTTTATTTTATTTCTCTCTTACTCAATTACATAGAATTCTGCAGTATTTAAAGCAATACAATGTTCCTAAAATAATCACCCACAACTTCTCTAAATTAAGCACCCACTACACAACATGCTAAAAATAACTAACCACTACGCTAACTAGTCTGAAAATAACTATGCTTAAAATAACCAATGCCCAAAATAACCAATGTAATTTTTTATGCTGTTAAAAACTGATTTGTACATGCTTTAATCAATTTGAATTAATTTTCAACATATGGTACTATGCATATCACGGGTTGTTACCGTGCTACGGCTCTATATTCGAGTTTTCAAAATCACTTGATCTGAAAATTCTAGACCATCAAAAATTAGTGATTTTCAATAAATTTATAAAAATAGTAAAAAAATTTCAAAAAATGTAAAATTTGGTCTCCAAACACATATTAATATGGAGAACAAGATAAACGGTTCGGATCGACTGTCAGGATTTCAAAACTCAAATATAGAGCTGTAGCACGGTGCCAAATCGTAATATGCATAGTACCATACACTAGTGGAAAATATGGAATCAAGATCGGTTATATACACATATCAGTATCGGAATCCAACCGATCCTGTTGAAGGCGATACTGATACTATCATGATCGGTTTTATATTTTTTAAAGAACCGATCCAAATAGAAACTATTAGGATCGGTTTTTTAACAAAACCGATTTTAATAGTTGTTATCTAGATCGGTTTTTGACTAAGAACCGATCCAGATACGTACTATCAAGATCGGTTTTTATATAAAAACCGATCTTGATATTTTTTTTTAATTTTTTTTAATTAAAAATTACATATCAGAATCGGTTTTTATATAAAAACCGATCTTGATAGTACGTATCTGGATCAGTTTTTATATAAAAACCGATCTTGATAGTTTTTTCGAATTTTTTTTAATTAAAAATTACATATCAAGATTAGTTTTTATATAAAAACCGATCTAGATTACGTACTATCAAGATCGGTTTTTATATAAAAACTGATCTTGATAGTATTTTCGATTTTTTTTTAAATTACATATCTAGATCGGTTTTTCAATAAAAACCGATCCTGATGTTTTATTGAAGCTAAAAAAAATATTTTTATTTATTTGACCAGCTTTCATATATATTTTGCTGGCTAGCATCCTAAATTTTTTTTTTTTTTTTTGCACAGTAAGAAGCAATAATCAATTAAATATCATATACACATTCTAAATTAATTGTCATAGACATCTTAAACTATTACAAAAAATTCATGTACTTCATACAAAGTTTTGTGAAGCATTACATATTATAACAAGAAATTTAAATAAAAAAAAATTAATTAACAAACATACAAGTGACTAATTGGGTTATTTCTTCAATTAACACACATTTATGCAATATACACATTTATGCAATTAATGTAAAGCACAACAATAAAAAAAATCAATAATTACCTCTTTTGCAATCACATCACTTGAGATTAAAAAAGACCATAAAAACAAAAACAAAGGTAACAATTAGATGGAAAAACATTTTTCAATAAAAAATACAAAAAAATGTGTTTCAAAAGTATGATAATGAGAAAATTAGATAAAGCTAATACCATGATAGTTAATCGGTCGGATGATTAAGTAACTTGAGAGAGATGTCCTCAAAACTGTAAAACAATATACAAACACTATTAATTAATTTTTGAAACAATAAAAAAAATAAAAACTGGCACAATTGAGCCGGAGGTGCGAGAGGCTCGGATTTGAGAGGAAGAGACGGAGAGAAAGAGAGAGAGAGACACGGAGGAGAGGGAGAGACGGAGGAGAGGGAGAGACGGAGACAGAGAGAGAGACAGAGTACTGAGGATTTAAGAGGGAGATACGGAGACAGAGACAGAGACGCTAAATTGAAAATGAGGCGCGAAATGAAAATAAGAAGAACCCTAGCTAAGCTGGTTATATAGGAAGTTATCATTAGGATCGGTTGTTTATAAAGAACCGATCCTAATAGTATCAGGATCGGTTTTTATAAAAAAACCGATCCTGATACTAATTTTTTTGAAAAAAGAAAAGTATCAGGATCGGTTTTTTATTATAAAAAACCGATCCTAATACAATTTCTTTCTTTCAAAATTGGTTCTGCAAAAAAAAAAAAATAAATAAATAAGGGTCGGTTTTTAATAAAAAACCGATCCTAATAGTATTAGGATCGGTTTTTTATTAAAAACCGACCCTGATTTTTTTTTTTTTTTTTTTGCAGAACCAACTTTGAAAAAAAATTTGTATCAGGATCGGTTTTTAGCAATAAAACCGATCCAGATAGTTTTTTTCTTTTATTTGGAAAATCTTTTCATATGGTTATGTTTAAATAAATATAAAAAATTACATATTAGAAATATAAGTTAATTATTTAATAAAAATTTTATTTAATTTTCAAATTCTACTTAAATAATATTAAACAGCAGATAGGTACTATTTGACATTGATATTTCATTAATGTAATTTTGATGAAAATTAATGTAATTTATATTATTAAAATTTATGTGATAATATAATTAATTATTTGACATTGATATTTCATTTTGAATTCATTTTGACTATTGATTTTTTTTATACAATCATGCATGATGCATCAATGACTTGTGCCATATTATAATATACATAAGACTTGAACCCTTGTTGTGTGAGGTTGTGAAGGAACGAATACAAACATTAGCATTTGGTCGATCGAAACCGTTAAAATAAAAGAATGTCATATTAATTTCACTATTATAAAATTTGATACAATTCAGGATTCATTTACTAGTTCATCAAAGCAAAACAATATAGCAACATCGCACAGCCGTAAATAGTTTACGTTGGATCAAGACTTACAGTTGTCGGGCATTCGGCACTTTTACGTTATTAATGTTCCATGTTATATCTTGATCATTTTAAAAATTATTACATGTCATTTAATTACAGAGCCACCGTTGGATAATCATGCAGAAATGAACGGTCTGCATTCCATTTAACAATTTGATGCCATTAATAATAATAAAATTGTACAAAATTGATCATGGTAGAGTTGATTTGGCCATACAAAAACAAATAAATAATTTTTATATTTTTCACATTTTTCTTAATATTTATCCGTCTACATGCATTACCAAACATAAAAGAAAATAAATGGTAGCCGTTTGATGGTTGATAGACCATCAATATGAGTGGGGTTCAGTGATGTTTCTCATATAAAGTATTAGGATCGGTTTTTTATAAAAAACCGATCTTGATACTATTTTTTTTTTAAAGTTGGTTCGGCAAAAATCAACTCTACATGATCACATAAATTTTAATAATATAAATTACATTAATTTTCATCAAAATTGCATTAATATTATTTAAGTAGAATTTGAAAATTAAATAAAATTTCTATTAAATAATTAACTTATATTTCTAATATGTAATTTTTTATATTTATTTATACATAACCATATGAAAAGATTTTCCAAATAAAAGAAAAAACTATCTGGATCGGTTTTATTGCTAAAAACCGATCCATATACTATCAGGATCGGTTTTTAGCAATAAAACCGATCCTGATACAATTTTTTTTTCAAAATTGGTTCTGCAAAAAAAAAAAAAAAAAAATCAGGGTCGGTTTTTAATAAAAAACCGATCCTAATAGTATTAGGATCGGTTTTTTATTAAAAACCGACCCTGATTTTTTTTTTTTTTTTTTTTTTGCAGAACCAATTTTGAAAAAAAAAATTGTATCAGGATCAGTTGTTCTAAAAAACCGATCCTAATAGTTAAACTATTAGGATCGGTTGTTTAGAACAACTGATCCTGATACTATCCGGATCGGTTTTTTCTAAACAACCGATCCTAATAGGTAAACTATTAGGATCGGTGTTTTAGAACAACGGATCCTGATACTATCAGAATCGGTTTTATAAAAAACTGATCCTGATAGTTCACAAATTAGGATCGGTTGACTAAAAAACCCGATCTAACTAGTTTTTAGGATCGGTTTTGTTCAGAAAACCGATCCAGATAGGTATTAGTATCGGTTGTTTCATATAACCGATCCAAATAGGCCGATCCTGATTCATGTTTTTCCACTAGTGATAGACTCACTCTTAGTTTGTAGATCAAATAATAATCTTGCCTTAAATATTTTTCCAATGGTTCAAATCTATAAAACTGCCAAAAAAATATTTAACAGACAACTAGTAATAATTTTGGTGATAACCACTGTTTTCTACAAACATATCGACTAACTATTTTATCACATTCAATTGACGAATAAACTTGTCGAACAGTTATAAATCTTATCAGTTAGAAGAATATTAAAATTTTTGTAGAAACTAATTATGTTGGATTGAATCAATGATTGAAATCAATTAGTTAGGGTTAGCTTGCAAGCGAATCCAAGCTACTTGAGATTGTTGATGAGGTTACTCTTATTATAATCAGAGATTAGTGATAAAGGAACTAGCCAAGACGATCTATAGATGTTACACATCCCCACAATAGCAAATAATGGTTAATTAAATCAGGTCAGCAGCATCCATTTCTTGATGGCTATGTGGCATTGGATTTAGAGGGTGTACCCATGCATATTATTGCTCCTGTTTTCTTAAAATCTGTCCTATTTCTTGGAGCACTAATTGAACAAAAGTTTTTGAAAAAAATTAATTTACGATCTGAGTCAACCAATTGTTATCGAATCACCTCATTCAGATTCCACAAACAACATACTAATCCCCATTCTAATTCAGAGTTTCAGAACCTTGGACAAGTGTAATCCCTACATCTTGCCAGTGTGAGCTGCGAATTCTGCCTCATCAGCTTATGCACTTAATTTCAGTTAAACTGCATCAATGGAGTACAATTAGTGACATGCAATCTGTCTACCAGTCTGAACACAACAGAACTATAACTATATAAGAGATTCAATGTTCAAGACAGATCTATTCAAATGGAAATATAAACTAAGTGCTGTTATAATTCAGATATAAAAGTAATTAAAGATGGAAGAAAATAGCAAGGAAAGGGCAGATTAGCTATTGTAAATATTGTAGACACATCAGGAATGTGATGAATAATTTATTGGCTATATATTTATTTTCTTTCTCATATATTATTTGTACTATCCAATTATCATAGTTTATATCTACTAGGGTACAAAAATATTAATGACATCCAAATTGAGACTTCATCTCAGAACTCTTGCAAATTTTGTGCAAATGCTGGTTAAGTGGAAAACATATATATGCATGACTTTGTTATGTTCCATTTTTTTGTTGGAAACTTTGGTAAAAAAAACAGAGACAAGACAAGAGAAATTATGCTTTCAACAATTTTCTTATTTCTGGAATTTCTTTATTTCCGAATACACTGATCTCTATTACAAGTGCTGTATTTAAGCACCACACAAATCTAATTTTGGAAACAACTAACCCACGTCAGCCACTAAACCTATTACAGGTACTTTCCATATATAAAACACCCACTAACTTAATCTAAATATTGAGATACTAAATCTGGTTTACTTGACAAACCAGTTTTCTATTTTTAGTACACAATCAATTAACACAGAATTCTATTTTTGGATACTTATTTCAACACTCCCCCTCAGCGGTAAAACGATTACATCTGAGATACACCTATGTGTCCCCTGTTTAGCTCAAACTTCTCCTTTGTTAGCACCTTCGTAAAGATGTCTGCAAACTGTTCGTCAGTTCGACAAAACTTCAACTGCACTTCTTGTTTCTCGACTGCATCTCTAGTGTAGTGATACTTGATGGCAATGTGCTTGGTTCTGTCATGGCTTATTGGATTCTCGCTGATTGCTATGGCAGATTTGCTGTCACTGTAGATGGTGACTGGTTCCTCCACTTTGCTGTTGACATCCTCCAATATTCTTTTAAGCCAGATGGCCTGTGCAACGGCTCTTGCTGCTGCAACGTATTCTGCCTCGGCTGATGACAAGGCAACCACCGTCTGTTTCTTGGATGACCATGAGCAAATACCTGATCCAAGTGAGAACGCATAGCCTGAAGTACTCTTCATGTCGTCTTGGCATCCCGCCCAGTCGCTATCGGTATAACCAATCAGCTTTGAGCTCTTGACCGGTTTGTACCATATGCCATATGCAACAGTACCTTTGATGTACCTTAGAACTCGTTTTGCCGCTGTAACATGCTTTTGTGTAGGACAATCCATATACCTTGATAAAAGGCTTGAGCTGAACATGATGTCCGGCCTTGTTGCAGTCAAGTACAGTAAACTTCCAACCAAACTGCGGTATTCAGTTGGATCTGCTTTTGCCGAACCATCTTCCTTCTTGAATTTTTCAAATGGAACAAGTGGTGTTGTGACACTCTTGCAATCTTGCAATCTATTCTTTTTCAATATGTTTTCCGCATATTTCTTCTGAGATATGAATATCCCATCTTGAACTTGAGCCACTTCTATACCTAAGAAGTATTTCATCAATCCAAGGTCACTCATTTCATAAGTGTTCATCATGTCTCCTTTAAACCTTTGCATCATTTCTTCACTGTTGCTCGTGTAGATTAAATCATCTACATATAGAGCAACGATTAAAATCTGAGTACCTCTTTTCTTGACATAGAGAGTAGGTTCGGACTTGCTCTTCTCAAACTCGTTTTGCAGAAAATATTTGTCAATTTGACTGTACCACGCTCTTGGAGCCTGTTTCAGTCCATAGAGTGCCTTCTTCAATTTGTAGACTTTATTATCTCCCCCTTGAGCTAAAAATCCTTCGGGTTGCTCAACGAAAATTTCTTCGTTAAGTTCTCCATTTAAAAAGGCTGATTTGACATCTAGTTGAAAAATGCGCCATTTTTGTTGTGCTGCTAGGGCGATGACTGTACGGATTGTTTCTAACCGTGCAACTGGTGCGTATGTCTCAAAATAGTCAATTCCAGGTTTTTGCTTGAAACCCTTTGCAACGAGTCTTGCCTTAAACTTTTGAACTGAACCATCTGGATTCAACTTGGTCTTGTAGATCCATTTAACACTAATGACACTTCTATCAATTGGTCTGTCCACTAACTCCCATGTTTTATTTTTTTCAATCATCCCAATTTCTTGCTCCATCGCTTCTCTCCAATTTTCTTGGTGTTGGGCCTGCTCGAATGACTGTGGTTCAACCACTGAAAAATTGCATCTTTCTGTCCTTTCATAAATTTCAGCCAAGGTTCTAACTCTACTTGGAGAAACTTCTGTTGTAACATCAGGATGCTGTGAACTGGAGCTAATGGGTTGTGAAATAGACGCAATTGGTTGCGGGTTTTCTTCTGGTAGTGGGTTCTCTTCAGATTGCACAGCTGAGCTGCTGTAATGATCTCGGCTGGGAGAGGTTTGAGGCGATAAATTTGGAGCTGCTGTATTTGGAATGTTTTGGCTGTCTTGGTTTTGAAGTATAATTAATGGTGTTTGTTGACATGCGGATACTTGATTGTTTTCCCAATTATACACTTCTTTCTCATCAAAGATGACATCTCTGCTAACAATCAGTTTTTTCTTCTCAAGGTTATACAATCTATATCCTTTGGTGCCATACGAATATCCCATAAAAATACAACATTCACTTTTATCATCAAGTTTAGATCTATTTTCCTTTGGTGCCATACGAATATCCCATAAAAATACAACATTCACTTTTATCATCAAGTTTAGATCTATTTTCCTTTGGCACATGTGCATAGCATACTGAACCGAAGATTTTCAAATGGCTAATATTCGGAGTGGTTCCGCTCCATGCTTCAATTGGAGTTTTATTTGGTACAGCTATTGTTGGACTTCTATTTTGGATATAGACAGCCAAGGAGACCGCTTCTGCCCAGAATTTTAATGGCATACCCTTGTCTTTGAGCATGGCTCTTGCCATTTCTACTATGGTACGATTTTTCCTTTTAGCTACACCATTATGTTGAGGGGTATAGGCAGTTGTGAGTTGTCTTTTGATTCCATGATCTTCACAGAATTTAACAAATTGATTGGATGTATATTCTCCACCTCTGTCACTTCTTAGCACCTTGATTTTGAAATTACTTTGGTTCTCAACTAGAGCTTTAAACTTTTTGAATGTGTCAAGTGCTTGTGACTTTTCTTTGAGGAAATAAACCCAAGTCATTCTAGTAAAATCATCCACAAAGATAAGAAAGTACCAATTTTGTCCTTCTGATGGTGTTTGCATTTTGCCACAAATGTCGGTGTGAATTAACTCCAATGGTGAGCTTGCCCTCCATGCACCCTTTTTTGGAAAAGAGTTCCGATGTTGCTTGCCTCTAATGCATCCTTCACAGGTTTGATAGTTTGTGTTGATTTCGGGTAGCCCTTGCACCATCTCTTTTGCTTGTAGCAGTTTGAGTGCTCTATAGTTGAGATGACCAAACCTTTTGTGCCAAAGAACTGACTCATCAACTGTTTCGGTTTGAAGAACCAGATGTGGAGTATGCTTCAATTGTAACACGAAATTTCTTTTGTCTTCCATCCCAATATTCGCCAACACTTGGCCATGCCGATCAATTATCCTGCAGCCATGCTTCTCAAAATGCACTGCATAACCATTTTGAACCAGTTGGCCCACGCTTAGCAAATTCTGCTTCAAGTCCGGTACTAGGAGCA